>CM040438.1:60935971-61378103 GCA_022702705.1 Papilionanthe hookeriana x Papilionanthe teres | reverse complement strand
TCTGCTTCTTAAACTTAGAATAAGCTCTGGCCCATACTCAATTTAGCATTATATAGTAAAACTTTTTGCCCGGATCAAGATTTTTAGTAAGAATCTTTCGATCATGCCACAACTTCATTTTTTCTTTTTAAATCTTAGCATTTTCATAAGATTCATTCCTTATATCTTCAAGCTCATTTAATTGAAACAATCTTTTCTCTCCAGCATATTTCAAATTAAAATTGAACTTTTAATAGCCCAATATACTTTATGCTTAAGTTCAACTAGTAAATGACAAGCTTTTCCAAAAATTTTCCTATATGGGGATATTCCTATAGGAGTTATGTAGGCGGTCCTATAGGCCCACAAAGCATAAACCAATTTGATTGACCAAACCTTTCTATTTGGATTAACAATCTTTTCCAATATTCATTTAATTTCTTGGTTGGATAATTCAACCAAACCACTTGTCTGTTAATGATAAGTAGTACCAATGCGATGGTTAATATGATATTTATTTACTAACTTCTCCATAATCGCATTTCTAAAATGACTTCACCAGTTAGTTATGATTACTCTTGGTATTCCAAATCTATAAAATATATTCTTATTTAAAAACTTTGCAACACTTTGAGCATCACATCGAGGTAAAGCAATAGTTTTTATCCATTTAGATACATAGTTTAGTTCTATCAAAATCTATGTATTTTCGAAAGATGGTATAAATGGTCCCTTGAAATCTAATCCCCACACATCAAATATTTCAACTTCCAACATATTATTGAGGGGAATCTCATTTCTTCTAGAAATATTTCCTACTCGTTGGCATTGATCACAATTTTTAATATAAACATTAACATCCTTAAATATTGTAGGCCAATAAAATCAAGATTGTAAGATTTTATCTACAGTTTTATCAACTCCAAAATGTCCTCCATAATTAGAATTACGATATTTTTGAATAATTTCATAAGTTTTAATGACTTTAATTCCTTTTTTTATTCATTCACAGAAAATTGCCATCTTTCATCTCTGAAATATAGGCATTACATAAACCAAAGGGCACTCTTCTAAAAGCAAATGCACCATAAGGACTGGTAAACATTATTTTCTCTTGATCCTCAGAAGCAATTTAAATTTTGTGGTAACCAGTATATCCATCAAAAAAATAAAAGTATTTATGCCCAGCCAGTCTATATAACATCTTATCTAGAAAAGGAAGTGGAAAATGGTCTTTTCTGGTGGCAAGTTTTAATTTTCTATAATCAATGCATATTCTCCTCCCTATAACTTATCTTACTGGTATTATTTCATTCTTTTCATTAACAGTCACGGTAACTCCTTTCTTTGGTACACAGTGAATAGGACTGACCCATGCACTATCTGAAATAGGGTAGATAATTCCAGCATCCAACCACTTTAAGATTTCTTACTTAACAACTTCTTTCATGATAGGATTTAATCTCCTTTCAAGATCAGCCTGAGGTTTGCATTTATCCTCCAAAAGGATTCTATGCATACAAATTGAAGGACTGATTCCTTTAATATCAGCTATTTTCCATCCAAAAGCTTTCTTATATTTTTTTCAAAATTTCAAGCAAACTATCTTCTTCACTTTTATTTAACTGAGAGGAAATTATAACTAACAAATGAGAAACTCACCTAAAAAGACATACTTGAAATGATTTAGAAATATCTTTTAATCAAGTTTAGGAGGTTTTTCAATTGATGGGCCAAAAAATTCATATTTTTCAGTCATGTTCATCATTTTAAAATTCTTATGAACATAATTTAAATCTTTCTCATAAAAATCATTAAAATCTTGTAATTCCTTTTCTTTCTTGTGTTCCAATTCTTTACTTTTAGATTTCTCTTCACAAGTTGACTTGAAATGGCATTCACTCTAATATTTGATAACATCCATCCTATAACATTCATCATCTTTACCTCTTGCAGGATATTTCATTAACTTTTATGTAACAGTTTGATCATTAACTCACACTATTAATTCCCCTTCTTGCACATCTATCATCGCTCTGCTTGTGACTAGGAGAGGTCTCCCTAAAATTATGGGTATCTCTTTATCTTCCTCCAAATCCAACACAATGAAATCAACAGGAAAGATAAATTGATCCACTTTCACCAAAACATCTTTTATAACTCCTTTAGAATATGTGATCGAACGATCAACTAATTACAGAGTTACACTAGTAAGGATTATTTCTCCTAATCCTAGTCTTTTGCATATTAATAATGTCATAAGGTTAATGCTTGCACCCAAATCACATAGAGCTTTTCCAAAAAAAATTATCTCTAATTGCTCATGGAATTGTGAAACTTCCAGGATCTTTAAGTTTTTCAGGAAGCTTTTTCTGAATTATAGTGTTGCACTCTTCACTAAGTGCAACATTTCGGCATATTTTTAGGTTTGTGTGTTGTAATTTTTGAAAAGAGGTCGCCTACAGAAATTGTCGGTGAATTTTAAATTTTAAATTTAATTTAAATATATATATAATTTGAAAAGTAGCATTTGATTTTGAAAATAATTTTAAATTTGAAAATTTTAAGATATGAAATCAAACTGATCTCACATTCCGAATAGTTTATATAAACGAGCATCGCATCACAAACCGTGTATCTACCCCGAAGAATAGACACACTGTTTGATGATAGGACTCAATTAAATAAACTAAAAGATTTGTGACATCTGTTTGGTCTGCGAACCAATTTTATAAGCCGACAAGTTCCCCTGCTTAATATAAATGAATTAAGTAGGGTTTATATTACCTGGGTTCTTAAAATTCCTTATAAGGGCAAGCCCCTATAGTAAATTACATCTTAAGTGACGGGAATCACCTAAGAAAACTCTCGATAATAATCAGTAGTTCTGCTCTCAAGAATTTCAAAGTTTAAGTCTTCAAAGGATTGAATTTTGGGATTTCAATAGGGAATGGATCAAATTTGGAACATTTTGTTTTGGGAATTCAAAGGAAGAAAAGTAGGAGAAATTACAGATTCGAAGCGAACTTCGGTAATTTCCCGACTATCCTATTGTTTGGCTTGCATTTAGGAAAGTCCTAATGTTTATTTAATGTTTTGATCTTGCCAATTTAAATTAATTAGGACTTATATTCATATGACAAAATCATACAAATAGCCTTGAAGATGTGAGGTTTTATGTTGTATCAGACAACTACCTCGGAAATCCTAAGACCGGTTAGGGCTTAATTTACATAATATGATCATGCAAATGCCTAACGAAGAGTTAAGGATTTATGTTGCACTAGGCAAACTACCTCGAAGTCCTATGGCTTGGTTATTTAATTCTAAGAAAGTTTTGCTGAAGTAGACTAAGGTTTTGCTGATGACGATGGTCGTGCTACCCACCATGCTCCAAGCTCCTTGTTGTTGCAGAGGTTTAGTTTTAGAAGTCATAAATCAGAAGATGAGAAAAGTGTTTTGGTTTAGAGAAATTCTTAATTTCCAAGTGTTTTTTTTAATATTTTAATTAAACAAATCTTAAAGTTGATTATAACAACACGAGTTAAGATCCCACGTGTTCCATCCTTCCGGCATCGTTACTTTTATCGGATTCACTTAGTCCGTATGAATTTGCTAAACTCAACTAAATGAGTTCCACACTTTCATTTAGACCGTGGGAAATCCCGTTAGCAACACGTAGGTTACATCATCCGAGGTATTCCCGATCATCCAACAAGACGTTTTAATTTAGTTATAGTTGTAGTTTTGTATTCTGTTTGTGATTAAATTTTGAGTTGTTTTATATTTTGCAATGTTGTGGCGGTGAATTTTATCTTGTAATGACTTTTAATTTAGTTTTGGTTTCAGTTTTAGGGACTATCCTAAAAGTGTGGGTTTTCATGCAACAGTTGTTTATCATGCAAGAAAAGTAAGTGCGATACGATTAAATAAATTACAATAAGGTAAATTGCAACAAAATAAAAGCGTACCTGGAGGGTCTTCCCGTCATCCCAAGTTGCACTTAAACACAATTTAGAATATTTAAGTATTTAAAGCAAGTTCCTAGGTAAAACTAAGGGAAGGGTTATGGTTTTCTACCAAGTTCCTAATCCTATAGCTAGTCATCTCCTATGACGTCTAGGTTCTTGTGTTTTGGTTTGAGGACGATTTTCTTCATCAAAGAACAATTAAGTTTAGTTGTTCTTATAAACATCCTATCGTATTGAGGAAGTTCTTAAGACGAATCTTAAACATCTTTTCAATACTTTTAAGATTGTTTTTAAGTCCAAGTGAATATAATTATACAAATGAATTAATCGTCCGAGAATTCAAGTTTTGTTGTTATCTTACTCAGTGAACTAGGACATTTGAATATCCTATGAGCGAAGTAACACTTCACTTAACGTTCTGTTTAGGAGTTATGACAACAAAAGCTTTCGAGGGCAAATTGATGTTCAAATGGTTTATGATTTAATTTCGGTTAATGGGTTTAAGTTTGGAATAATGTTCAAGTTGTTTTATTTTTGAATTTCTTTATGTCTTAGGTGATGTTATTTTTAATTCAATTTAATTTAACTTTAATTTAATTTAATTTGGATTAGTTTTAATTTTAATTTAATTTATTTAATTCAATCTAATTTTAATTTTAACTTGATTTTATTTTTAAATTTAATTTAATTTAATTTAAGTTGATTTAAAATGATTTAATTTAATTTGATTTGATTTGATTTAATTTAATTTTTAATTTAATTTAGTTTTATTTAATTTAATTTAATTTAATTTAATTTAATTTAGTTTAAATTTTAATTTAATTTAATTTCATTTGATTTAATTTAATTTAACTTAATTTAAATTTTAATTTAATTTTATTTTTAATTTTAATTTAATATTTTATTTATTTTTTTTATGTTTTAAAGATGATTTAATTTTAATTATTAAAGTATTAATTTAATTGAAATTTTAAAAGGACTTAATTTAAATAATTTAACTTTAATTTAATTTAATGATTAAGTCTTTTAGTATTTTAAATCTTAAATTTGGATTATCATTTTAATTAGGAATTAAATATTATTGAGATGATTAATTTAGGGATTATTAAATTAAAGAACAAATCTCTTCCTAATAATATCTCTATTTTAATAATTTCAATTTTATTATTCTTCCAAATTTAATCAATTATTTAATTAAGGTTTATTTTAATTATTTTTAAATTTTTTAATAGGTTTCTACCCTTATTATTCAAATTTCAATCATCCAAATCAGATTAGGATCAAATACTTTACTCTTTAATTTTATTAAGCCTAAAGTTTTAATTAAAGGTTAAAATTTTAATTACCATTTTGCCCTTCAAGCTTAATAATTTCATAACTCACTAAATTGAGCTTAAATGAACTTTAAATTTTTATGTGACTTCACTCATATGTCAATCAAGACATTAGAGGAAAAAATGTGATTTTTCTGTATTTAATTTATTTATATAATTATTTTTGGTGGAAAATAAGGATTTCCAAGGAAAATTTAATAATATGACCAAGGGAAAGTTTCTGTCCTTAAGAAAATTATGGGACATTTCTAATGACTAGAGGACCACTTGGACCAATTTTGGTGATTTTTTGAATTATATTCTTTTTATTATAATTATTTTTATTTTTGGAGTATTAATTAATTTAAAAATAAAATAAAAGTTGAAAAATGAATTTTATATTTTTCAAAAATCTCTCTGATATCAAGGAAATCAGAGAATCAATTTTTATAATTTTCTGATTTTTCTTTGATTTATTAGAATTATTTTAGTGGAAATGCTAAAAAATACATTTTTTTAATTTTAAAATTACCTTAGGGCTTTAAAATTTAATATCTCATCATATAGACTTAAGAAAAATATGGGGTTTGTTCCTAAGTGATTAAAATTCAAAATGTGATATTTTGGTGAATTTTATTATTTTTGTGATTTTTATTATTTTTTAATTATTAAAAATATTAAAATAATGCAAAAAATCAACTTTTTTAGAAAATTGCAATTTTAATTTTCTTAAATTCCTCTGATATCAGAGAGGCTCCAAAACCAATTTGGTGAATTTTTGAAAAGTATTTTGAAAGTTATGAATTTTTAAAGTTCAAATTGGCTAAATGGTTTAATCAACCCATTTGGTAGGGCTAACCAAGTCCAATTGACTTCAAATTTTTATGGTGGGTTCCTCTGATCCTAAAAGTCAATGGAGAATTGATTTCAAGTCAATTTGATGTATGATTAGCTCTAACTAATTAAGGACCTATTTTGGGTATTTAAGCCAATTAGGGTTATTCCAAGTGGATTAATTCAAAACCTATTTTTCCTAGAGTCCTGTGGTCATAAGAAACATCCTCAAGTTTTCCTAAAATTTATTTCACAATATGCTAATTATTGGAATTAAAATATTTAGAATAGTGACCTAGAATTGAAAAATTAATAACTCTTCATAGGGGTGGTCTCTGACTTTGGAAAATTCAGGGAATGTTCCCAAATTCAGAGGCTTCAAAAGCCCTATGGTCTCATGCCATGGTGAATTGTATACATGCATGGAGAATTGAAAATGTGCAGAGAGTAATTAAATCATTAAAAATAAAATACATGATGAAATTAAGTGATTTCTTTTCCACATTATTCTCCTCTGTTCATTGAGCAAGAGGGTATTTTTATTTTATTTTTCTGACTTTCCTACACAAAGTTATGCATTTTCCAAGTTCTGGTAATTAAATAAATAGGAAAATAACCTAATTTCCTACTTATCCACGCGGCGCCCTGTCATCCTCGGCATCTCCGAACGGCCATGCAGCGCGCTCCCATTCGACCCCGCCTTCCGACTCAGCGCCACGCGGCCCGCGGTTCACGTATCATCTCCTGGTCCGACGCCATCTGAGCCGTCCGTCCGCGCGTGTATTGAATGAACGACATCCGTTCATCGTCCCCAAGCCTCCTATCCCGAGAACCGTCCATCTTCTAGGCCTAAGATCTCACTCGATACTTGACCAAATTTAACATTCTTATGCTCTTTGGATTCGTCTCGAGAAGACGAACACATCCCTATGGTTTATGTGGCATGAAGTTGACTCAATAAAAATAGAGAATGTTTAGAAGCTCGGGAAGAAGAGTGAGACCATACCTTTGCTCAGAGAAGTGTGGCTTCGATCTGAGGGTTGTGTCACCTTCGATTACGTCCAAGCAAGCTCCGGATGAAGTCTCCGGCTCGGTGAATTGTCTAGGTTGGATTTCGACCACAGCCGATTACAAAGCTTGGAGTCTGGAACAGATGGGTGGCCTGCAGAGGGGGATTTTGCTGGTGGACTTCTTCCCTTGGTCTGGTAAAGGTGTAGGATCAATCAATTTGGGGATTGGTCCACTGTGAAGAAGTGTCCTGGTTTTTGTGCTGAAGTTTGAACTCAAAATTGAGCTCGATTTGGAGGGAATTGGGGCTGGAATCCAATGGGAATCAAGTGCTCTATGTGTAGAGAGTGGTACGGAATGATTTTGGCGAGTTTCCTTAAGGTTGGTTTAGCACCTCTTCCATGGCCGAGAGAGGTGGGGTTTAAATGAGAGCTGGTGGAGGCTCTCCGGGGCGAGTTAGGGCTTGGGATCGACTGCCTACGGTGAGGAGAAGAACGAGCCATGCGTGGCCATTGGGCATGGGGCAACTCGGCGAGGTGAGAATTCCAAGCTTAGGCTCAAATGATGCTCTCGGGTGTGGTGTTTTCCGGCAGCCAGTGTGGTCGGCCACGGCAAGGGTCACCATCTTGACCAGGGAGGTCAGGGCTTGGCAATGGTGAAGTCAATTGGGCTTGGACATGTGTAAAGTGCTTGGATTAAAATGGTATGGGGGAGAGGCCACTTTGGCTTGATTTGGGTCAACCCATTCTTTTGGGCTAGGTGCACCACCCAGAGGCTCGGTTTTAGGTCGAAAAGAGTCACTTGGGTCAGTCGCCATGGAGTGCTGAAGTCTCCATCCATGGTGAGGTGGCTAAGCATGGTTTAGTGTGTGACATGCTTATGGTTAAAAAGGCTTAATGAAGGATTAGGAAAGGGGGCCCTCCTTTTGCCATTAATGGCTTGGTCACATGTCAAACCTTCTATGGCTTCATGTGGCTTGTCCATGGCTTGCATGTGGCTTCATTTGGCTCATCCTTGGCTTAGGAAAAGTGGATCCATTTATATGAAAAAGGAATTTGGAGATTTTTGGCAATTTAGTGAAAAATTTAGATGGTGCTTAATTTAGGTTGATTTGATGATTAATTTGGGACTTAGGAATTGATTCCAATTAAAGGGATGATGAGAAGGAGTTGTCATGTGGGCTTTGGGCTTTTGGATTTCACTTTGGATGGGCTTTCAAGATGGTTTAGAGAGTGGGCTTTTAGATTTCAAAACAAATTTTAGGATGAATATTTTGCAAAGGATTGGATCCAATAAATGTTGAATTTAATTTAGGAATGTTTCATGAATGATTTGGAATAAATTTGAAGTGGTTTGGGTTTGAATTGGGTTGGATTTAGACCTCTTTGGTAAATGGGCCAATGTAGGTCAAATTGGGCTAACTTGGGCCAATGTTGGGCTAGGGCTGAAATTGATGTAAGATAAATGTTGGGAAATGTTTATGGGAGTGTTTCAAAGAGGTTTTGGCTTTGGTTGAGTTTTGATTTTGGGGTTTGGGCTTATTTGGGTTAGGTTTGGGTTTAGGTCAAGATTGGGTCTTTTAGCTTTGGGTTGAATTTGAGTGGGGTTTGGGTCTAAATTTTGGGTAAATCATGTTAGTGTTTTGCTTGTGGGGATGTTAAGGAAGGTTTAGAAAAGTTTTGGGGTTAATTGGAGTTGAATTGGGTGAGTTTGTGCTAGGTTTGGGTCATGGGTCTAAATTGGGCTTTAAGGTTAAAAGTGAAATTAGATTCAAATGCCAATCAAATTGGACTTGGATTTGGTCTATATTGGTGTTGGGGATGTTGAAGTGAAGTTTAGAATTGAATTGGACCAGAATTTGGGTCAATTGGGTAGGTTTGGTTTGACATTGGGTTCATTTTGGGTTAAAATGGGTCAAATTGGGGATTTTGACAAAAGTGGGGTAAATGGACAAAATTGGCCCATGGTGTAGTTGAACAAAATGAAATTAGGAATATTTGGGATTTTCTGGAATTTTTTGGGAATTTTTTGAATTTTTGGTTTTTTGGGTCAAGAGGGGCATTTTGGGTATTTGGAGGGTATTGGGGGTATTTTTTGGAATTTTGGGTAAAAATGGTCAATTTGAGTGGTGGGAGAATGTCTGAGCTTGATTTTGAGGAATTTGGGTGATTTTGTAGAATTTTGAAAATTTTGGGTAATTTCGAGGGTTTTGGGTAGTTAGGCGGGTCCGTGGGTCCCGGGGTCAAAAATTGAAAATTTGGAAAATTGAAGATTGGGTGAATGTAAGTGGAATGAAATCATTTTGGTTGAGCCATGAAGACATATCAAGCCCACATGAGCCATGAAGGGACTCATTTGAGACATTCACTATGTTGTTCCTAACCCTCTTAGCCGAGGGCTTAGGGGTTAAGGACCATCCATGTGAATCACCTTCATGAGTCGGGAGGTCAAGTTGGGTATAGGTGTGGTTTTAGGAGGTGTGTGAAAGTGTAGTGTTTAAGTGTAGTGTGTGTAAGTCAACCCTCACCGAGACCAGGCCACCTGGGCGAGTCCTAAGGCCCAAAGAGTCCTATAGGAACTCATCCTTTAAACTTCCACATTTGATTTCAACCCTCTTGGTGATTAGGGGTCTACAATCAAGTTTGTGGAGTTTACAGGGAGCTAAGAAGTGTTTTGAATTTCTAGGTGGTGGGTCCCAATTCTAACCCTCTAGGATAGTCAAAGGAAAAGCCTAAGGCTAGATCCTAAGTACTAAAGAGAAGAAGAGAAGACCTCATCAAAAATGAGGTCAACGTAACAGTCTCATTATCTTCAAACTTCCACTTTTATTTGAGAATATCCTTCATAAATTTCACATAGCTTGACATTTTTTCTAAGGCTACAGCAAATGGAATATTAATTGTAAGCTTCTTAAAGATCTCCAAGAATTTTGAAAATTGCTTATCCAATTTTTGTTGTTGAAGTCTCTGAGGAAATGGAGGTGGTGGATTTTCTAAATCAACTTTAGGTGGAAAAATAGATCTTTCAAAACATTTCAGAGCTTCCTCTTTTAGTTTTTCAGTCTCTCCTTTCTCTACTTCAGTCTCTTTTTTAACTCTACCTTCTAACTCACTTAAACTTCTCAACTGAATAGCTTGTACTGCTGTTTAGTCTTGTCTCTTAGATTTACTTCAGTATTACTAGGAAGCATTCCTCGGGATCTATTACTTAATGAATTCACAATCTTTCCCAATTGATTCTTAGTATTTCTGATTATAGCTCCTTGACTTTGTAATTGATTTCCCATTTGTAACACCACTTCTTCTATAGAGAACTTCTTTTCCTTAAATTGTGAATTTTTGTTAAAACCTCGAGGATAGGTTGGTCTATAATTATTATTCCCTTAGTTGTTCCAGTTTCAAAATGGGTTTACTTGGTTGTTCCCTTATTGTTGATGACTACCACCCTGATTATTGTTATTCTAGTTAAAGTTTGGATGGTTTTTTTAACCTGGGTTATAATAATTGGAATATGGGTTATTAGGCTTACTTATGGCATTCAAGGTTTTTGAAGAAGTTTGAGAATCAACCATTTGGCCTAATAAATTTTCTTCAATCATGGATGTTGGCTGAGAAAAATTCATCCCAAATTGGTCTATCTTCCTTGAAATTGCAGCAACTTGATTTGCTAGCATCGTAAAATCATCATTTTCATGAATGTTGACTAACTTTTTAGAATTTAACCTTTCAGGAGGCCATTGAATATTATTAGTATTCATTTCTTCAATTAAAGCATAAGCATCAACTAACTATTTAGACATCAATGAACCACTAGCAGCGGCATCGATAATAAATCTAAGAGATCCAACTAATCCATTGTAAAATGTCTGAATTATTAACCAATCTGGTATCAAATGGATACTTTCTTAAGATATCTTTAAAATGTTCCATATCTTCATTTATAGATTTCCCTTCAAACTGACAAAAAGATGTAATATCATTTCTAAGCTTCATAGTTTTCGATGGTGGAAAATATTTAGCAAGGAATTTTTGTGCTAAATCACCCCAAGTTCTGATAGATTCAGGTACTAATGAATTTAACCAAATCTTAGCTTTATCCCTTAGAAAAAAAGGAGAAATTCTAAGTCTAATAGCATCGTCCAAAATACCGTTGTATTTAAAAGTGGCGCACAATTCTAGAAAATTGCCAAGATGTAAATTAGGATATTCAGTTCATGCTCCCCCAAACTGATTATTTGATACCATCTGGATAATAGCAAGTTTAAGTTCAATTGAATTAGCAACTACAACAGGGTGTTGAATACTACCATGAAGTTCATCCACTGTAGGGTTAGCATATTCTCTTAAAGGTCTAAATTCTTGATGGATTTTAACATTTTGATGATCTTGATTTGCCATTTCTTGAATATTTTTATCTTTTTCTGTATTTTTAATTCTTTTGATTTTTTTTGATAGTTCTCTCTAGTTCAGAATCTTAATGCATAAGTCCCTCATAACCTGAACTACGTATACACAATTAAAAAAATAAAATAAAACACGCTAACAAAAACAATGAAAATTAAAAACTTAATTTTTCTTTATTTTTATTTAAATGAGATATTAATTAATTTCCCCGCCAACGGCGCCAAAAACTCGATCGCCAAATATTTAAGCTTATGATTTAGATATGAACTTATACTTTAATTATTTATAATATGAGATACTACACAAATATACGTATTGTTTATCAAGTAATATAAAAATTTTTGATTAAGCCCCGAGATATCGAACCCAATGGGAAATATTTAAAATTTTAAAGAAATAAGAAAAATAACTTTTTAACTTTTTAAAATTATGTTGTAAAGTATGTTTTAAGATATAAAGTTTTTCAAATTTGTTTTTGATATTTTTTGAATAAAAAGTAAAGCAAACAACTAAAGTTAACACAACTATAGAATAATATGAAAGCAAATGAGAATAAAATATCTTTTTCCTCTTTCAATGAATTAGTAATAATGATATAAATTCATTGTGGAAGTATCTAAAATGTGTTATTCCAAATAGAAACAATTATATTCTTTACCCTTACTTGGTTCTATAAAGAACATTGGTTAATTTGAAGTTTTGAAATCATGTAGATGGGTTAAGCAAGGAAGATGCTAGCTCTCACTCTAGAGTTCCCTCGATGCTCTCCACCTAGGGGCTAACATCACATTAAAAAATTAAAACATCAAACCAAATTAGGGGGCTTTAGCCCGTCATTCTAAAGACCTCTAATTTTACTCCCCATTAAAAACATATCTTTCTATTTATTTGCACCCAGCCATATGGACTACAATTCTCATCCATACAATTGAATGTGATTCTTTCCAATTGTTGATTAAGACAATACCGTATTGGTTCTTACATGTCCTCACAACAAATTTTATCATCTTCATTGGCCAAATCAAGAGGTAAATGAAGTGCAAGGTAGTGAATCATCACAACTTCTTCCAACATTTAAATCCTATACTTCACACAGTTTCCTTCCATAATTTAATTACTTCATCATTTAAAAGCAAAAAAGGTAAAGAAAACTACTCACAATTAATGGAGAAAACACAATAACAACTTGATTTGAAAGTAGAAATCAAAGTGAAAACACAACAAGTCTTACTTTAAAATCAAATGTAAAACAAGATAAACACTTATCTGAAAATCCTCTCCACAAGACTCTTGAAGTTCCTTTAAAACTTTTCTTTCACTTTACAAGATATAAAAGAGGTTGGTGCCCAACTCCGTTGACTCTGAATCTCTATTTTACTCTTAATAAAAACTGGATACAATAGATAATAAAAGTGGTGAAGTGGAAATGTGTGCTCTCAATAACTCTGTAACATAAACTTTACTCTTAACACTAATCACACCCTCCAACAACAACCCATTTTTCTGATCTTCAAGTCTTCTTTTTAAAATTCTCCAAAAGGTGACTTGGTGTCTCTTCAAATTATGTCCAGATTCAATGCATCCACCAAATAATGCATCTCTTCATACAAATTTGCCACCTAAAAGAAGTTAAGGATGTTACCATCAAAAGTTGCTTTAAACTCCCTTTGAAAATAACGCCAAATTTGATTGAATTCATATTTTTTAACTTTCGCGCCTATGCGCCAAGGGTCCAACGCTTAGTCGGCACAAGTCAAATTTTTCGTTCTTTAATTTTTTGCTCCAAATTTAATCCTCTTTTGCTCCTTTCATCATAGTCAGTCATTTTAATCATACATATAAGAAAATCACAAATATACCTTCCATTAAAATCCAATATCATCAAAAATAAGTATAAAAATGTATTTAAATACACTATATATTTTAGGTGTATCAGCGCTAATGCGCGAGGCATACAGTGCCTAGCAGCGAAATCTGGCGCTTATGCGCAGTCAGTTTGGCGCTTAGCCTTCAGTTCCCAGATTTTGGAAATTAAGTTAATTCCATAAAAAATCTGAGTAAATCACCTTTAGTCACTTCAAATAATTATTTCTTCCCATTAACTCTTCCAATACTCCAAAAGTACACTTTAATTTCCAATAATTCCACACAAATCTCACATAAACAAAAACTTATATTACTTAAATATCAAAACACACTTAATACAAACTACAAATTTTTATCCAAACACTTTGGATGAAATTCCTCAATAAATAAGTTCATAACTCATGTAATTAAACACAAATTTACATGATTGAGATGTTGCAAACACATGTAAAGTGAAACAAACACAAACATTAAACAAAAATAACCACATAGTTAAAACACTAAACACACATAACCATACTTAATTTAATTTCAATGTCCATCGGGTGAATTATATCCAGAACCACCATTAGTTCCATTTGAACCATCTGGAATGTAAATCTGATAAAACGGGCGATGATTGATAACTCTAATATCTTCTTCTTTTATCCATTTGTTCTTCAGAAACATCACTGTATCTGCTTCTTCCACGTGACTTGTATGATTGAATTGCATTATGAGTTGCAATCTAATGTGCGCTAAATGTACATTAATTTCATTTACCTTTGCATCAAAATACTTAACATCAGCCTTGATCTTTGTAATCCTTTCTGCTATTCCTTGGACACTAACTACTAGGAATCCATTATATAACTCTTATGCATTATCACAAATAAACTTCTTCTTGTTGGCATCCTCTTTCTTCTTAACTTCACTCTCCCAAGAAGACATTTTTGCACTCAAAATACTCTTTTAAGACTCATAAATGAAAATAAAAACTGGGGCAAGTATCTCATCAATTTAAGGCATTTTTATAGACTTAGAAAGCCTTAAAACCGACCCTGGATGTTTTAAAACTCCTTAATAACTCCAAAAACTACTCACCCACTATTTAGGCTTCTATAACCTCAATTTTCAAGTTTTTTATAACTGTGGCGCCTATGCGCCGACTAGAGGCACATAACCATCAATGCACATTTTTTACACAGTTCTACCAAACGTCAAAATCTTCATTCTGACTCCTCTAAGTCATCAAATAAGGTCAAATAAACACGACTATTACATAAAGAAAAACTCCAAAATGCTACCACATTTCTCAAATTAAACCAATTAAAAGCACACAAAGCAAATAAAAAGCAAAGTACATCGAAAAATATGGGTTGTCTCCCACAAAGCTCCTGGTGTAACATCATCAGCCTGACATAACTAGAGCTTATTCTGAGTGACTCAACATTAGATTCTCATCAGGTTTAGATTGATCGACTAAAAAGTAAGGTTTAAGTCTACGACCATTCACTTTAAATATTTTTTTAGTCTTAGGATCATTAATATCCACAGCTCCAAATGAATAAATTTTCATCACAATAAATGGGCCTATCCACTTGGACTTAAGTTTTCCAGTAAAAATACTCAATTTAGCATTTTATAGTAAAACATTTTGCCCTAGCTCTAGTAAGAATCATCCGATCATGCCACAACTTCATCTTTTCTTTATAAATCTTAACATTTTCATAAGATTCATTCCTTATCTCTTCAAGTTCATTTAATTGTAACAATATCTTTTCTCCATCATATTTTAAATTAAAATTGAACTCTTTAATAGCCCAATATGCTTTATGCTCAAGTTCAATTGGTAAATGACAAGCTTTTCTAAAAATTAACCTATATGGGGATATTTCTATAGAAGTTATGTAGGCAGTCCTATAGGCCCATAAAGCATAATCCAATTTGATTGACCAATCCTTTCTATTTGGATTAACAATCTTTCTCAATTTAACCAAACCACTTGTCTGTGGATGATAAGCAGTAGCAATGCAATGGTTAATATGATATTTCTTTACTAACATCTCCATAATCACATTTCTAAAATGACTTCCCCCATCAGTTATGATTACTCTTGGTATTCCAAACCTACAAAATATATTCTTATTTAAAAACTTTGCAACACTTTGAGCATCACATCGATGTAAAGCAACAGCTTTTATCCAATTAGATACATAGTCTACTGCTATCAAAATGTATGTACTTTTGAAAGATGGTATAAATGGTCCCATTGAATATAATCTCCAAATGTCAAATATTTCAACTTCCAACATATAATTGAGAGGCATCTCATTTCTTCTAAAAATATTGCCTACATATTGACATTGATCACAATTTATACTATATACGTTAAAATCCTTAAAAATTGTAGGCCAATAAAATCCAGATTGTAAGATTTTATATGCATTTTTATCAACTCCAAATGTCTCCCATAATCAGAATTATCATTTTTGAATAATTTCATAAGTTTTCTCTAAATGCACACATCATCGAATAATCAAATCCTTTCCTTGTTTATATAAAAATGGGTCATCCCAAAAATAAGTCATAGCTTCAAATAAAAATTTCTTCTTCTCCTAGTATGTCAAACCATATGTTAAAATATCACTGACAATAAAGTTTACAATGTCAGCATACCACGGAACACACCACTCATTAACATTGAACAATTTTTCATCAGCAAAATGTTCATTAATTTCTTCAGCATCACAGAGAGATTTTTCATTTTCAAGCCTGGACAGATGATCAGCAATTTGATTATCAGCACTCTTCCTATCTACTATCTCGAAATCAAATTCTTACAAAATAAGAATCCATCTAATTAATCTTGGTTTTGCATCCTTCTTCTTCATTAAATACTTAATAGCGGAATGATCAGTATGCACCACACATTTAGTTCCAATTATAAATGATCTGAATTTGTCAAAGGCAAATACTATAGCTAATAACTCTTTCTCAATAGTAGTATAGTTAATTTGAGCTTCATTAAGAGTTTTACTTGCATAGTAAATCACCTTGAAAATATTATCATATTTCTGACCTAAAACGGCTCCAATAGCATAATCACTAGCATCACACATTAATTTAAAAGGTTTTTGCTAGTTAGGTGAAACTATAACAGGTGTAGTGATTAATTATTTTTTTAAAGTTTCAAAAGCTTTTGGGAAATCATCATCACAACTTAAAATCACATCTTTTTCCAGTAAATGGCATAAAGGCTTCGAAATTTATGAAAAGTCTTTAATATAGCGCCTGTAAAATCCAGCATGTCCCAGAAAACTTCTTATTCCCCTTACATTAGTTGGGCAAGGTAAATTAGAGATCACTTGAATTTTTGTAGGATCTATTTCCATATCATTTTGTGATATACGTTGTCCCAAAAAAAATTCCTCCTCCTACCATAAATTGGCATTTCTCCCAGTTAAGGACCAAATTAGTTTCTTCATCGAGTTTCAGAACTTTAAATAGATGCTCTAAACATGATTCAAATGAAATTTCAAACACTGAAAAGTCTTCCATAAAAGCTTCAATTCTTTTTTCTATTAAATCACAAAAAATTTTCATCACACATCTCTAAAATGTAGCAGGGGGATTACATAAACCAAAGGACATTCTTCTAAAAGAAAATGTACCATAAGGACTGGGAAAAAATCTTTTCTGTTAATCTTCAAGAGCAATTTGCATTTGGCTGTAACCAGTATATCCATCTAAAAAACAAAAGTATCTATGCCTAGCCAGTGTATCCAACATCTGATCTAGAAAAGGAAGTGGAAAATGGTCTTTCCTAGTGGAAAGGTTTAATTTTCTATAATCAATGCATATTTGCCACCATATAACTTGTCTTACTAGTATTATTTCATTCTTTTCATTCATAGTCAAATTAACTCCTCCTTTCTTAGGTACACAATGAATAGGACTAACCCATGCACTATCTGAAATAGGGTAGATAATTCCAGCATCCAAACACATTAAGATTTCTTTCTTAACAATTTCTTTCATGATATGATATAATCTCCTTTGAGGATCAGCCCGAGTTTTGTAGTTATCCTCCATAAGGATTCTATGCATACAAATTGAAAGACTAATTCCTTTAATATCAGCTATCCATCTAAAGGCTTTCATACATTTCTTCAAAAATTTCAAGTAAACACTCTTCTTTTCTTTCAGTTAATTGAGAGGAAAATATAACTGGCAAAGTTGAGGAATCACCTAAAAAGGCATACTTTAAACTATTAGGAAGCATCTTTAAATCAAGTTTAGGAGGTTTTTCAATTGATGGACTAAAAGATTCGACTTTTTTAGTCATGTCCAACATTTCAAATTTTCATGAACATAATTTAAATCATCCTCATGAAAATCTTCAAAATCTTGTAATTCCTCTTCTTGCTTGTGTTCCAATTCTTTACTTTCAGATTTCTCTTCATAAGTTGACTTAAAATGACATTCTCTCAAATAGTTGATAACATCCACCCTATAACATTTATCATCTTTACCTCTTGCAGATATTTCATTGACTTTGAAATATTGAATGTAACAGTTTGATCATTAACTCTCATCATCAATTTTCCTTTTTGCACACCTATCAATGCCCTGCCTGTGGCTAGGAAAGGTCTCCCTAAAATTATAGGTATCTCTTTACTTTCCTCAATATCGAACATAATGAAATCAACATAAAAGATAAATTGATCCACCTTCACCAAAACATCTTTTATAACTCCTTTAAGATACGTGATCGAACAATCAGCTAATTACATACTTACAGTAGTATGGCTTATGACCCGAACCGCAATAACACAATAATTTTTGCTTCCAAAAGATGGCCAAAAATTAGACCCAATTTTTAAATATCGGCTAGTGTATAAAATCAAAATGTTGTAAAATTTTAGAAAATATTTTACACACTAGGGGTACTACGCAACTATACATATCATTTCAAGTAATATAAGGTTTTCTTTTATAACCCCAGTATCGATCCCACAGAGAAGTGAGGTAAGCAATCCTTTAGGCTAATTCCAGTCTATTTCTATAAGGCCTAAATTTGGAATTTTGATTAAAAAGGTTTTTTTTAATAACTAATCCTAAATAAAGTTCTTAAATAAAAAGATAACTTATGGATAAATTGGTTTGGAGAATTTTTAGATGTTAAAGACCACCTTTCTCTTGCAATTACATAGATAATGTGTAGGAAAGAAATGCTTAGAATTTTATGTAGTAGTGCCAAATAGAAGCAATCCTATTCTTTACGCTTTGGTCCAGGTGTAAAGAACATCGACTAGTCTATAGATCGGTTCAGGATGTTTTTATTAGTAATGGGTTAATCTTGGCTCACACTACTAGATATCCATGGGTGGCTATGGTCGGCTCTACCAGTGACCCAGTTCCCTTTCTATAGACCAAATTATTAGAATTTTATCTGTCACTCTAAAAACTAATCAATTCTGCACCCAATAAATAATATCTTCCTATTTATTTGCACTTCACCTTGAATAACCTGCATAAAGCAAATCTAACTTCCTAAACATACATCTATTTCATTACAAAACAAAACTAAATCAAAATAATAGCATAAGAAGTAAAAGACTTGATAGAATTTTGTAATAAATTAAGTGCCAACAAGGAATTTATTTCATTGGTATTCTATTATATTTATGCAATTATCTTTCACTTAGAAGCATTTAATAGATAATTCCATTATAAAAATAATTTTCCTACACCTGCCACTACTTCATATTAAAAGAAAGAGTAAAGAAAATTACTTACGAAGCATGGATAAATTACGACAGAAAACTCGGTTTAAAATAAATAAAATCTACTAGAAAGTGTTTACAACAATTACAAGAGAATGAAGAACACAATACTTAGCTTTTTCCCTCTAAAGGAAAGAAGAAGATCTCTCCACGAAAGTCTCCCACCGATCCATGTGCCGCTCGTACATCCCACACATAAATATCTCAAAATCCCTCACCAATCTCTCCATAAGATGTTGAAATCTACATCTTCATGACTCTAAAATGACTAAAATGACTAAGGGGAAAGGAAGAGAGGGGGAGAGAGAGAGAGAGACAACAGAGAGGCAAGGGAGAGAGAGAGAGAGACAAGAGAGGCCCTCTTTCCTGTAGAAATATTCTTATTTATAGAGCTCTGAAAATGGCCAAGGGTTGCTTAAGGTACCTCTTCAAAAGTAGTCCAGATTCATTGAATCTTCTAGAAACCGACTCTGGCGCCTAGGCGCCAGACTCATGCCCAAAACAGTCTCACCCCTTCATTTTGGTTCTCACCTCTTCATAATTTAAACCGCTCCAATGTGTCTAGAATTATTGTATCACATGTCCTATATATTAGGAATAACTTCTAGTCTTCTAGAAGGTCTAGAAACTACTTAACACCATCAAAATAACTCACAATGTCGTCAAAAATTCGTCGAATAATCATTTCTAGATGATTCTAGCATCTAGGCCTTGATTATGGCGCCTAGGCACCATTTTCTCTTCGTCACTGGCGCCTAGGCGCCGGGTTTGGCCCCTAGGCGGCACCCTGTGCGCAGCTCCACTGTTTTGCTCTGTTTAGCTATGTTTCAACTCCGTCTCGACCCATTTCAGTTGTGTTGCATTCCTAACATCTTCACCTACAAGATAGACATAAAAACAACCTTTCTCAAAAGTATAATTTCATTCAAAAACATGTGATAAATATAAAAGATATTAAGCATAGAAATACATATCAATATGTGCTAAGTTAGAATTTTCTTTCTTGCTTATTTTGGCTCAAAATTGCATAGTTTTTGTTTGATTTTCTCTAAAATCATATATTTATACTTGAAGACAAAAATATGCAAAATTCCTTCCTTTAAAGTGTAATATCTTTAAAAATGTGCATAAAGTTAGCATGAAATTTACACTAAAAATAGGTAATTTTTAAATTGGATCAAATTCCCCCAAACTTAAACTTTACTTGTCCTTCAGTAACACTATAATCATGTAAAACCACATAAGCAAATCATGTGTATGAATTTCTTTAGGAGTTTCTAAAATTTTGTTCTAGAAATGTAGTAGTCCAATTTAGAAAAAATTTTAGTAAATGAGACCAATTTGAAGTTTAGAAATCTTTTAGATTAAAGAGTCCATCATTTCACACCTCTCGTGAATATACATACAGTCTTCTTTAAATAACATTTTTGAATCATCATGAAAATCCATTTCAATCTCATCAGTTAACTTACTCTCAAAACATTCTTGAAAATAGTCTTTAGTTAGATAATCAATTTCATCTATCCAAAAATAATCATCTTTTCTCTCAGCTGGATATTTCATAGTCTTTAATACATCAAAAGTGACTTTCTAGTCATTAATATTCATAATCAACTCTCCTTTTTGCACATTTATCATAGCTTAACCAGTAACAAAGAAATGTCTCCCTAAAATAATTGGAAATTCTTTATCTTCCTCCATATCTAGTACAATAAAGTCCAAAAGAATGATAAAATTTTCCACTTTAACAAGCACGTCTTCTATAACTCCTTTTGGATAAATGATAGATTGATCAGCTAACATAAGGGTTACAGTAGTGGGAGAAATATCGACTAAACCTAACCTTCTGAATATAGATAGAGGCATCACATTAATGCTTACTCCTAAATCACATAAAGCTTTTCCACATAATGTTTTTTCAATTGCACAAGGAATTGTAAAGCTATAAGGATCTTTAAATTTCTGAGAAAATTTTTTCTGAAGTATAGTACTGCACTCCTCACTTAGTGCAATTGTCTCATTATCCCCAAATTTCCTTTTCTTGTTTAATATCTCCTTCATAAACTTTGCATAACTTGGCATCTATTTCAAAGCTTCAGTGAAAGGAATATTTATCGTTAACTTCTTAAGTACTTTCATGAAATTTGAAAATTTTTTATCCAACTCATGTTGTCTAAGTCTTTGCGAAAATGGTGGTGGTGGTCTTTCCAAGCTGATTTTAGTTGGAGAAATTAATTTTTCCAGATCCTTAGAAACATGTTTTTCAGGTCTTTTAGTTTTCTTTGTTCCTATCAACATCTTTCTCTTTTCTAACCACATCCTCTATCTCTCTTCCACTTTTTATCTGGACAGCTTCTACTTGTTCATTATTGTTCTCTTTAGGGTTGATCTCAATGTTGCTAAGAAGTGTTCCTTGGGGTCTATTACTAAGTGAATTAGCCATTTGTCTCAGTTGATTCTCTATATTTTTAATCGCAACATTTTGACTTTGCAACTGGTTTCCCATTTTCAATACCACTTCTTCCATAGACATCTTCTTATCCTCAAATTGTTGATCATTGTTAGAGTCTGGTGGATATGAATGTATATAGTTTGTGTTCCCCTGATTATTCCAACTTCCATTAGGATTTGCATGATTATTTTCCCATTTTTGGTTTCCACCATCAGTAGTACGATTCCAGTTAAATTTAGGATGGTTCTCCCAACACGGGTTGTAAAAGTTAGAATATGGGTTGTTTATGGTATTTAAAGCGTCATATGATAAGTTAGAATCAATTATATGCCCTAATGAAATTTTCTCACTTATAGAAGTAAATTGAGGCTGGTTCATTCCAAATTGGTCCAACTTCCTTGATATTAAGGCAACCTGAGATGCAAGAATTGTAATCACATCTGTATCATGAACACTAGCTACATTTTTATGAATTACCCTTGCAGAGGGCCATTGAAATTCATTTGTAGCCATTTTTTCAATTAATGCATACGCTTCATTAATTGATTTTGACATTAATGAACCACCAAGCGAGTAGCATCAATTATAGACCTAGGGATCATACTAACCCATTATAAAAGTTTGAATGATTAACCAATCGGGCAGAGCATGATGTGGACACTTTATTAGGAGTTCCTTAAATCTTTCCCAGGCTTCGTATATTGTTTCTCCTTCATATTGACAAAATGAGATAATATTGTTTCTAATTTTAGTAGTCCTTGAAGGTGGAAAATACTTAGCTAGGAATTTCTGAATTAACTCCTCCCAATTTTTAATAGAGCCATGTGATAATGAGTATAACCATATTTTAGCCTTATCCCTTAGTGAGAAAGGAAAAGCTTTAGCCTAACAACATCGTCTGACATACCGTTATAACGAAATGTAGCACAAAGTTCTAAAAAACTATATAAGTGTAAATAGGGATCCTCCAAAGGAGTTCCCCAAAACTGATTGTTCTGCACCAGCTGGATAATCTTAGGATTTATTTTAAACGAGTCAGCTTTTATGACAGGGTTTTGTATACTTGAGTGAATTTCATCTGTCATAGGATTTACGTAATCCCTCAATGAAGTATGATTTTCCAAGTTATTATCTTGAAAGTTTTTCATTTCCATTTCTAGTTTTTCGAGTCCTTTTTGTATTTTTACTTTTTAATTTTTTCAAACTTGGGATCATAAGGCATAAGTCTTGCAGATCCTTTGTTTCGCATACATAGCACAACAAACATTACATTAACAATTAAACAAATAATAGATGAAATATATTCAACACAACAAAATATTTTCACGAACACCTTAGTTTTCACACAAACAGTTTTTTTTTTCTTTTTTTTTACAACACTTTTTCATATAACAAAACACGTTTTCACACAAAAATAGTTTTTACGACACTACAGTTTTCTAAGTTTAAACCTAATTATTTCAACTAAAATTCTCCTAAAGTTCTTACCGAAGCTTCCCCGACAACGGCGCCAAAAACTTGACCCGACCCGCAATAACGCAGTAATTTTTGCTTCCAAAAGATGGCCAAAAACTTGACCTAATTTTTAAATAGCGGCTAGTGTATAAAATCAAAATGTTGTTAATTTTTAGAAAATATTTTACACACTAGGGGTACTACGCAAGTACACGTATCGTTTCAAGTAATATAAGGTTTTTTTTATAACCCCAGTATCGATCCCACAGAGAAGTGAGGTAAGCAATCCTTTACGCTAATTCTAGTCTATTTCTATAAGGCCTAAATTTGGAATTTTGATTAAAAAGTTTTTTTTTTTAATAACTAATCCTAAATAAAGTTCTTAAATAAAATGATAACTTATGGACAAATAAGTTTGGAGAATTTTTAGACGTTAAAGACTACCTTTATCTTGTAATTACATAGATAATGTGTAGGAAAGAAATGCTTAGAATTTTATGTAGTAGTGCCAAATAGAAGCAATCATATTCTTTACCCTTTGGTCCAGGTGTAAAGAACATTGGCTAATCTATAGATCGGTTCAGGATGTTTTACTAGTAGAATGGGTTAATCTAGGCTCACACTACTAGATATCCAAGCGTGGCTATGGTCGGCCCTACTAGTGACCCGTTCCCATTCTATAGACCAAATTATTAGAATTTAGTCTGTCACTCTAAAAACTAATCAATTTTGCGCCCAATAAATAATATCTTCCTATTCCTTTGCACTTCTCCTTGAATAGCCCGCATAAAGCCTTCGATTACTCAAGGATTTGTGTGATATCTACTAGTTAAGAACTCTTCTCCGGATAGGTCTGAGAATTCTTCAAGAGGTTTTAACAATACAAGTGATCAATTTGTAAAGTAAATGAAGATCCGGTATGAATATCATCACCATAATTTAATAAGAAAATATATAAGCAAATCTTAATTCCTAAACATACATCTATTTCATCACAAAACTAAAGTAAATGAAAATAATAGCATAAGAAGTAAAAGACTTGATAGAATTGTGTAATAAATTAAGTGACAACAAGGAACTTATTTCATTGGTATTCTATTATATTTATGCAACTATCTTTCACTTAGAAGCATTTAATAGATAATTTCATCATAAAAATAATTTTCCTACTCATGCCACTACTTCATATTAAAAGAAAGAGTAAAGAAAATCACTTACGAAGCATGGATAAATTACGACAGAAAACACGGTTTATAATAAATAAAATCTACTAGAAAGTGTTTACAACAATTAAAAGAGAATGAAGAACACAATACTTAGCTTTTTCCCTCTGAATGAAAGAAGAGGATCTCGCCACCAAAGTCTCCCACTGATCCATGCGCCACCCGTACATCCCACACATAAATATCTCAAAATCCCTCACCAATCTCTCCATAAGATGTAGAAATCTACATCTTCATGACTCTAAAATGACTAAAATGACTAAGGGGAAAGGAAGAGAGGGGGGGAGAGATAGAGAGACAAGAGAGAGGCAAGGGAGAGAGAGGGGCAAGAGAGGCCCTCTTTCCTGTAGAAATATTCTTATTCATAGAGCTCGCACCGAAGCAGTTTGGATGATGTCTAAAATCTTTTTTGAAGACCTTGTCCAAGCGGTAGTCCATCCATCGTCAGTTGTATAGGGATCTATCGGAATGATGAGATCAGTCGAGATAACATTGACGGAACCTCCTTTCTGGGGTTCCTTCATGTACTCCTTTGGGATTATTATATTCCCTTTCCGAAGGTTGTCGTTGAGCCAACTCTTGAAGGTAATGCAATCTTCTATCTTGTGTCCAAGCATCCGGTGGTAGGGGCAAAAGTTGGGATCTCCTTTCTTGTTAACTTCCTCTCGGTCTCTTAGGCTCGGCAATCGGAAATGCGGAGTCTTCATCGGACTACGGAACATTTTCGGCACTGCCTCATTCTTGAATGGATATTCCGTGCTCAGAAGCTCCCTTAATGTACGTTGCGGACGAGGCGGTTGTTCATATTGTTGAGGTGACTGATAGCTAGGTCGGGGTTGTTGATAATTCTGTTGAGGTTGCTTTGGCCGTTCGGACGATATTTGTATCGGTTGCTCGCCTTTGTCGACTGCTGCAACGATCCCGGATTTCTTTTCAAAAGTCTTCACAGGCTTTTGCTTGTCTGTCTTGTCGGCGAAACTTAATTGCTCCGCCTCCTCTTGCAAGCTCCCGACCTTGCTTAACAACTTCTCGAAAGTCTTAATAGTGAATCCTTTGAAGAGAAGTGCTATTGGGCCGTGAATGCTTTTAAGTAAGATATCGATTGCATGTTGTTCTTATAATTGTGGTTCACACTTCATGCTTAAGTTCCTCCATCGAAGTATGTAATCCACCAAAGTTTCGTCCGGCTTCTGCTTCTCTACCACTAAATCACCTATGGTGATGTGGTGCCGAGCTCCGGCGAATCGCTTGATGAAGAGGTTTTCTAGTTCGAGAACGTCTTCACCGAACCATTTGGTAATTCCGCATACCAATCAAGGCGATCCCCGACGACTGGCCGACGAATCGTCAAAAGAGTAATGCATCGCTCCCGCCGGCATTGCAACAAGCGGCACGAAAGTGTGCAACATGCTTGTCGGGGGTTCCCGGTTCCATCAAAGGTCTTGAACGAGAGGTGGTACGAAGCCTTTTGGGTATTGGACGGCGTCGAATTCTTTCGGGTAAGGTCTACCCGTCCGAATGGATGTCCCGCTCTTTGATTGTGCTAAGGCTTCTCGCACTCTCGCTGTTCCACCAAGCTCTTGATATCTTTTTCTGGAATCATGCTTTGTGTTGTATCTTTCTTTAGCTGATCATCCCCGTTGACGAATGTAATCTCCTTTCCTCCGTCTCCAATGTGAATAACCTCTGGGGGTGTCTCTCTTTGGGGTTGCACTTGACTTTGGAGAGTGGCTAGGGCTACAGCCATCTCTTCCATTATCTTCGCCATTTAGGCGATCGTATCGTCTTTCTCTTGAAGCTGTCTTCTCATCACTTCCGGCTCCTCTCTTTCTGCGGCTGCAGGAGCACCTTGTGAAGCTGACGAAGCCCGTGTTTCGACCATATTGATTTCTGCATACTCATCGTCCATGAATTCCGATGAATCAATCTCGTCTCCGAATTTCTCTTCTCTCTCTTTTGCTAGTCGTCGAATATCAGTTCTCAACTTTTCCATAGCATCTTCTAGCGGTCCTTTCTGTGCATCCTCGCAGTTGTCGTGTGATAGCTGTCGGGTTCCCTTCTCACGAGTCCCCTTTACTGCAGTGACACTTTCTTCGGATTCAAGTCTCCTGACGAGACTTTCCTTCTCGGGCTGCTGTTTCAACCTTAACTGTCCAGTAGTGGGATGCCATACCATCCTTCTAGCAGCAGAAGGTCTAGGACCGGATGGTCCGTCGACCAAATGCTGGAAGGTGGTATCCTCCCTAATCTGCAACCCTGAAACAACGATAGGCGGACTAGCCTTCATCCTTTTACTTGGCTTTTCTGTAACGATGGCAGGTTCTACTCGTGGCCCAAGACGGGATTTGACTGGCACCCGCCCTATCCTTCGTAGAATCTCCGATACGGGACATTTCTCTTTCTTTGCTAGCTTCTCGATCACAGTCTGTAGTCGGGCAAATGACGTGATCCTAGCCCTTTTCTTTCTGCTGTTGTCATAGTATGCTGGTCGAGGTAATGTAGAAACAATCCTGCGGACATTTTCCTCGTCATCTGTGGCGGAAAGGGGATGGAATCTACTTCCTTCCAAAAAAGGTGTGTCTTCAGGCAATGGTATGTATTCAGGTAGTGGTGTGTACTCAGGGATTTCTGGGATCTCCTCCAGGAAAGTGACTTCAGCAGCTCTGGCCTTCCTGGCAATTTTCCTACTTCTGTTTCTTCTTTGGGTCCGTGTTAGTGATGGAATTCTTGAGCTGGACCCGATTTCAAAACGAGAGGGTCTCACGAGAAAGTCCGTACCCTCCACGAGTAGCGGGTTCACCATAGTTACGGATTTCCTTCCCCTTTAATCCGGCGAAGCCGGGGTAGGTGCGGAGACAACTAGACCGGTGGGGGTAGCAAGAACGGTCCTCTCGCGGACAGACGGTACTCCTCTTAGTCGGGATCTTTTGCAGGGGAGGAATCTCTTGGGTTGACCTAAGGTTGAACTCGATCAGCGGCTTCTTAGCTTCAGATACTTTGTTTGTCAGTGCGAAAAGGGAAACGTCGGTGATTTTGACATTTGTGTTCTCGAATCCTTGTCCAAACCAGATGATCCCATTGTCGGGCAGCTCATCCTTGTAAACAGCGAAGTCCAGTCCATTGGTGAAGGAGAAAATCAGCTTTGGGGCTTCCATTTCTGCAAGGTATATTCGATTGTCGATCCCAAGTTATGCTTCTTCTCATCGGGACGAAAAGAAAGGAATCGAAAAGAGTCCGAACACATTCTTGTTCATGTATTTATAAGAAGGAGTTATTTGTTAAAAGAGTCATTCATTAGAGGGTTTGTTTATTTAGAACGGAATGTTCAAAGGTGTAGAGAAGGTAATGAATCCGATTCAGAGTTGGAAAGGAAAAGAAAGTCTTATGCAAGATCTCTCGACTCGAAGGATCACTCCTAAACTAACACCTATTGGGGGTCCACCCCACCTCGAAATGAGGTAAAGGATCTCGGAACCTCTCCGTTTAGGGGTGTCTAAACGAGTGGCTCCTAAATCCGAGAGAATGTTGGCTATACTCGTTCGAGGTAGAAATGAACATAGTATTCCAACGGAAAGAAGGGTAGTTTGATCCACTAGGAATATGGATACACTACCGATTTTTGAAAGCGAATTGTCTGATTAAAATGGAGAGAGGAATTGTCCCCAGCGGAGTCGCCAGAAATTGTCGGCATATTTTTAGGTTGTGTGTTTTATTTTGAAAAGGGGGTCGCCTAACAGAAATTATCGGCGAATTTTTAATTTAATTTAAATAAATAATTTGAGAGGTAACATTTGATTTTTGAAAATAATTTTAAATTTGAAGATTTTAAGATATGAAATCAAACCGATCTCACATCCCAAATAATTTAAATAAACAAGCACCGTACCACAAACCGTGTATCTATCCTAAGGATAGACACACTACTTGATGGTGGGGCTCGATTAAATAAACTAGAAGATTTGTGACATCCGTTTGGTCTGCGAACCAATTTTATAAGTCGACAAGTTCCCTTGCCTAATATGAAAGCATTAAACGGGGTTTATATTACACAGGTTCTTTAAAATTCCCTATAAGGGCAAGCCCCTATAGTTAATTACATCTTAAGTGATGGGAATCACCTAAGAAAACTCTCGATAATAATCAATAATTCTGCTCTCAGGAATTTCAAAGTTTAAGTTTTCAAGGGATTGAATTTTGGAATTTCAATAGGGAATGGATCGAGTTTGGAACATTTTGTTTTGGGAATTCAAAGGAAGAAAGGTAGGAGAAATTACGGATTCAAAACGAACTTCGGTAACCCCCCGTCTATCCTATTGTTTGGCTTGAATTTAGGAAAGTCCTAATATTTATTTAATGTTTTGATCTTGTCGATTTTAGTTAATTAGGACTTATATTTATATGATAGAATCATACAAATAGCCTGGAAGATGTGAGGGTTTATGTCGTATCGGACGACTAACTCGGAATCCTAAGTCCGGTTAGGGCTTAGTTTGCAATGCAAATGCCAAACGAAGAGGTTGAGGATTTATGTTGCATTAGGCAAACTATCTCTAAATCCTATGGCTTTGTTGTTTAATTCTAAGACGAGTTTCGTTGATGTAGATTCAAGTTTTCGTCGACGACGATGGTCGTCGTGCCCACCATGCTCCAAGCTCCTTGTTGTTGCAGAGGTTTAGTTTTAGAAGTCATAAATCAGGAGATGAGAAAAGTGTTTTGGCTTAGAGAAGTCTTAATTTTCAAGTGTTTTTGTGTTTTAATTAAAACAAATTTTAAAGTTGATTATAACAACACCGGTTAAGATCCCACGGTTCCATCCTTCCGGCATCATTATTTTTATCGGATTCACTTAGTCCAGATGAATTTGCTAAACTCAACTAAATGAGTTCCACACTTTCATTTAAACCGTGGGAAATCCCGTTAGCAACACGTAGGTTACATCATCCGAGGTATTCCCGATCATCCAACAGGACGTTTTAATTTAGTTGTAATTGTAGTTTTGTGTTCCGTTTGTGATT
This sequence comes from Papilionanthe hookeriana x Papilionanthe teres, assembly GCA_022702705.1. Lineage (NCBI taxonomy): Eukaryota > Viridiplantae > Streptophyta > Magnoliopsida > Asparagales > Orchidaceae > Papilionanthe > Papilionanthe hookeriana x Papilionanthe teres. The sequence goes on along the minus strand of CM040438.1, from coordinate 61,348,816 downwards.
AAATTTTGAGTTGTTTTATATTTTGAAATGTTGTGGCGGTGAATTTTATCTTGCAATGACTTTTAACTTAGTTTTGGTTTCGGTTTCGGGGACTATCCTAAAGGTGTGGGTTTTCATGCAACGGTTGTTTATCATGCAAGAAAAGTAAGTGCGATGCGATTAAATAAATTGCAATAATGTAGATTGCAATAAAATAAAAGCATACCTGGAGGGTCTTCCCGTCATCCCAAGCTGCACTTAAAACGCAATTAGAATATTTAAGCAAGTTCCTAGGTAAAGCTAAGGGAAGGGTTATGGTTTTCTACCAAATTCCTTATCCTATAGCTAGTCATTTCCTATGACGTCTAGGTCCTTGTGTTTTGGTTTGAGAACGATTTTCTTCATCAAAGAATAATTAATTTCAATTGTTCTTATAAATATCCTATCATATCAAGGAAGTGCTTAAGACGAATCTTAAACATCTTTTCAATATTTCTAGGATTATTTTAAGTCCAAGAGAATTTAATTATACAAATGAATTAATCGTCCGGGAGTTCAAGTTTTGTTATTATCTTGCTCAGTGAACTAGGACATTTGAATATCCTATAAGTGAAGTAGTATTTCATTTAATGTTCTGTTTAGGAGTTATGTTAAACAAAGTTTTCGAGGGCAAATTGGTGTTCAAATGGTTTATAATTTAGTTTAACTTTAGTTAGAGGGCTTAAATTTGGAATAGCGTTCCAGTTGCTTTATATTTAATTTCTTTATGTCTCAGGTGATGTTATTTAATTCAATTTAATTTTAATTTAATTTAATTTAATTTAATTCAATTTAATTTGATTTCATTTAGTTTAATTTGATATAAATTAATTTATTTTTTAATTTAACTTGATTTAATTTAATTTAATTTAATTTTTAATTTAATTTGATTTAATATTAATTTAATTTAATTTAGTTTAATTTAATTTAATTTAATATGTTTTAATTTAATTTAATTTAATTTAACATTTTTTAATTTAATTTAGTTTAATTTAATTTAATTTAATTTATTAATTTAATTTAATTTAATTTAATTTAATTTAATTTAATTTAATTTATTTATTTAATTTAATTTAATTTAATTTATTTGTTTAATTTAATTTAATTTAATTTTTAATTTAATTTTATTTTTAATTTTAATTTAATTGAAAATTTAAAAAAAAGGTTTAATAATTTAACTTTTTAATTTAATTTTAATGATTAAGTCCTTTAACATTTTAAAACTTAAATTTGAATTATCATTTTTTAATTAGGAATTAAATATTATTGAGATGATTAATTTAGGGATTTTTAAATTAAAGAATAAATCTCTTCCTAATAATATCCCTATTTTAATAATTCCCATTTTATTATTCTTCCAAATTTAATCAATTATTTAATTAAGGTTTATTTCAATTATTTTAAATTGTTTAATGGGTTTCTACCTTTTAATTATTTAAATTTCAATCATCCAAATCAGATTAAGATCAAATATTTTACTTGTTAATTTTATTAAACCTAAAGTTTTAATTAAGGGTTAAAATTTTTAATTACCATTTTGCCCTTCAAGCTTAATAATTTCATAACTCACTAAATTGAGCTTAAATGAACTTGAAATTTTTATGTGACTTCACTCATATGTCAATAAAGACATGAGAGGAGAAAATGTGATTTTTCTGTATTTAATTTATTTATATAATTATTTTTAGTGGAAAATAGAGATTTCCAAGGAAAATTTAATAATATGACCAAGAGAAAGTTTCTGTCCTTAAGAAAATTATGGGACATTCCTAATGACCAGAGGACCACTTGGACCAATTTTGGTGATTTTTTGAATTATATTATTTTTATTATAATTATTTTAAGTTTTGGAGTGTTAATTAATTTAAAAATAAAATAAAGGTTGAAAAATAAAATTTATATTTTTCAAAAATCTCTCTAATATCACGAAAATCAGAGAATCAATTTTTGCAATTTTCTGATTTTTCTATGATTTATTAAAATTATTTTAGTGAAAATGCCAAAAAAATGTATTTTTTAATTTTTAAATTACCTTAGGGCTTTAAAATTTAATATCTCATTAAATAGGCATAAGAAAAATATGGGATTTGTTCCTAAGTGATTAAAATTCAAAATGTGACATTTTGGTGAATTTTATTATTTTTATGATTTTTATTATTTTTTAATTATTAAAATATTAAAATAATATTAAAAAATCAACTTTTTAGAAAATTGAAATTTTAATTTTCTTAAATTCCCCTGATATCAGAGAGTCTCCAAAACCAATTTGGTGAATTTTTGAAAGGTATTTTGAAAGTTATGAATTTTTGAAATTTAAATTGATTAAATGGCTTAATCAACCCATTTAGTAGGGCTAACCAAGTCCAATTGACTTCAAATTTTAATGGTGAGTTCTTCTGATCCTAAAGGTCAGTGGAGAATTGATTTCAAGTCAATTTGATGTATGGTTAGCTCTAATTAATTAGGGATCTATTTTGGGTGTTTAAGCCAATTAGGGTTATTTTAAATGAATTAACTCAAAACCTATTTTTCCTAGGGTCCTCCGGTCATAAGAAACATCACCAAATTTTCCTAGAATTTATTTCACAACATGCTAATTACTGGAATTAAAATACTCAAAACGATAACATGAATTTGAAAAATCAATAACTTCTCATAGGGATGACCTCTGACTTTGGAAAATTCAGGGAATGTTCACAAATTCAGAGGATTTAAAAGCCCTATGGTCTCATGCCATGGTGAATTTCCTATATGCATGGAGAATTAAAACAATGCAGAAGGTAAATAAATTATTAAAAATAAAATACTTGATGAAATTGAATAATTTCTTTTCCACATTATTCTCCTCCGTTCATCTGAGCGAGAGGGTATTTTTATTTTATTTTTCGATTTTCCTACACGAGTTATGGATTTTCCAAGTTACGGTAATTAAATAAATAGGAAAAATAACCTAATTTCCTACTTATCCACGCGGCGCCTCGTCATCCTCGGCATCTCCGAACGGCCCGCGGCGCGCCCCATTCGACGCGGCCTTCCGACTCGGAGCCACGCGGCCGCGGTTCACGTATCATCTCCTGGTCCGAGCGCCATCCGAGCCGTCCGTCCGCGCGTGTATTGAATGAACGGCATCCGTTCATCTTCCCCAAGCCTCTGGCACGAGAACCGTCCATCTTCTAGGCCTAAAATCTCACTCGATACTTGACCAAATTTAACGTTCTTATGCTCTATGGATTCGTCTCGAGAAGACGAACACATCCATACGGTTTATGTGGCATGAAATTGACTCAATGAAAATGGAGAATGCTCAGAAGCTCGGGTAGAAGAGTGAGGCCATACCTTTGCTCAGAGAAGTGTGGCTTCGATCTGAGGGTTGTTTCACCTTCGATTGGATCCCGACAAGCTCCGGATGAAGTCTCACGGTCGCAGTGAATCTCCTAGGTATGATTTCGACCACAGCCGATCACAAAGCTTGGAGGCTGGAGCAACTGAGTGGCCTGGAGAGGGGGCTTTTGCTGGTAGACTTCTTCCCTTGGTCTGGTGATGGTGTAGGACCAATCAATTTAAAGATTGATCCACTGTGAAGAAGTGTCCTGGTTTTTGGGCTAAAGTTTGAGCTCAAAATTGAGCTCGATTGGAGGAATTGGGGACTGGAATTCGGTGGGGATCAAATGCTCTATGTATGGGGAATAGTCGGAACAATTTTGGCGAGTTTCCTTAAGGTTTGGTTCGGCACCTCTCATGGTCGAGAGGGGTGGTGTTTAAATAGGAGAGGGTGGAGGGCCTCCGGGGAGAGTTAGGGCTTGGGATCGAGTGCTCTTGGCGAGAGAAGAACACTACGATGGCCGCTGGGGATGGGGCGGCTCGGCGAAGGTGGAATTCCAAAGTTTGGCTCCTCCCCATGTCTCGGCCATGGAGTTTTCCGGCGACCCGGGCGGCGGGCCGGCGAGCATGGGTCACCCTCGGGTCCAGGTGGGTCGAGGTCGGGGTTTAGTGCGATCGATTGGGCCTTGCCATGTGTAAAGGGTTTGGCTTGGAATGGAATGGGGAAGAGGCCATTTTGGCTTGGTTTGGGTCGACCCATCATTTTGGGCTTGGTTCACCCTTCGAGGTGGCTTTGGGTGTTGTGGGGAGTCGAAAGGATCAGTTGGTTTGGCATGGAGAAGTCCTTATCCAAATATATTTGGATTAAATTTGGGTTAAGGTGAAACATGCTTAAGGTTAATGACTTTTAGGAGGTGCTTAAAGGACCTCCTCCTTTTGCCATTTAAGGAGAGTTGACAACTTAGAGATCCTCATGGCTTGCCGATGGCTTGCATGTGGCTTCATGGCTCCATGTGGCTTGGGAAAAGATTGGGTCAATTTCATAAAAAAGGGATTTTGTGGATTTTGGCATTTTAATGGAAATTTTTATGGGGCTTGATTTGGAATTGTTTAATTGATGGGCTAAGAACTTAGGGAATGGCTTTGATTAAGTGGATGACAAATGGAAATGTCATGTGGGTTTTGGATGAATTTGGGCTTTTAAATTTGAAGGAAGTGGGCTTTTAGGAAGGTTTAAGGGAAGTGGGCTTTTTGAATTTTAAAATGGACTTTAGGATGAAATTTTGGTAAAGGCTTGGGCCAAATAATTGTTGGGTTTAGCTCATAGATGTCTTGGAGCAAATTGGGAGTGATTTGGATTTGAATTGGGTTGAATTTGGGCTCCTTTGGTGAATGGGCCAATATAGGTCAAAGTGAGCTAACTTGGGCCAATGTTGGGCTAGGGTTGAAATTGATGTAAAATTAATGTTGGAAAATATTTATGGGAGTGTTTCAAAGAGGTTTTGACTTTGGTTGGGCTTTGATTTTGGGGTTTGGGCTCATTTGGGTTAGGTTTGGGTTTAGGTCAAAGTTGGGTCTTTTAGCTTTGGGTTGAATTTGAGTGGGGTTTGGGTCTAAATGTTGGGAAAATCATGTTAGTGTTTTGTCTGTGGGAATGTTAAGGACGATTTGGAAAATATTTGGGGTTAATTGGAGTTGAATTGGGTGAGTTTGGGTTAGTTTTAGGTCATGGGTCCAAATTGGGCCTTAAGGCCAAAAGTGGAATTGGATCCAAATGTCAATCAAATTGGACTTGGATTTGGTCTAGATTGGTGTTGGGAATGTTGAATTGAAGTTTAGAATTGAATTGGACCAGAATTTGGATCAATTGGGTAAGTTTGGTTTGACATTGGGTTCACTTAGGGTTAAAATGGGTCAAATTGGGGGTTTTGACAAAAGTGGGGTAAATTGACAAAATTGTCCCATGGTGTAGTTGGAAAAAATGAAATTGAGAATATTTGAGATTTTCTGGAATTTTCTGGGAATTTTCTGAATTTTTGGATTTTTTGGGTCAAGAGGGGTATTTTGGATATTTGGAGGGTATTGGGGGGTATTTTTGGAATTTTTGGTATTTTTGGCTATGGATGATCAATTTGAGTGATGAGGAATGTTTAGGAATTGGTTTTGAGGAATCTTGGGTGATTTGGAAATTTTGGAGGATTTCAAGGGTTTGGGGTAGGCTAGGCGGGTGTAAGGTCCTGGGGGACAAAAATTGAAAATTTGGGAAATTGAAGATTGGGTGAATGTAAGTGGAATGAAATCATTTTGGTTGATCCATGAAACCATATCAAGCCCACATGAGCCATGAAGGGACTCATTTGAGGCATCCACTATGTTGTTCCTAACCTTCTTGCGAGGGCTTAGGGGTTAAGGACCATCCATGTGAATCACCTACATGAGTCGGGGAGGTCGAGTTAGGTATGAGGTGTGTGAAAGTGTAGTGTATAGGTGTAGTGTGTGTGTAAGTCAGCCCCTTCACCGAGACCAGGCCACCCGGGGTAGTCCTAAGGCCGAAGAGTCACTATAGGAACTCATCCTTTAAACTTCCGCATTTGATTTCGACCCTCCAGGTGATTAGGGGTCTACGGTCGAGTTTGTGGAGTTTACAGGGAGTTAAGAAGTGGTTTGAATTTCTAAAAGGTGGGTCCCAATTCTAGTCCTCTAAGATAGTCAAAGGAAAAGCCTAAGGCTAGATCCTAAGTACTAAAAAGAATAAGAGAAGACCTCATAAAAAAATGAGGTCAACAAAGATAAACACTTATCTGAAAATCCTCTCCACAAGACTCTTGAAGTTCCTTTGAAACGTTACTTTCCCTTTATAAGATACAATATAGCTTGGTACCTAACTCCATTGACTCCTAATCTCTATTCTACTGTTAGTAAAAACAAGATACAATTGATAATAAAAGTGGTGAAGTGGAAAGGTGTGTTCTCAATAACTCTCTAACATAAACTTTGCTCTTATCACTAATCACACCATCCAACAACAATTTTTCTAATCTTTAAGTCTTCTTTTTAAAATTTTTCAAAAGGTGTCTTGATGTCTCTTCAAATCATGTCCAGATTCAATGTATCCACCAAAGAATGCATCTCTTCATTCAAATCTACTGACCAAAAGAAGTTAAGTTATCATCAAAAGTTGCTTCAAACACCCTTTGAAAATGGCGCCAAATTTGATTTAGTTTTTATTTTTTAACTGTCGCGCCTATGCGCCAAGGGTCTAGCTCTTAGCCGCCATAGGTCAAATTTTTTATTCTTCAAATTTTTGCTCCAAATTTGATCCTCTTTTGTCCCCTTCATCAAAGTAAGTCATTTTAATCACACATACAAGAAAAACATAAATATACCTTCCATTAAAGCGCAATATCATCAAAAATAAGTATAAAAATGCATTCAAAAACACTATATATTTTAGGCGTATCACTAATTTTTGAGGTCAACATAAAATTATGCAAGTATAGAAAATTCACGCAAATCATATGTAGTCCACAAGTTAATTCACTTATTAGACTAGAACTACCAACAGCCTAAGAGTGCTAGGGGCAACAATCTTACTAAGAGTTGGGCAAAAGTATCACCAGTCCTATCCTCTCTCTTGAAGGATTTGTGAGGTAGGTATCTAATTCCCACTTCGTATCCCTCGCTTAGCATGCATTTGCATTAGTGTGACTTCCCTCGACACTTAGACCTTTGACTTACACAAGACTGATGATCAATATGTGGCATTAGAAATATATATCTAATTGCTCACAAGAATTTGGATACCTTATCCATGACCCAAACGCTTGAGCATTGGGTTGTTAATGTAGGATAAGTAGTGCAGGGAATATTATTTGAAAATGTGAATTAACGGGTCTCAAATCATACTATGGTGGGTCCCTATGGGTTTTATCTTTGTTTTGGTTTTTTTATGGTTTTAGGTTGATTTTATCCAAAAAATTAGAAAAAGTCCAGGAGTCCTTCAAAACGTCCAAGAATCTTTCAAAAGTAGTCGGGGAAAAACCTTAAACAAATTTAGGAGTTTCCGGATCATTTGAGTTCACCTAACTTTATCATATAGTTGGATTAATCATCCTTAATCTTATTTATGATGTTTTAACTTGTGTTAAATGATCTTTAATTAATCCATGTGTAGGGCAACTCAGTTATGTTTAGGAATTATGTATGTAGGTACTTTGGGGGTATGCTTAATCGTTAAGAATCTTATACACCTTTCTTTAATGTGGTTTTAGCTTGTAATGCTTTAAATTTGTCTATAAATACTTTTTACCTTATTCAATTATTTTTAGATCAAGCCTAGTTCACTACTAAGATCCTTAGGTTTTAAGGGTACATTTGTATTTTTGAAAAAGTTAAGTAAAATGTGTTTAATTCTTATTGAAAGATTAAGTTATTGTGTCACCATTATTTTAGGACTCCCAATTAGTGAATTATTGTCATCCTAGCTCTAGCCCTCACATCAGGATCTTCTAGACTTAATTAACTTCCAAACTACAATAATTTGGTTACAATTTTACCCTTTCGTAGAAAATGATGTGAATTAGTTTCTACACTTTAACCCCTTATGTTTTAATTACCTTAGAGAATCAATTGTGATTTATTTTACCCATTTACCCTCTGACCTGACCTAAATCTTAGTTAGACTTCAAAAATTAATAATTATCATTTGACCCTTACGGTTCTTTACAACATAATTGTTTTAATTTAGATCTAAAGACTTAAAAAGTATATTTTTACCCTATTCATTAGTCAATTAAAATATCATAGGAGAATTTATATTTTTTAGATTTTTATTTTATTTTTCTTAAATATTTTAATTCAAAAATAGTAATTTTCAATAATAATTAATTTAATTAAGTAAGATATATTTTTTATCCTTAAAAAAATTATTAGAGGTTTGCCTAGTTAGAGGACCACATGGAATAATTTTTATAAGTTTTTGAATTATATTTTAATTTATATAATTTTTTTATTGGTTTTAATGAATAAATAAATAGAAAATATATTTTTATTTCAAAAATTCAATCTTATATTTTTTATAAGTCTCTTTGACTTCAAGTAACTTAGAGAAACTTATTCCATATTTTCTGGTGCTAATGTAATTTTCTACAATTATTTTATTTAAAAAGAGAGAAAATACATTTATGTGTTAAAAATATAGTTTTATATTGTAATAATTTAGAGAAGCAATTTTTAGTGGTTCTCTATAATTAAGGTGAAACTTGTAACATTTTGTAGTATTTTCATTTTTTTTTTAATTTTTAAATATTTTAATTATTTTTAAATTAGAAAAACATTTAAAAATAATTTGTTATTTTAACTTTTTTTTTTTTTGCTAAGTTTCTCTGATCTCGAGGAAAACTCCAATTTAAATTTCATAATTTTTTATTTTTTTTTCTTTTATTTTTTATAATTATTTGAAGCAAAAATGAATATTTACTTAGAAAATACATTTTTATAATAAAAATAATTTTTCTCACATTCAAATTTTTACAGAGATCTTAAAAGACCATTGCCTTCATTGTGAGGTAATTTGATGATTTTTTTAATTATTTTGTAATTTTCTATTTTTCTGGTATTTTTATTAAATTTTAAATAATAAAATAAAATATAAACTTTTAAATTTTATTTTTATTTTTCATAAAGTCTTTTGACTTCAGTAAAGCTACCAAACTAAATTTTGGTATTTTTCTGACCTATAATTTAAGTTTTATGATTTTATTTAATAAAAATAATGCTAATAATCTTAGAAAATTAGGGCATTTGATATAGAAATGTTCTCTGACCCTGGAATATTCAGAGAAGTTTCCCCATGTCAAAAAAAAAAACAGGTCCTCAAAATTTCATTTAATTTAGATAATTATTTAATTAATTATGATTTAATTACTCTTTGGAGAATTTAATTTATTTAAAATAAAATACTTGATAAATATTTTTGGATTTTGGTTCAATAAATTCTCCTCTGCTTGCTGAGTATAGAAGTATTTTTATTTTATTTTAATGATTTTTTTACACTAAATTATGAATTTTTAATCTTTATGTAATTATTTAAATCCAAAATTCCATTTTTTTCTACTTATCCGAGTTAGCCGCCACATCAAACCTCAGCAGCTCCAAAAACCACGCGTCGTCCATTGATTTGTTGTCCTTTTCAGGTGTGTCTGTGCTTCTCGTTCCATCTCCTCATCTAAAGCTATCATGACCGTCCACTCCATACATGCGTGAACAGATGACATCCGTTCATCATCCCCGATCGTCCTAACCCTAGAACCGTCAATGTTTTAGACCTTATATCTCACTCGATACTCAACTAAATCACTCACGATTTGTTCTTACACCTTCATTTAGGGGAGGCGAACCTATCCATACGGCTAGATACATGTGAAATGCAAACTCTCTTCACAAAGTTCCAAACGAAGCAAAAATGGCATTGTTCTATTCATAACTTGGTTTGAGAAGTGTAGCCTCTATCAGTTTGTTGTAGAAGCTTCCCTAGAGTCCAATGAATGTACTCGAGGATTCATCATGCTCTAGGATGGGGTCTATGTATGACTTCGATCTGAGGGTGACTCAGCCTTAGTCTAGGTTTATGCTAGAGTGTTCAGGAAGGGCTAATTTTTGTGGGGGACTGTGCTTAGACTCTGGTGAAGCTTAAGGGTGAATCAATTAGAGATTTTGTTTGAATTTGTGATATGGCTGTGAAATTCCCTAGTTGTTAGCTCAAAACTAGGGTTGTACAATGGGGATGAAGGACTAAAAATGACTGGAATGGGCTAAGGGATGCTGTAATTGAAGTTTGAAGTGATTTTGGCAGAGTTTCTTAGGGTTTTTGCATCATCCTCTCTTGACCGAGAGGTGGTATCTTAGTTATAGAGGAGAAATGAAGGCTTATTTGGCCAAAACAGTGGGTGCAAAGGCTTGCAAAGGTGGAGGGAAGAAGAGTGTTATTGGCTAATTGGAGTGAGCCACCTTGAATGGGCTTAATTTTGGGTGTTGACAATGGTGACTCACCTCGAGTTTGGGTTTTCTGGTAGGCAAGGTAGCCGGCCGTCCAGGGGAAGGTCACCATCCTGCTCAGGAAGGTCTGGACTTGATGTTAGTAAAGTCACTGAAACCAAGTCGTGTTCCTCTTTCTCCATCCTTTTCCTCCTCGGTTCCTTGCAGTAAGAATTTTTGATCATATGTGAATGCTTTTTTCTTGGATGTTTGATGTTAGATTTGGAATTAGATAGTTTTACAAAAAAATAAATTTGTGATGTTAGATTTTGATCCTATGTGAATACTTGTTCTAGGATAGTGGCTCGTTATTCGAGTTTAGTGAGTTCTATGAAGAAAAAAAATCAAACCCTGCCTATGGCTTGATTCTCAAAGAGGAACTAAAATTAATCTTGATCTTGTGGTGATGATGTGCATATCAGGATGGCTTAAGGATTTTTAAGCAGCCATTGCTGGCATCACCACGGAAATCTATACATAACTGATCCCTAGGTATTGCTTTATGCATTCCACTTTAATTTGAGCTTTTTTATCCTTGGTTTCTAACGCTTCTATTTTTCCTTTTGGAATGTGATCATTTTTTAAAATTTACTTGGTGCTAATATCCTGATACTATCAATAATATATTTCTTGTCAATTTTTTTATATGGAATGATGGGAAGTTCACCTCCTCTCCATAGTTGGCCAGGTAGTTGATCCATGAAATTATGAACAAACTTCTTTGAGGACATCTTTTTTTAGATAGTTTCTAGCTTAAAATAATTGACTAATGGATTTGATTTCACTACTTTCAAGAAAGATGAGTTCCAGAATTTCAGTGACATCCCGAAGATTGCTATGCCACCGCGTACTACAACTTCCTTTCTGAGGTCACATCAATGTCATAGCTACGGTTGATAGTTTTACAGATGCCCGCGGAGCTTCGCAGAAAAGTTTGACTCCTTCCGATGGGCTGACGGTCAGGTTGATTTCACTTCTGTAAGTGATCATGAATTGATAACATCATTGGAGGATCTTTTAGGATAAGACATGCATTGCTATGTTAAAAATAATATCATCATTATTTTACTTGTAATTTTATTAATTTTTTTTCTTTAGCACTATCAGTACTCGGCGTTAAGTGAGTTATGTAACTGAATCTTTACTCTGTTTTGAAATGAATTTCTATTTAAAAAATATTAAATATGTGACTGTTACAATTTTGTTTTAAAGAATTATAATAAACAGGGGCATAATGATCATTTTTCCAAAAAAATCCGTCCATGTACTGTTTTCACTGACTACTAACCATGCAGTCAGTTTCATAATAGTTTCCTCATATGAATTACTAGAGAACGACATTGTAGTATTAAAAAGCTGCAGCTGCCTCAAACAGACCCTTAGTATTGAACTCACATGGATAGATGTACTTAACTTCTTAACATCGAATACAATTACTCTTGATCTGAATCTCACAACTCCGGGTTTTGGTAAGATTTACTAGATGGAATTAAATCCTTCTTCTCCTGTGTACACTGACTATGTTTGTTGTTAGATTACCGATTTTTAGTGATTCCTTGATTTGCTTCTAATCTTTTGTTCCAGTGGCATAATTTTTGAGCCGTGTGACTGCTCTATACCTGTAATATGTGCTGCCTGTATTTATGGAGAGTTTGATGCTTCTTCGCTCATATCAGATAAGCTCATGTTCCCTTGGTTTCTTCTTTTAAACATACTCGTACCCAATATAACCTTTAATTATCCCCTCTTAAGGCGATCCTTTTAGGTTTGGGGGAGCCTTTTTGGTCCTGCTAGTTGCGTCCTCAATTTGCTCTGGTAAGGAAGCCTATCTGGTGCTGCCTTAGGGCTATTATCACAAAGAAAATGGATACTATTTGCTTGATCGGACATACTACAGATATGCTCCAAAGATGTTGCCATCCTTTTAATCTTTAATGGGCAATTATATCTATCTTTCCATTTTATTTATGCAGTTTTTGTTGCTGCGTTATATTTTACTCTGTTTCTTTCCTTACTAACTTTTTGCTTTACATTTTAGATTAACCACAATCTTTGATGTATCTGTTTTTTCGCTTTTATTAATGGTGGATCCAATAGTTCTTTTTTTGGCTTGTTTGTTATGGACTTTAGTTCGGGTCTTCCAACATACCTTTAATATTTTGCCTATTCAATAAAATTTTGTTTTCCTAAAAAAATGCAACTGCTCAAAATTTTTTTAATTTTAGTCGTTTTCTCAATATTCATTGGTGTTATGCAATTCAATTGAAGAACTAATTAAGCCTGTCTAATGTTTAAAACTGGTAGGAATTCCGTTCAACAGATTTAAAATAAAAATTTGGAACTTTCCTTTCAAAACGCTTATGGTGTATGCCGCCGAATATATCAAAAAGCAAAAATATCATTATTATATTGGAGCAGCTGATGGCGTATATTATAATTATCTTAACAAAATTTTCAACGAATCTTTCTTAATTTGCTGCCATCATTTTAGTTGATAACCACAGGAACAGATTATTAGTTAGATCTGGTGAATTCCAAGTCAATAGCAGGATAAGATGATATATTAAAAAACGTCATTTTGCAGGCAATCACCAATTCCAGTGCACGCGCACACAACTAAGCCTAACGTAACAGCTTTTTTTATTTTTAAATATCCACTGACCCACGATAACAAATCATTACCCATGAGACAGAAATATCACACAAATCTTCTAGAAATTTTTCTTAATCAGGTTTTTTTGTCCCTACTAAGCTTAACTTCAATCTATTTGACAAAATGCTGAAAGGTTGATTTCTACTCCACCTTGTCTTCTGGGTAGGGGTAATAAAGTTTCTTATAACTACTAAGCTTAACTTCAATTTATTTGACAAAATGCTGAACAAGTTGATTTCTACTCCACCTTGTCAACTTCATAGCGGCAGAATAGAAACAATAATATTCAAAGGATTATCTAACAACAGACACACGACCTTTCCATCAAAATGGCCATAATATATGCTTATTTCATCTTTTTGAATAGCATATTAAGTAGCATGCCCCAATGACTAAATAGAAGCCTAAAAATAGGAAGATAATTTGTCAGAGTAAGTTATATATAAAATCTCTATAACCATTCCTTTAGCAAAATAATTACAATGTTTATCTCTGTATTCCTTTTTGTTGTTTTCTTCCCATTAGCTCTAGCCAATATAATGCGAGTCCATGGATAATTTAGGATAGCATCCTTAAATGTTCGATTAGAGTGGACAATGCCACTGCCAAGAACAGAACTTCTTATGAAGCTCAGCCAAGCAACAAAGATGATTCCATGAATATATAATGTATTAGAATTTAAAGATCAATAGATGCACTAATTTTTGGAGTAAATGATCGCTGGTAAAAGTAATTATAGAGCACTTAGCGAGGGTGATATCTTATGTACAAAGTGGAGGATAGTAGTTCTAGAGCCTCGAGAACCCCTACATACCAATCAAATGAAAAAAGATGAAACCTACTTTCTATGCATTTAAGATTCTTCGCCCTCTAACCATAGTCAAGTAGGGAGACAACTAATCACTAAAACAAAAGGCAAATGGAAATTGGTATGATTAAGAAAATTGCAGAGGCTTATGTGTAGGAAAATTTAAGACTCTAGCTTTGGAATCTTAGATAGGGAAGTTGGACCCCAACAAAAATTTATCTTCATTTGAATTGTGTCTCTTTATTAAGGACCGGTGATACTTAAGTGTTTTCTCTTCTTTAAGACTCTCTGAGTGTCTATCTTCATAGATTCTATCTACTTCCTTTAAGATAATAATTTTATATGCTATGTTTAAACAAATTTTATTTCACCATTTTTCAGCCTGAAAATGCAATATAGAACTTTATAAGCATTTTTACAAATACATCTACAATCTGAATGTCCATAAGAAGTATTGTAACCCACTATTACAAAATGATATTTTAGGTGATGTATCATGGGTCTATATTTATCACTTTTAATTGGTTTAGTGCTCGAGAGAAGGTTAATTCCATTATGCTCATGGTCTGCCACACCCAAGGAGGCTTGCTCACTTGATGAGGCTGGCCAATAACAATGATTCTACTAATAAGCACAAATATCTACCAAGCACTTTGGGTGTAAAAACGAATGAATATTGTAATCAAAAGAGATTTTTTTTTCCTTTCCAAAAAGTGCTTAGACGTCATATTTTAATCAGCAACATTAAAAGAAATATTAATAAGTGGCATTTTTGTCTGTTTGTAGGGTGAGAGCAATTGGGAGATCAACAAGCTCATCTCCAAGTCGAGATGAGCTCAGCGTCACCAATTTGAAACATCCCAACAAGGACATTATTTAAGGTCACAATATCTAAATTAATAATAGCCACTAAAAAATAAGAATTTTTCTTGAATGTGACGACAATGAAGGTTGTTGGCATGCAACCCCAAAATAATTACACAAATCATACAGAAAAAATGCATGACAATTAAGTTTGCTTACATTGAGAAACAGTTTTTATGGTGAACAAAATTTCATAATGTAAATTTATCAAATTACAAAAAGTATGTAGAAAGCTTTACATAAGGAAGTTTGAGCCTATCCCCATTAAGTAGAAAGGACACATGGTTAGGATGAATATTATCCATAAACAACATCTGAGAGGAGTCTTGGTCTCTTTTTTTTTTGTTAGGAAGGTTGCCTTTATAGAACCATAGAGACTAGAAGATTTAATTATTTAAATAATCAAACATGACATAAAAAATACTATAGAAATACCACTTTATGATCAATTCAATTACTTAAATTAGGAAATGTATATATTTGTAACGGCCTACAATTAAAACTAATAAATCTTTTTCATATTTAAATACTAGATAGGATTTAGATTACATGAGTTGCAAAATTCTTATAAGTGTAAGCCTCTATAGTCAATTACATCTTAATCAAGTAAATTTATTTAATAAAACTCTCAATTAAAGTTATATTCTTGTATTAAAAAAAATTATGCTTAGGTTTCCAGAATTGATTATTAGGAATTTCAAATGGTAAGATCTTAAAAATAGGACAGTTATGAAAAAGCCAAAGAATAAAAAACTAAAGATATAGAAGATATTGAAGACATTTAGTGACATCCTAACGATCTCATTGTTAGGCATTAAATAATTTTGAAGGAGATTTATTTGATGTTTCATCTTGATATTTTATTTTAAGTTAGGGCATAGATTGCACTATGAATTGTTCTGAGAAAGCAAAGGAGGTGAGTATTTATTTCATAACTAGACAAGCAACCTCGAAACTCTATGATTTAAGTGAAGTCCACTGAATGGAGTAAAATCTCAGAAACCTAGTCTAAGAAAAAGAAGATACGACAAATAAAAAAATAAGTATACAACTAAATTACAATCCTACATGGACAGGGTTGCCATCTAAACCATCTAAATGCACTTAAAACCATGTTTTGTATGCCTCATTGCCTTTAAGATTGAATAGGTTGCTATTCATTAAGAATAGTAAGTCCTACAACTTAATTATAAATCAAGTTTCCTATGTTGGAATAGTAGGCATAATGTCTTAAGAATAATATGAATATATTTTGTGAATTAAAATTTATCATTTTTATAACTCCCCCCACTCAAGTATTTTATTATTTTTAATTAAATCTTAGTGTCGTAATCATAGTAATCTGTGTAGTACAGTATAAAAGTCCTTGATGATGAATGTTTGGAAGAAATGTTTATAAGCTGCTTGATATGCAAGGGTTAACTACTTTGTAATTCAACAGTCTTCATAGGACAAATAACTCTTATTTTTATGAGCGAGGGCCTTAAAATCTATGAAAGAGAATAATATGTCAAGCATATGCTTAATTTAATTTGGTTGTTTTATATGCATGTGTTTATAAGAATGTGAATGTAATATTTGTGCAAAATTATATTAGTTATGGGTTTCATTTAATTTTGAAAAGTTAAGTTTACTTGGTTTGGATAAAAAATTTAGTCCTTAGATCAGCCTACTAATAATCCAAGAAGATGGAATAAACAAAAGAATCAGCCTAAAATTTAGTCAGACATATTGAGTAAAAGCACGAGACTACAAAAGGAGTACCAACCATAGAAATATGTCGAAATCATTGGTATCATTGTTGGTTTAGGTGAAATTCATTCTTCCATTTCATATTCAATCAGTTGTGAAAAGTATGGATATTGATAGTCAACCTACCTAAACACACCTAACATCTAAAAATAAAAAAAAAACTCAGTAGTATAGGAAATCTAGTTATACTACAATAGCCTTGTTTTAACTTTAAAGCTTTCCGTTACTACATCAACCTTACAAAAAAAATTTGTCACATCTTAAGCTTACTATGTGATACCCTAAAATATATAGTATTTTTATACACATTTTTATACCTATTTTTAATGATATTGCACTTTAATGGAAGGTATTTTATATTTTTTTTACAGGTATGATGAAAATGGATGTTCATGATGAAAGGAGCAAAATTGGATCAAAATTTGGAGCAAAAAAATGAAAAATAAAAAATTTGGCACTGGCGGCTAAGCGCCGACCCAGCTGCGCTTAGCCGCCACAGTTAAAAATCGAGATTCAAATGGATTTGGTGCCAATTTCAAAGGGGATGGGATGCAACTTTTGGTGGTAACGTCCATAACTTTCTTTGGGCAGCAAGTTTGAATGAAGGGGTGCGTTCCTTGGTAGATACATCGAATCTGGACACATTTTGAAGAGACACCAATGCACCTTTTGGTTTACTATTTAAAGAGAGTCTTAGGAAAGATTTAGAGGAGTCAATTTGAGGAGACTTTTCCACTGCATTTTGAAGAGTACTTCCATTGTTCTACCACTGCATTTTAAAAGTTTTTATTTAGAGTAGGAGTAGAGAGTAGAAAGGAGAAAAGGGTCGGAGTGAAGTATTCTTCTTTCCACTTCTTTTCTTTCTTTTAGTTTAATTTTTATTGAAGTCTGAAGTCTGTATTATGAGTCAACGGAGTTGGAGACTTGCTACGAGAAGTAGTTTAGCTAAGAGTCAAAGTTTCGTGAGGAACTTCCTTATTATCGTGGAGAGGATTTTCAAATAAGTGTTTACTTTTATTTAGTTTATTAATACTTGTTTTCATTTATTATTTTTCTCATCGTTGTTGTTAATTTCAAATCAATGTGTTTTTATATTTTCTCGATGCATTACGAGTAGTTTACTTTATCTTTTTCTTTCTTAAATGGAGAAGTAATTAATTTAAAGAGAATTGTTGTGGAAAGTATAAGTGTTTAAAAGTTGGAAGAAGTTGTGAAGATTGATTCTAAAAACTTTGTTTACTTCTTAATTTGGCTCGTTAAGTTGTAAAATTTCTTGAGATTATGTAAGATCTAATGTTAGTATTGTCTCATAAAAGTTAGTAAAAATCACATGAGATTATATGGGTGAGAACTGTAAATTCATATAATCGAATGTAATATTAGAAGATATTTTTATAAAGGGAGTAAAATTAGGGGATTTTAGAGTGACTGGCTAAAACCCCTAATTTGGTTTGAAGTTTTGAGTTTTGTTATGAGAAGTTAGCTCCCATGTGGTGGGAATCGAGGGAACTCTAGAGTGAGAGATCGGTATCTTCCTCGCCAACCGTGTTCAAAATAATATAAATTTCAAATTAACCTATGTTTTTTATAGAACCAAGTAACGGTAAAGAACACATTTGCTTCTATCTGTCACAAAAAAAATTTGAATACTTCCACAATAATACTTTAAGAATTATTACTACTTTATGAAAAGAAAGAAAAAGATATTCTAGTTAATAATATTTTACATCCAGTGTTATTAGTTATTGTAATTTTAATTTCTTGTTTAGCATTTTATTAAGAAAATTTCAAAAGACATATCAACCTTAAAAACTTTTCAAAATCAAGACATAATTTTTTCGAAAACAATTAAAGAAAATAAAAAGATAATTTCTCTGATTCCTTTAAAGATTTCACATTTTTCCTGTGGGTTCGATATCTTGGGGCTTAATCAGAAAGTCCTATATTACTTGATAAACGATACGTATACTTGCGTAGTATCCCATATTATAAAATCATTATTTTCATATCTTAAATCATCAGTGCATTTATCCAGCGGAACCAAGTTTCTGGCATCCGTTGCACTTATATCTATCGGTGATCAAGTTTTTGGCGTCGTTGCCGGGGAAAATTAATTTAAATTGCATTTTAAAGAGAATTAAGAAATTATAAATTTTTACTTTTCATTATTTTTGTTAGTGTGTTGTATTTTGTTTTGTTTTATTATTGTATGCGTAATTCAGGTTATGAAGGACTTGTGCCTTACGATTCTGAATTATAAAGAACTATCAGAAAAATAAAAAAAATTAAAAATACAGAAAAAGAAAAAAATATTCAAGAAATGGCAAATCATCAAAATCAAAATGTTGGCATTCATCAAGAATTAAGACCTTTAAGAGATTATGTTTACCCTACAGTAGATGAACTTCATGGTAGTATTCAAAACCCTGCTATAGCTGCTAATTCTTTTGAGCTTAAACCTGCTATTATCCAAATGGTATCAAATAATCAGTTTGGGGGAGCAATAACTGAAGATCCTAATTTGCATCTTGCTAATTTTCTAGAGTTGTGTGCTACTTATAAATATGATGGTATTTCAGATGATGCTATTAGACTTAGACTTTTTCCTTTCTCACTAAGGGATAAAGCTAAAATGTGGTTACATTCATTAGCAACTGGATCAATTAGAACTTGGGTTGAACTGTCACAAAAATTCCTTGCTAAATATTTTCCACCATCTAAGACTGCTAAGTTGAGAAATGATGTAACATCTTTATGTTAGTTTGAAGGAGAATCAATATATGAAGCATGGGAAAGATTTAAAGATCTCCTCAGGAAATGTCCACATCATGGGATACCAGATTGGTTAATAATTCAAACTTTTTATAATGGATTAGTTAGATCTCTCGGATCGATCATCGAATGCTGCTCACGGTGGATCATTAATGTCTAAACTATTTTCGATGCTTATGCTTTAATTGAAGAAATGACTACTTAATAATTTTCAATGGCCTTCGAAAATTTAAATCCTAAAAAGGTAGTCGATGTTTATGAAAATGATGCTTTTACAATGTTAAGCAAATCAAGTTGTTGATGTATCGAGGAAGATAGACCAATTTGGGATGAATTTTCTCGACCAAATCTCGATGATCGAAGAAAATTCATTGGACCAAATGATCGATTCTTATTCTTCACTTAAAGCCGTGAATGCTATAATCAAACCTAACAACCCATATTTCAATTATTATAACTCAGGTTGGAAGAATCATCCAAATTTTAACTGGAATAACAATAATTAGGGTAGTATTAATCAACAATGGGGGAACACCCAAGTAAACCCATTGGGGAATTGGAACAACCAAGGTAATAATAATAATAGATTAACTTATCCTTCAGTTTATAACAATGCTTTACAAAATAAGGAGAAGAAGTTATGCTATGGAAGAAGTAGTATCACATATGAGAAATCAATTACAAATTCAAGGAGCAACCATCGTAAATATTGAAAATCAATCGGGACAAATTGCAAATGCCTTAAGTAATAGATCCCAAGGAATGCTTCCAAGTAATATCGAAGTGAATCCAAGAGAAAAAAATAAGGAACAAGTGAAAGCGATTCAACCGAGAAGTGGAAAAGAATTGAAAGGTAGAGTTCGAATAAAACTAAAGTAGAGAAAGAAGAGATCGAAAGACCTTAAGAGGACGCTCCAAAAGGTTTTGAAAGACCTATTTCTCCACCTAAGGTTGATTTAGAAAAACCACCATCTCCATTTCCTCTGAAACTTCGTCAACAAAAGTTGGATAAGCAATTTTCAAAATTCTTGGAGATATTAAAGAAGCTTACCATTAATATTCTATTTGTTGAAGCCCTAGAACAAATGCCAAGCTATGCAAAGTTTATGAAGGATATTCTTAATAAAAAGAGGAAGTTTGAAGAAAATGAGATTGTTTCACTTAGTGAGGAGTGCAAAGTGATAATTTAGAAAAAGCCTCCTGAAAAACTTAAAGATCCTGGTAGTTTCACAATTTCATGTGCAATCGGAGAAAGATTCTGTGGAAAAGCTTTACGTGATTTGGGTGGAAGCATTAACCTTATGCCTCTATCAATATTCAAAAGACTGGGACTAAGAAAAATAACCCCGACTACTGTAACTCTGCAATTAGTAGATCGTTCGATCACATATCCTAAAGGAGTTATAGAAGATGTTTTGGTAAAAGTGGATCAATTTATTTTTTCTGTGGATTTCATTGTGTTAGATATGTAGGAAGATAAAGAGATACCCATAATTTTGGGGGACCTTTTCTAGCTACAGGTAGAGCCATGATAGATGTACAAAAAGGAGAATTAACTACGAGGGTTAATGATCAGACTGTTACATTTAATATTTCAAAATCGATGAAATATCCTGTAATAGGTAAATAAGATTAGTGTTTTAGGATGGATGTTATCGAATATTTAAGTGAATGTCATTTCAAATCAAGTTATGAAGAGAAAGCTGAAAGAGAAGAGTTTGAATATAAGCAAGAAGAGGAGTTATTTGATTCTCAAGATTTTCAAGAAGAAAATTTAAAGTATGTTCATGAAAGTTTTAAATTGTTGGATATGACTAAAAAAGATAAATCATATGGTCCATTAATTGAAAAATCTTCTAAACTTGAGTTAAAAATGATTCCTGATCATTTGAAGTATGTTTTTTTAGGCGAATCCTCAACCTTGCCTGTTATAATTTCCTCTCAATTAACTGATAAAGAAGAAGAGAGTTTGCTTGATTTTGAAGAAGCACAAGAAAGCCTTTCGATGGACAATTGCTGATATTAAAGGAATCAGTCCTTCAATTTGTATGCACAGAATTCTTATGGCAGATAATAGAAAACCACGGGCTGATCCCCAAAGGTTATTAAATCTTATCATGAAAGATGTTGTTAAGAAAGAAATTTTAAAGTGG
Source organism: Papilionanthe hookeriana x Papilionanthe teres (assembly GCA_022702705.1). NCBI lineage: Eukaryota > Viridiplantae > Streptophyta > Magnoliopsida > Asparagales > Orchidaceae > Papilionanthe > Papilionanthe hookeriana x Papilionanthe teres. Next base: position 61,327,440 of record CM040438.1, on the reverse strand, counting down.
TTGGGTGCTGGAATTATCTATCCTATTTCAGATAGTGCATGAGTTAGTCCTATTCATTGTGTTCTTAAGAAAGGAGGAGTAACGCATGACTGTTAATGAAAAGAATGAAATGATACCAACAAGGCAAGTTACAGGGTGGCGAATATGCATTGATTATAGAAAATTAAACCTTGCCACAAGGAAAGATCATTTTCCACTCCCTTTTCTAGATCAAATGTTGGATAAGTACCGGCGAGCATAAATACTTTTATTTTATGGATGGATATACTCGGTTACTCACCGAATTCAAATCGCTCCCGAGGATCCGCAGAAAACTACGTTTACCAGTCCTTATGGTACGTTTGCTTTTAGAAGAATGCCTTTTGGTTTATGTAATGCCCCTGCTACATTTCAGAGATGTATGATGGCTATTTTTTGTGATTTAATTGAAAAAGGGATTGAAGTTTTTATGGATAAATTTTCAGTGTTTGGAATTTCATTTGAATCATGTTTAGAACATCTATCTAAAGTTCTAAAACGCTGTGAAGAAACTAATTTGGTCCTTAATTGAGAAAAATTCCAATTTATGGTAGCAGGAGGAATTGTTTTGGGACATCAGATTTCAGAAAAGGGTTTGGAGGTAGATCCTGCAAAAATTTAAGTTATATCTAATTTATCTCGCTTAACCAATGTAAGGGGAATTAGAAGTTTTTTAGGACATGCTGGATTCTACAGGCGTTACATCAAAGATTTTTCAAAGATTACAAAACCTTTATGTCGTTTACTGGAAAAGTATGCAAATTTTAATTTTGATGATGATTGTCATAAAGCCTTTTGAATTACCAAATTGGGAAAAACCTTTTGGGAAAAACCTTTGATAACATTAAAAGAAAAATTAATCACTGCACCTGTAATAATTTCACCAAATTGGGAAAAACCTTTTGAATTAATGTGTGATGCTAGTGATTATGTTATTGGTGTTGTTTTGGGTCAGAAATATGATAAAATTTTCAAAGTGATTTACTATGCTAGTAAAACTCTTAATGAAGCTCAAATTAATTATACCACTACTGAGAAAGAGTTATTAGCTATAATATTTGTCTTTGATAAATTTCGATCATATTTAATTGGAACTAAATGTGTTGTGCATACTGATCATTATGCTATCAAATACTTAATGAAGAAAAATGATGCAAAACCGAGACTTATAAAATGGATTCTTCTTTTGCAAGAATTTGATTTTGAGATAGTAGATAGGAATGGTTCTGATAATCAAATTGCTGAACATTTGTCCAGGCTTGAAATTGACAAATCTTTCTGTGATATTGAAGAAATTAATGAACATTTTCCTGATGAAAATTTGTTCACTGTTAATGAATGGAGTGTTCCGTGGTATGCAGACATAGTAAACTTTATTGTTAGTAATATTATTCCTTATGGTTTGACATATCATGAAAAGAAGGAATTTTTGTCTGATGCTAAGACTTATTTTTGGGATGACCCATTTTTATATAAACAAGGAAATAATCTTATAATTTAAGATGTGTACCTTTGGAAGAGACTTATGAAACTATTCAAAAATGTCATATTCTGATTATGGGGGACATTTTGGAAGTGATAAAACTGCATATAAAACATTACAATCAGGATTTTATTGGCCTACAATTTTTAAGGATTTGAATGTTTATATTAAAAATTGTGATAGATGTCGTACGTGTAGGCAATATTTCTAGAAGAAATGAGATGCCCGTCAATTATATGTTGGAAGTTGAAATATTTGATGTTTGGGGATTAGATTTTATGGGACCATTTACTCCATATTTCGGAATTGTTTATATTTTGATAGCAGTAGACTATATTTCCAAATGGATTGAAGCTATTGCTTTAGCTCGATGTGATGCTCAAAGTGTTGCAAAGATTTTAGAAAAGAATATATTTTGCAGGTTTGTTACCAAGAGTAATCATAACTGATGGAGGAAGTCATTTTAGAAATGGAACTATTGGGAAGTTAGCAAAGAAATATCATATTAATCATCACATTACTACTGCTTATCATCCGCAGACAAGTGGTTTGGTTGAATTATCCAATTGTGAAATTAAAAGAATATTGGAAAAACCGTTAATCCAGGATAGAAAGGATTGGTCAATTAAACTCGGATTATGCTTTGTGGGCCTATAGGATCGCTTACGTAACATCTATAGGAATGTCCCCATATAGGCTAATTTTTGGAAAAGCTTGTCATTTTCCTTTTGAACTTGAGCATAAGGCTTATAGGGCTATTAAAGAGTTCAATTATAATTTGAAAGATGCTGCTGAAAAAAGATTATTGCAATTGAATGAGCTTGAAGAAATAAGAAATGAATCTTATGAAAATGCTAAGATTTATAAGGAAAATATGAAGTTATGGCATGATCAGAAGATTCTTACCAAAAATCTTGTACCGTGACAACAAGTTTCTGTCGTATAATGCTAGATCGAGAATATTTTCCGGAAAACTTAAGTCCAGGTGGATGGGTCCATTCATCGTGATAAAATTTTATTCTCGTGGAGCTGTAGATATTCAAGATCCTAAGACTGGAAAAATATTTAAAGTTAATGGACATGGACTTAAACCATATTTTTCCGTCAATAAATCTAAATCTGATGAGAATTTAATGTTGGGTCACTCAGAATGAGTTCTGGGTATGTTAGGCTGAAGACGTTAAAACAAGCGCTTTGTGGGAGGCAACCCATATTTATCGGTGTGCTTCGCTTTATGTTTGTTTTGTGTGTTTTGTTTGCTTTCATTGGTTTGTTTTTATGTTTTTAGTGGTAGTAATTTGGAGTTTTTAATCTTAAGTGGAGTTTATTTGACCTTAATTGATGATTTGGAAAAGTCAGAATGAGAACTTGGACACTTAGCAGACCTGTGCTAAATTGTGCACTGGCGGCTAAGCGCCGACTGGTTGGCCCTTAGGTGCCACAGTTATAAAAAAACGTGAAAAATATGAATTTAGAGCCTATATTGTGGGGGAGAAGTTGTGGGAGTTATTTAGGAGATTCTAAATGTGTTGGAGAATATTCTAGCATCTCCTAAGTCTATAAAAAGGTCTAGACTTAAGGAAAACACTTGCCCCAAGTCCTATTTTCATTTCTGAAGTCTAAGAAGAGAATTTTGAGCACCATGTCTTCCTGGGAGAACGAGATGAAGAAGAAGCAAGATTCTGATAAAAGTAAGTTCATTAGTGATAGTGCTAAGGAGTTATTTAATGGATATCTGACTATTAGCATTCAAGGTATTGCAGAGATGATTGCAAAAATTGAAGCCCGAGTGACTTCAATGGAAGCAAAGATCAATGATATTACTTTACATCTGGATCACATGGGATGGCAACTCAAGATGCAATTCAATCATTCAAGGTATGTGGAAGAAATAGATAAGACGATCTTTGTGAAGAACAAATGGATTGAAGAAGATGATATAAGAATGAACAATGATCGCCCGTTCTATAAAATTTATATTCCTGGAGGGTCAAATGAGAATAATAGTGGTCCTGGTTATATTCCGCCTAATGGAGAGTGGAATTAAAAGTGTTTTGTTTCTATTTGTTTAGTGTCTTATGTGTTATGTTAGTGTTCTTGTGAGTTCATGTTTGGAGTATTTAATATTTTTATATATGTCTGATGATGTGATGGGTACATCTTAGAGATGTACACTTATCAGTTTAAGATTATAGTGCCTTGTATTTTGAGAATTTTATCCTTTATGCTTGGATTGAAATTCTAGTATTGTATTGAATGTTACGTTTGTTTTAGTATAAGTTTATTTTTGTGAAATTTGTGTGGAATCAATGGTTATTAAATTTTGATTTGGAGTATTAGAAGATTCATGTGGGGAAAAATAATTATTTTGGAGTAATTAAGGGTAATTAACCAAGTGATTTAGTGCATATACCTTAATTATAAAAATTTGGATACTAACGGCTAAGCGCCATAATGTCGGCGCTTACGCGCCAGATTTCGCGGCTAAGCGCCGATAGTTCGCGCATAGGCGCCAATTCACGAAAATTGATTCCCGAAAGTTAAAAACCCAAAAATTGCCATTTTCAACCTTCTCATCGTCTTCAACCTTTGCTTTGTCGCGAAAGAGGAGCCTAGGGTATCATATTCTGGATCATTTAATAGCCGATCTCAACAAAAATTGTTAGATTTGGATTCCTTGAGGTAAGAGCACTACTCCTAAGTAAAAATTTTTTATTTTCACCATGTACTTTGACTGCATTTTGAAAGATCTTAAAATCACTATTCATGGTGAAAATTTGAGGAATAGCTTGATAAATTGCTTGGATTTAGTGAAAATATCTTTTAGAAGATAATTTAGCAAGTTTAGTTTGATTTTGGAATTTATGGTGAATTTTTCGTCAATTTTTAGAGATGGATCCAAAGTCAAAGCGTGTATGAGAAAAGACGAAGTTTGATTTTGACAAACTTATTAGTTTGAGGGCTGAGGAACGATACGATGATGCATTGCAATCACGTAAGTTGATGCCCGAGAAAGTGTTTAGTAAGCCAGAAGAGGTGATTGAAGATATGATTGCAAGAAGAAACTGGCAGAATTACTATTGCTTCTCCGCTATTGTTGTTGTTTCTGTGGTAAGAGAATTTTATGCAAATTTACCTGCTGCAGAGGAAAATCAGGTGATGGTTATGAGGCATGAAGTAAACTTTTCTTCGGGTGCAATTAATACCTTTTATGGACTACCTCCTCACATGTTCTGTTTTTATTCTAATTATCATTCTTCGGAAGGAGAATTAGATGAGATTATGGAGTTTCTGACTGATGGAAGAGGATGATGGAAAATTACAAATGATAGAAGAGTGAACTTTCCTGCTTCCAAATTGAATGCCATTTCTAAGGCATGACATTATTTTATCTCATCTAAGTTGTTACTTTCAAGTCATACCAGTGAAGTGACAAGAGAAAGAGCGGTGTTGAACCATTGTATTCAACATGTGAAGCCTATTAATATTGGAAGCATAATTTTTTATTATGTTTTGAACTGTGCTAAATCAACCACGACTGCAGGTATGAGATTTCCTTCTTTGATTCATTCACTATGTGAAAGATCTGGAGTGAAATTTGAAACCTGGGAATAGGTACTTCAACCATTGAGACCAATTACCAAGGTGTAAACATTGGTGCTTACATCGTACATTCGCAGTTTGGTCGGAGAGGAGGATTTGGTAGTGGCTTCTACCGCTTCGCTTCGTCGCTTCGCTTCTCATGCTACTACTTCACGTGCTTCGTCATCTACCGATTCACGTACTAGTTTATTAAGAAAGATTTTGAAAAAAGTGAGTCTTACTCGAGAGCATATGAGAGATATGGATGGTAAGTCGGATAATGTTGAGAGATATATTGTAAAACATGATGAATATGAGGAGAATTATCAGTAATATTTGGATGAGATCGATTAGAGGAGATCGTAGTGTCGAGATGCCACCTCATCCATTCTATATACCTTATGTGCCATCCATAGATTGGAACGAGCAAGATGATGATGATGATGAGGATGAAGAGTAGATGTATGTTGTTTGTCTTAGTTGTTGTATTGATGTGTTGTGCCACTGTGTACTTTATCTAGTATTTTATTTGATGATTGTGTTGTGATGTGAACCTTGATAGTATGCAGATTGTAGTTGTACTGTTTATCTGTTATGCATATTTAGGTATTGTTGTTGTTTTATTGTTGATTTATATGTTGTTGTGTGGTAGTGTGTAATAGTAAATGTTTTTATGTGTATGTTAGGTCAGAGTTTTTAGTTGTATGTATTTTTAATTTCAAAAATTGTTTAGAAATTATAAACCATTATTAGAAACTTCTACTTAGGAAAACTACATGTTTAAAATTCTTCAAATTCCACTATCATCTCGTTATCCGTATCGATGTGTTATTTTAGTTGGTGTGTATTTGCTTTGAAAACCTCCACTACCGTAGAAGTCTTCTGAAATTTTTTGCTTTTCTTATTATTATAAAAAAATGTTTTGAAAAACTAAATTTGATTTCATTTTACTCCTGTATTTAAATTGTTATACTTGCATAATAGGATCATAAAAATTCCTGCAAGCATGATATGTCAGTTTTTATATCTCACCCATGTATCATTTCTTATGCTTAAATGTTTTATTTTAATTAAAAATTTAAAGTTTGGGGGAATTTTAAAAACAAAGATTTTCAAAAACCTAAAATTTTATTTGATTCTCAAGAATACTTAAAAATAAATCTTATTTTTGATTGAGAACAATTATGTACATGAAGTTATATTTAGGGAATAAAATTTTGATATAGAAATGAATAAAAGAATTTAGTTGAAATTTATAGTAATCATGACTTAAAGTTAAAATTTTCTTAATGAAGAGGTGTTAAATAAAGTTAAACTATCTTTAGTAAGAAGTTTTGTATTTTTGGATAAATAGAAAATTTGACTTTTATTCTTTAAAGCTTAAATTTCTTTTATTGAAGAGTAATTTTCAGATACTATTATTATGATTTTTAAGTGAAAGATGTATATGTGATCTTTATTTTAAATGGAAGGATGGAATTCAAAATCATTAAAGGTCTATCCAGATATAGTAATCCTTGCCTTAAAAAAATAAAAGAAGTGAAAAATATAGTATATGAAAAGGGAGGAGAAGCTTGAGGAATTAAGGGCCTAATTAAAAATTGGTTTCATACCTAAAGTATAAGATATAAGTTCAAAGAAAATCTAAAGCTTAAAGTTGTAATATAGTAAGTAAAATTATTTTTTAAATAAATATTTTAAGTGAGAAAAATGTTTAAATCCTATATTTTGAAAAATCTACAAATATGTCTGAAATAGATAGAGACTTATATTTATCATTTTTTTTACTTAAGAACTTTCTAAACTTTAACTTGGTTTTAATTACTAAATTTTTTTCTAAATTGGACTATTCCATTTCTAGAACAAAATTTTTTTATCTTCCTAAGAAACTCATTACATAATTTGCATGCTAAAATGTTCTATGAGATTAACTGTCACTTGAGGACAAGTAACATTTTAAGTTTGGGGAATTTTGATTCACCTAAAATATATAGTATTTTTATGAACATTTTTATACCTATTTCTAATGATATTGCACTTTAATGGAGGATATTTTGAGTTTTTCTTGCAGGTATGATGAAAATGGATGGTCATGATGAAAGGAGCAAAATTGGATCAAAATTTGGAGAAAAAAATGAAAAATAAAAAATTTGGCACTGGCGGCTAAGCGCCGCTGGGCTGGCGCATAGCCGCCACAGTTAAAAATCGAAATCCAAATGGATTTGGCGCCAATTTCAAAGGGGATGGGATGTCACTTTTGATGGTTATGTCCATAACTTCCTTTGGGCGACAAGTTTGAATGAAGGGTTGCGTTCCTTGGTAGATACATCAAATCTGGACACATTTTGAAGAGACACCAAGGCACCTTTTGGTTTACTATTTAAAGAGAGTCTTAGGAAAGATTTAGAGGAGGCAATTTGAGGAGACTCTTCCACTGCATTTTGAAGAGTACTTCCATTGTTCTTCCCCTGCATTTTAAAAGTTTTTATTTAGAGTAGGAGTAGAAAGTAGAAAGGAGAAAAGGGTCAGAGTGAAGTTTTCTTTTTCCCACTTCTTTTCTTTCTTTTAGTTTAGTTGAAGTCTGAAGTCTGTATTCTGAGTCAACAGAGTTGGAAGACTTGCTCTGAGAAGTAGTATAGCGAAGAGTCAAAGTTTCAGAGGAACTTCCTTAGTCTTGTGGAAAGGATTTTCAGATAAGTGTTTACTTTTATTTAGTTTATTAATACTTATTTTCGTTTATTATTTTTCTTATCGTTGTTTTTAATTTCAAATCAATGTGTTTTTATATTTTCTCAATGCATTCTGAGTAGTTTACTTTATCTTTTTCTTTCTTAAATGGAGAAGTAATTAATTTAAAGTGAATTGTTGTGGAAAGTATAAGTGTTTAAAAGTTAGAAGAAGTTGTGAAGATTGATTCTAAAAATTTTGTTTACTTCTTAATTTGGCCTGTTAAGTTGTAAAATTTCTTGAGATTATGTAAGATCCAATGCGGTATTGTCTCATAAAAGTTAGTTAGAATCACATGAAATTATATGGGTGAGAACTGTAGTCCATATAATTGATTGTAATATTATAAGATATTTTTATAGAAGGGAGTAAAATTAGAGGATTTTAGAGTGACAGGCTAAAACCCCCTAATTTGGTTTGAAGTTTTGAGTTTTGTTATGAGAAGTTAGCCCCTGGGTGGTGGGAATTGAGGGAACTCTAGAGTGAGAGACTGGTATCTTCCCTGCCTAACGATGTTCAAAATAATATAAATTTCAAATTAACATATGTTCTTTATAGAACCAAGTAAGGGTAAAGAACACATTTGCTTCTATCTGTCATAATAAAAATTTGAATACTTCCACAACAATACTTTAAGAATTATTACTACTTCATGAAAGGAAAGAAAAATATATTCTAGTTAATAGTATTTTACATCCAGTTTTATTAGTTATTGTAATTTTAATTTCTTGTTTAGCATTTTATTAAAAAAATTTCAAAAGACATATCAACCTTTAAAACTTTTCAAAATCAAGACATATTTTTTTCAAAAATAATTAAAGAAAATAAAAAGATAATTTCTCTGATTCCTTTAAAGATTTCACATTTTCCCTGTGGGTTCGATATCTCGGGGCTTAATCAGAAAGTCCTATATTACTTGATAAACGATATGTATACTTGCGTAGTATCCCATATTATAAAATCATTATTTTCATATCTTAAATCATCAGCGCATTTATCCAGCGGAACCAAGTTTCTGGCATCCGTTGCACTTATATCTATCGGGGATCACTATGGTAGCCTAGAATCATGTAATAAAATCAAGAAAATCTAAGCTAACATGCCAGAAAATTGTAGTAATGTGGAACAATCCACTTGTCCTATCAAATGTCTAACAAGAAAACAATGAAAAAACAACAGAAACCACTACCTATCTAATCTTATGACATCTAAAGGGTTAGTGTATGAAATCTAAAGATAGTGAGTGTGGAGTTAGAAGATTAATCAAATTAGTTTGGTTTGACCCAGATCAAGATTGTGGTTCCACCATATCGTAGTCATTAATGGGTCTGAAATAATCATAAATGATAGCAAACCCATTCTAACTAGAAGATCCTTATCAGTAGATACTTCCTCCATTTATTATTGTTAAAGTTTCATTTATTTATTATTAATTAGTGATTTGCTTTATGTGTTAATTTCTTTCAAATTTTTAAGAGTTTATGATTTTTATCTTGCTCAAATTTTAGAAATGTCATCATTTAATTTTTAATAGATTTTCTTTTTATTAATTTGATTTTTAATAGTGCTCTCTTTTAATTAATTTTATTTTTAAAATGGTTGTTGTTGGCATTCAGATTTGTGAGATCTCGATTCTTCACCGGCCCGTCGCCGTCGAGATTCTCTCGTGTCGATGTAAGGTGTGAAATGTCAATATAATTGTTTGGCAAAGTCACCACTCTGTTTATCTATCATATCACGCTAGTCTTCAAGAAATATTATTTCTTCGGATCATGTAAAGGATCCTTGGATGTTAAGAAATTTGAAGAAAATAAGAGCTGATAAAATAGAAAAAAGTAGAAGAAGAAATTTCAGTGATAATCATTACAAAAGGGGGTTATAGAATGCGTTATTCTAGAAATTTTTATATAAGGAGGATCACAAGTAAAATTTTGATAACCGGTGATTTCTAGGTTTGATACCTATCCTGAATTATTAAATCCCTTATAGGAGCAAGCTTTTATAGTTAATTATATCTTAGACAATTAGGATTGTCTAAGAAAACTCCTGGTTAATGTTAACACTTGTTTTCTAAAGAATTTCGAGAACAAAGAAAGAAAAGTCAATGTTCAATCCTAGGGGTAATATGTTACTAAGTGTTACGTACTACCCTAAAGGTTTGATTTTGTCAATATCATTTGTTATGTCGGTTTTATTTTTTTTTGTTTGTCATTTTATTGTTTTTTTTCATGTAGTTTGTTATTTTTTTGGTGGCTATCCAAAAAGTTTAGATTTTGTGATTATCCTAAAGTTTAGGTTTTATTTCATTGTTTGGCTTGATTATGTCATTTTAGTTTTGTTTTTAATGTCATTTATGTCGTTTTTTTTATTATTTTGTTGCTTGTCCCGTCTTCAGAATGTCGCCCTGCAAAATAGAGTTAGCACACCATAATAATATGCAAAGTAAATCTAAAGCATAACTCATCTTCAACATGCAAGAAAATATTATCAGATTGATTTTTACAAAAGAAATAATGTCAATTTTATTTCTTAAATTGCCGATTTAGTTGATTTTTAGACAACCCGGTCAAGATGTTCATGGCTCCGTCTTCATAAGGTCGTCGGATGCCTTGATCTACTTAGTCCGAAAAGTTTTTTAACCAGGAATGGAAGACTCCTGCCAAAAACCAAGATTGCATCGTTCAAAAAATCTTCATAGATCAAGTATGTTGGAGTTCAAGTTGCACTTGGTGATCTTTGTTTATTAAGGTTTCATTTAAGTTTTAATGCTTTTTCGGATTTTAGGTTGGGAAAATTTTAAGTTGTTTACGATTTATTAACAAATTAAAATTTTTTGTGTGTCATTTTGATTGGTTTTTATATGTCAATTTTAATTGTTTATTTAAGTCTAATGTTATTTAGACATAAAAAAATGAGTCAAGTTTATTAAGATCCAATGTCTATAAGATCTTAGGAATATTAGATTCGATGTCATTTGAATCTAATGATTTTTTAATATGAATGAGATTTAGGAATTTATATTCAACGTTTATTGAATATAAAGGTTTTGAATTAAGTCTAATGCAAATTAGACATAGGAATTTAGATTCAGTGTCGTTTGAATCTAATCTTTTTCTGTTAAATATAATATGAATTTGATTTAGGAATTTATATTCAATGTCTTTTGAATCTAAAGGTTCTGAATTAAGTCTAATATAAATTAGACTTAAGAATTTAGATTTAATGTCGTTTGAATCTAATATTTTGAGTTAAATCTAATATGAATTAGATTTAGGAATTTAGATTCAATTTCTATTGAATTTAAAGATTTCGAATTAATTCTAATGTAAATTAAACTTGGGAATTTAGATTTAATATCGTTTGAATCTTAAGGTTTTTGAGTCTAATATGAATTAGATTTAGAAATTTAGATTCAATATCTATTGAATCTAAAATTTTTGAGATATTTGTCTAAGTCTAAATGTAAATTAGACTTAATATTTAAGTCATAATGTTGATAGGACCTCAAACAAATTGGTTAAGTCTAATGTAAGTTAGATTTAGGTTTTTAGGTCCTGATGTCAGTTGAGCCTAAAGGTTTGGTTGGGTTTGATCCAATTTGGATTGAATGTTGAGCTTAGGTTCAATGTTGTTTGAACCTAAGGTTAATGTTTGATTTAAGTTTAATTTTGAGTTGATCTTAAGTTAAATGTTTGGTTTAGGTTCAATGTAGATTGAATCCTAAGTTAAGGGTTTTAACTTAAGTTCAACTATGGATTTATCTTAAGTTAAATGTTTGGTTTAGGTTCAATGTGGTTTGAACCTAGGTTAAGTTTGGGTCAAGTTCAGGTTGGGTTAAACTTATGTTTGACTTGAGTTAGACTCAATATAGATTGAACCTAATTTAAATTAAAGTTAGGTCCAATGTAGGTTGATCCTATTTAAGTTAGGTTCGACGTAGGTTAAACCTAAGTTAAGTTTAAGTTAGTTCCAATTTAAGTTGAACCTAAGTTAAGTTTGGATTAAAATCAAGTTAGGTTGAATTAGGTTCAATGTAGATTAAACCTATGTTTAAGTTAGATTCAATGTAGGTTGAATCTAAAAGATTTAAGTTTAAGTTAGGTTGAACTAAAATATAGGTTAAGTTTAGGTTTAATGAATGTTGAACCTAAATGATTTAAGTTTGACATAGGTTCAAGTTGGGTTAAAGCTAGGTATAAGATTAGGTTAGATGTAATGTATGTTGAATCTAAATGGTTGAAAGTTTGACTTAGGTTCAAGTTAGGTTGAACCTAAGTATAGGTTAAGTTAGGTTCAATGTTTGTTGAACCTAAAAGATTTAAGTTTGACTTAGGCTTAAGTTGGGTTGAACCTAAGTATAAGTTAACGTTAGGTTCAATGTATGTTGATCCTAAATAGTTTAAAGGTTGCCTTAGGTTCAAGTTGAGTTGAACCTAAGTATAGGTTAAAGTTAATTAAACCTATTTTTGAGTAAGTTTTAGTTGAATAACTAGACTTAATTATGGTTAAGTCTAATTAGGTTCATGTTAATTAAATCTAATTTGGGTGAGGTTTTAATTGATTAATTATACTTAATTGTGGTTAAGTCTAATTAGGTTAATGTTAATTAAACCTAATTTGGGTAAGGTTTAATTGATTAATTAGACTTAATTGTGGTTAAGTCTAATTAGGTTAAGGTTAATTAATCCTAATTTGGATAAGGTTTAATTGATTAATTAGAATTAATTGTGGTTAAGTCTAATTAGGTTAAGGTTAATTAAACCAAATTTAGGTAATGTTTAATTGATTAATTAGAGTTAATTGTGGTTAAGCCTAATTAGGTTAAGGTTAATTAAACCTAATTTGGGTAAGGTTTAATTGATTAATTAAACTTAATTTTGGTTAAGTCTAATTAGGTTAAGGTTAATTAAACTTAATTTGGGTAAGGTTTAATTGATTAATTAGACTTAATTGTGGTTAAGTCTAATTAGGTTAAGGTTAATTAAACTTAATTTGGGTAATGTTTAATTGATTAATTAGACTTAATTGTGGTTAAGTCTAATTAGGTTAAGGTTACTTAAACCTAATTTGGGTAAGGATTAATTGATTACTTAGACTTAATTGTGGTTAAGTCTAATTATATTAAGGTTAATTAAACGTAATTTGATTAATGTTTAATAGGTTTAATTAGGCCTAATGATGGGTTAGACCTAATTAGGATTTATTAAGTTAAACCTAATGTGATTAAGGCTTAACTTGATTTAATTAAGTCTAATTAATGTCTTATATTTAATTAGAGTTATTAAGTCAAACCTAATGTGATTAAGGCTTAACATGGTTTAATTAGGTCTAACTGATGTCTTAGACCCAATTAGAGTTTATGGTGATAAACCTAATGTGATTAAAGCTTAACAGAGTTTAATTAGGTCAAGTTGATGTTTTAGACCTAATTAGTTTTTATGGTATTAAACCTAATGCGATTAAGACTTAACAGAGTTTAATCAAGTCTTTTTGATGTCTTAGGCCAAACTAGTGTTTGATTTGTACTAAACCTAATTTATGTAAGATTTAATATATTTAATTAGGTACAATGATGTATTAGACCTAATTAGGGTTTATTGAGTTAAACTTAATGTGATTAAGGCTTAACTGGGGTTAATTAATCTAATGGTGGATTAGACCAAATTAGCCTTGATTGGTATTAAACCTAATTTGATTAAGGCTTAATTGAGATTAATTAGGTCTAATGGTGGGTTAAACCTAATTATGTTTAGTTTGTATTAAACCTAATTTGATTAAGGTTTAAGGAAAGTGATTAAGTTTAATTAAGATTTTTTAAGGTTTAAGTTGTATTTAAACCTAACCTAACTAAGACTTAAGGATTCATCTTAAGTTTAAAATGGTTTAAACTTAGATATTAAGATTTTGTTAATCTTAATTATACCTTTTAAGAAATATTAAAGTTTTTGGATTTAATATATAATTTTCAATTTTATAAATTTTACCCAAAAAATAAAAAATGTCATTTTAAAATTTTCAAGGGTTATAAAATGTCATTTTAGGATTCAAATTTATCACTTTAAAGTTTTTGAGGATTTCCAAATTTTATCTTTTAAATTCCTAATTAACGTAATTATTTTTGAAAATAATCACGAAATATGATTGAAAATTGTATATTTCATCCTAGAGACTTACCCTAAACTTGGAAAAATCATAGAATGTCCCCAAGGATGAGAATATTATTCTGTGAAAATTTCATAATTTTTGGATTTATAAATAATTTTAAATAATTAAATTACTTCGGAGAGTAATTAATTAATTAAAAATTAAATATAAATTATTAATTCCAAATTTTGTTCTTATAATTTTTTCCTTGTTTTACTGAATCCAAAGGTACTTATATTCTATTTTTTCTGATTTTTCTATGTCATGATATGAATTTTTAAAGTTTAATAGAAATTTTTGGATTTAATTAAATAAGAAAATTCAGATTTTCTTATTTAAGTGACTCAGCGCCAACTCAAACCTTGGAGGCATCAAAACAACACACGGTGCTACGGGATTGGTTAGGCTTTCCACGCGGCAGCTGTAGCGGTTCCGTTATGTATTAACAGAAGCGTGGTTTGACGAGATCAAGACCGTTCATTTTTAATACATAAAAATGGACGGCATCCCATCACTTCCCTAACCTGGTGTTTCCCGTAGACCGTCCATGATCTAGGCATAAGATCTCGCTCGACTCTTAATGAAACTTCATGGGGATTGTTCCATGAGCTTCATCGAGGCAAGACGAACTCATCCATGCAGATTTATGGATGGTTTGAACCACTTTACTTCAAAAAAGCTCAAACCAAGCACGAATTGAGTTATTTTGGCCACACCTTGGTTTGATGAAGTTAAGCCTCAATCAAATTATTTTGGAATGATCACCAAGTCCTTGCGAAGCTCCTGGTATGCCCAATTTGAGATTAAATTGGGTCTGAGTAGGAATTCATCAAAATGGATACACGGACTGATGGGGAACTAGGTTGAAGCTTTCGGGAAGATCCAATTTCGATTGGAATCTTCTTCGTACACCTCAGGGAAGGTGTAGGAACTGTTAATTTGAATATTGAGGTAGGTTTATGTAGGACCCGAAAGGTGTCCTATTTTGGGGTATTTCAGGGTGGCTAAAATGAGAGAGGACAATGGGTTTGGAGTCTTGATTCTATGGGGAATCAACCACTCATGGTATGGGAGCAATTTTGGTCTTGAGTGTTTTAGGGTTTGGGGATTGTATGTGTGTCCCTCTTCTCCTTGGGTACTCTCGAGTTAGCCCCTATTTATAGCCATGAGAGTGCCTTGGGTGAGCTTAGATTGTCTTAGGTTCACTTAGGGGAGTTGCTAACCATGTCACTAATGTCTTAAAGATCAGATTTCGATTGAGGGATGAGCATGTTTGAGTTCTTAAGGCTAATCCATGTGAGGTTCATCCATGGTGAAGGATGGGTTCAAATGTTGGCATCTCTCCGTTGGTTGATCCTTAAGGTGGATAAGAATCTCCAATTTGATCTGATTTTGCCTCCCCCATATAAGCTCACCAACTCATTCATGACACATAAGCCTCATATTCACCCTTTTCCTGGTTTGATCTTGATGATGTTTAACCATGGTAAAAGGGTTGGTTTAAGTCATGTTCCTCTCTCATTGGATAGTCCATTAGGTGTGTGAGATGGTATTTGGGTTGGCTAGCTAACTCACTTCATGTGAGGAGGTGACGCATGTTTTAGGTTAAGGGAAGATTGACACATCATCCTCATTTCATGATGGAATCATGATAACCTTTACCCTTGGTTAAAGTGATGATTCATATGTTGGTTAATGTGTTAACCAAGCCATGGTGAGTCTCAAGGGTCATGGGTGACCCTTGAGCGACTCCCATAAATGAAATTTAATTATAAGGTCAATTATGGGCTTTTTATGTCACATGTGATGTCATGTGTTTGAATTTAATTTTTGGTTATTTGATTATAATTACATTTTCAATTAATTATATAACTAATTAATAAATGTGTGAAATTATAATATTAACCAAGAAATTGGTCAAAATGATATTGGGTGTTGATCATTTGATCCACTTTATCCATTTAGTCCAAATTTGGGTATTTTAACCAAAGGTGACCAACGTTGACCAATTTTGACTAATTCAGGTCAAGGGTTGACTAATGTGACTTACCCAACCTTGTCATAACTAGGCTAGTTATAGGGTCCATGGGTTATGATATTGTGGCTTGGTTTGGTTAGATTGACCAAAATTGACCATGGTTGACCATGATGGTCAAATTGTCTATAGGGTAATGTCATTGGAATATTGGGTTAACCACAGGGTCTATGGTTGGTTTTATGGTGATCATATGGTCTTGAGTTGACCAGTCGATCAAGTTTGACCGTTTTGGTATTTTGGGTTGATCGAATGGTTCATTAATATGGTCAAGAGGTCATTGGTTGACCATTTTGACCAAATTTGACCAATTAGGTTATAAGGTTGACTTTTAGGTTAACGTGGTGGTCATTGGGCCATGAATTGATCATTTTGACCAAATTTGATCATTTGGGTGAAGAGTTGATCAGTTTGGTCAATGTGGTGGCCATTGGGTCATTGTGGTAGTCATTGGGTCATGAATTGACTATTTTGACATAATTTGACCATTTGGGTTAAGGGTTGACCAGTTTAGTCAATGTGGTGGTCATTTGGTCATGGATTGACCATTTTGACCTATTTTGACCATTTAAGTCAAGGGTTGACTTGTTTGGTCAATGTGATGGTCATTGAGTCATAGATTGACCATTTTGATCTAATTTGACCATTTGGGTCAAGGGTTGACCAGTTTGGTCAATGTGGCGGTCATTGGGTCATGGATTGACCCTTTTAACCTAATATGACCATTTGGGTCAAGGGTTGACCAGTTTGGTCAAAGAGGTGGTCATTAGGTCATGGATTGACCATTTTGACCTATTTTAATCATTTAGGTCAATGGTTGAACAGTTTGGTCAATGTTGATCTGATTAGGGTTTGTCATTGCTGATTTGATCATTTTTAGGATGTCATTAAGAGTTGGATTAAAAAGGCTTCATTAGGGTTCTACTTTGGACATTAAGGTATAGTGGTCATTAGTAAGATTTAGGAGGTCAATAATGGTAGACTTCTTTTTTCAAGATAATTTATAAATGATCCTCACAAAAGTGAGGTCAACAACTGTCTTTTTATATTATTTTATGATGATCCTGGTAAATATCTTATGGTTCCATCACCCTAGAGCTACTAGTGTTTGTGGTTTTCTTGGTTACGAATAACTAAAAGTTACTTTATTAGCAACTGCTGGTTAGCTCATCCAAGAATACTTCATAAATTGGGGTTTGTTTAATCATGTTGAACTTTAAGTTTTAATGAATTTCATTTTATGGTAAAGTTTTTGTTTTGCTTAAGAATATTATGGATTTTACTGGACTTTTACTTGCGTTCACTTTTTATGTCTCTTATGGCTTTTTTATGTTCAATTTTAGGTTATATGTGGGTTCATTTTATATCATTTAGTAGCAAAAATTTTGTTTGATTTGGAGTTTTCTTAGAAGAGTTAATAAGGTTTTTCTTCATCAGGGGTATATTTATAAAGCTATCATTTTTGTCTTGAACCACTCTGTCTCAAGATGAAAGTTGCTCATTGTGTGCTCATTTATGTTGATGAACGCTTCAAAGTGATTGGTTAATGATCAATTTTAATAACTTTATTTGTTAAGTTTGATAATGAGAATGCAACGTTTTAAGTTTTGAGTAAAATTGCAAACTTACTCATTCTTTTTCAAACACAAGAATTTTATGGTTTGGTTGTTTTTGACATTATTTAATGATTTTAGGTGACGTTATTAACATTTCTTACGATTTTTAAGTTTATGAGAAAGCAATTGAAGTCAGAAATCCTGATTTTAAGGAATTACAAAAAACCCTGCAATCATATTTAGTTAATCAGATTTTGTTGTAACTTGGTGTTTTTATTGGTTAAGAATCTTTTAATTATATGATCAATGGGTTTTGATTTTCTGTTATGTTTGAATTGGCGGGTCTAAGATTTAATAATGGGACATTTGTAATTTCAGAAAAGTTATAAATGTAACATTTCTCTTAGAGCCCGTTTGGGACAGCTTATAAGTGCGGGGGCGTTTTTAAAAACGACCTTGCAGTGTTTGTTTCACACTTATCGGCAACTTATTTGAACACTGCATATTTGATTTGTATTACATGCAACCCGTGGGAGGACTCTCGCAGGCCGCTGTTTCGATCGCGTTTTCGGCTCCTATTACATCCATGACCCTGATCTCTCGCAATGCGCATCTCCCGTATTTTCTCTCCCGTGACCCTACCTCCTGCGAATCCCTCCTGCGAAACCCTAGGCATTGGCGTTCGGCAAAGCCAGATTATCCGCTCCTTCGATAGTTCTTAGCTGCATTTTTTGCTCCATTT
Source organism: Papilionanthe hookeriana x Papilionanthe teres (assembly GCA_022702705.1). NCBI lineage: Eukaryota > Viridiplantae > Streptophyta > Magnoliopsida > Asparagales > Orchidaceae > Papilionanthe > Papilionanthe hookeriana x Papilionanthe teres. Next base: position 61,309,153 of record CM040438.1, on the reverse strand, counting down.
CTGGTGCTCCATCTTCTTCTTCAGGCTCTCCAAAGTCTCTTCTTCATCGGCATTTTCGCTCTTCTCCGAAACACTCAACAAGTATATGTCTTCTTCTTCTTTTGCGGCATTTTGGTTCTTCTTCGGCGTATTCCAACACTCTCAACAAGTGTTGCAAGAAACCGTCTTTTTTTCTTCCCTATTTTCTTTGTTATTTAAAAAAAAAAGATTATGAATTAGAACTATTGCTATGGTAAACTATAGTTAGTTCAACATTGGGATGAAATTTCTGTCATTTTACTTTAATTATCAACGCTCGTGGATGAATTTCTTGATTAGGAAATCAGAAATTGTCTGTGGTTCTTTTGCTATGTTCCTGTTTAGAGTTCTCATATTTGCTGAAATTGTATGACTCTTCTTTTCCAAATACACAAACCAAACAGCAAAACAACTTATTCAAAATAGGGGCGGATGATCATTTATCCAGAATCAACTGTTTTACAAACATACAAACCAAACAGACAGACAGCTTATCCAGATCAGCTGCTTATCAAGATCAACAGCTTATCTGAATAAACTGGATAAACTGCAGCTGCCCCAAACAGACCCTTACTATTATATATATTTTTAATATGTTTTAAGTAAGTTTTAGATATCTTATGGTTTCAAATTATTAAACTTATTCCTAGAGGTAGGTTCATATTTTTTTAATTTTAGATGAAATAAAGTTGGTTTAATGATTTGATCATTTTCATTTCTGATTTGGGTTAATTAGGGCTATTAAATTTTTGTAAAGTTTAATTTCACATTTTTAAAAATTTTAACTCTACCCTTTTGCACATTTTGATAGTTGGACCAAGGTTTGAATTGGCCAGCTCATTTCAATTGTTCAATAGGTTCAATTATGAGGATTTCGAAGTTTAATTTGTTGTTTCTTAATTGAATTTGGAGATGAATGTCCAAAATGGACAAATTTCAAATTATAAATTTACCCATTCTTGGTATTTTTGGTATTTTTTTAATTTTAGATATTAAAGTCAAGTTTTCAGTGCTTGATTTCACTCATCTTTATGTCCTCTTTAATTTCCATGTTGTTTTATATTTTACATTTAATTTTTAATTTTCATTTTTTTGTTAATTAATTATCATTTCCATAGAAATAAAGGATTTCCATGCAAAAGGTACCCTCTAATTTTGGAAAATTTACGGGAATTCCACAACATAATGAAATTTTTCTTAATTTTTATTTAAAATTATTCTTTGTTATTTTTTGAATTATTTTTGTTACCTCTACTTACTTAGCATTTATGTTATTATTTTTATATTATTCTCATTTATATTTGATTAGTTATGAATTTTTAAGGTGCTTTATTTTTTCTATATTTAAGTAAATAGGAAAAGTTGAGATTTTCTTATGTAATCAGCGGGCACACATAGTTGCCAAGCAATCCTAGAGCTCCAAACTCCACGCAATGCCCACTGATTTGCAATATTCCGAATAACTCCGCAAAGGCCCAAATAACACAGCGAAAATTGAATAACGCGGGGAATTTTTCGAATAACGCCACGAATTAAGTAATGCGTGGAATATTCTGAATATTCTAACGGCGTCATTCGGTGTTATTGCGGTGTTATTGCGATGTATAGTGTTTTGCTTAAGAATCACACTACCAACTACCACTCTAATCATTCTAAGCAATTGAGAAGCATTGTAGATAAAAATATAAAAATTATTTTGTTCAATTATTTACTTCACATTTTTCATAGTTTTTGTATATTTTTTTTCTTCATGTTTTCCCAAGGGAATGTTCGACTGTTTAATGTAAGTAAAAGAGTCGAAAAGAGTAAGTGAAGCCATGGAAGTCATGATAAGTAATCACGGTAATGGAGATTGCCTAATTTAGAGTGTATTGCATTCCTATTCTGTTAAAAACATAAATCAACTTAATCAAATCCAATTCAATTTATTACCAATTGTCTTCGGTTTGAGTTGATAAATAGTAAAAAATGTATTATAACTAAAATAGATGAGATCCACTCATTGCGCAATGCATTCAATATTTTCATTTCTTTAATTTAAATTTATAAATATTATGCATTATGCACTATTTATATTTGTAGCCAAAACGGAATGCCCTCTCTTTCAGTTTCCTGGCATTCAGCAATTCAAATAGGATATTACTCTGCATTGAATAATCCAATTGACAAAGCATTACTCATATGTTCCTGATATGATTGGCGCTGATTATTTTAATGGGATTTCAATTAGAAAGATGGCTTTGCTGATTCAGCGGAAATTAGAGCCATCATCACTATGATATTATCATATAATTTAACAACGTCATGGGTCGCACTGTATACTTTTCATAGTCACCTATTTGGAATCCAACAAAAGAAAGTGGCGAATGAACGTATCAATCGTCGACAGGGCAAAAGAAAAAGAAATGTTTTTTATTTTAATGCAGAAAAAACACTATACATAATATGAACTACCCACTCGAAAGTAAATATGTGAAGAGCTTTCCATCTGTGGACGATTTTACAAATGGTTGGGCAAAATTTGAAGCTTAGATGGCTTTATTGGGATGCTTGTGTATAGGGCTGTCAAAAAAGCTTGTTGTTTGCGAACAGTTCGTGTTCGACTCTCTAAAGAGTTGGTGTTCAGTTTGTTCGAAAAACAAATTTGACGAACACAAACAATTTTTTTTCGTTCTGTATATAAATGTATCAAACATGAACAATAATGTGTTCGATTGAATTGTTATTGTTCGAAATATAAAATAATTTAAAATAATTATATATAAAAAATTGATCATATTTTAAAAATAATTATGTACTCCAAAAATTTATCATATTTTAAGAAGTTAAATCCTATAAAGTTTATTTAAAAAAATATTATCTTTTTAACAATTCAAACAATTCAAACAAATTTAAAAGATTTCAAACAATTCGAATAATTCGTACAATTCGAACAATTCAAACATTTTAAACTAATTTCAAACAAATCAAATCGAACATGAATAGAAGCTGCATGAACAATTTCAAACAACAGCTTATTTGCAACACACATAATTTTAAATGAACAGAACACAAACACGAGCTTTATTCGCTCGTGTTTAGTTCATTTACACCCCTACTTGCGTATAGGATGTGCATAACCCCTTATGTCATTATAATTTTAAAATTATTTCAATTTAATAAAATAAAAATGACTATATTTTTCTATATTACATTCATCAAATATAGTTTCTTAGGTTTATAAATTCAATACATTTTTAACTTAATTTATCGTTGTCTAGCATTACACGAGAACATTATGAATCAAATGTCGTATTTTTTTAAAAATTTAATCCATGTTAAAAGCTTACTGAAAATGTGTTGATCTAATAAGAATATATAATTCAAATGAGTTTTTTCATTAGAAAAATTAGAATGATTTTTGTATGAAAATTTAAACAAATTAGCATTTTTCTCCTTAATTTATTCTAGAATATTATATTATAAATTATTTCAAAATTGATTTCAAAATTATATGTATGTATATATATATATATATATATATATATATATATATATATATATATATATCCATATATATTTATTTATTTTTTATTTATATATTTATGTACGCATAGGGGCTTAAATTAATATTCTAATTTGGGACTGGGGGAAAGATGACCACAATGCTTTTTTGAGGTAGAGAAGATTGTGGTGGAGCTGTAGACACGCAACATGGCACCCTTTTTTAGAAGTCAACAAAGCTGTTATCAACTTCATGATGACCTTGTATAACAAGCTTTTAACAACACAATTTAAGCAAAAGTCACAAAGCACTCAATTAAAATTTATAACATAAAAAAAAAGTTAACTCAATCAAGTTTTGACAAAGGCAATTTGCAAAAATTTATACTTTAACTAGCAGTTGGATATGTAATCCTTCTAATAAAATAGTTTATCATGTTGAATGGGCGGAATTGGTCGAATAAAATTCATCCATTTTGTACGTTGAAACGTAAGGTTATAAAAAAAAAGATCATTATTTGCATGCAGCACATGTTCGGCTCATTAAGTCATGTTAAGATTGTTCGTTGTGTATATGAGATGAACACGAACACTTATTTTAAACTCAAATTATAACAAGCCGAACACGAATAACCATTTGTTCGATCACGACGCTATCAATAAATCTATATGATCCAACACGAATCTCGATGCATGACATGGATCTCAAGATAATTTTTTGGGGAAAAATATTCAAACATTGATTAGAAGTCATCAAAAACTCTGATTTCAGAAAGCGTACAGTTAAACTAACCAGCACTACGAGATGAACCCAATGGTACCAAAAATTGCTCAATCTGATCCAATCAAGCTAGGATCAAGCAACTAAAAAGTCTTTTGAAGCATTTTGAGCGTAATTGAAAGGTCAAATGAATTTCAACTATTTCATGCTTAAATTCAAATCAAGCCCCTCAATAAGACAAATTCAATGAGCCCAATATCTCTCAATTCTAACATCACTAAGAACTAAAATGCTCATTGAATGTCATCTAATTAAGGTGATATCTTTGAGCTATCTACTCCGGAAGGTTGTAACATGGACTCTATAAATAGAGCCCTGCTCATGAGAGGAGACTATAGCCTGAGAAAGAGGGAGGCTAAAGCCTAATGAAGAGGGAGTTGGATTCTAGCACCCTGCACCGACGATCTGTCATACACCCCGCACTCCTGCACAGAGCAAACATCGCTAAACCACCATCGACCTCCTTCTTCAACAACTACTAACCATCTCCAACTACCATTAGCCTTACGTACCCACATTCGCCAACCGCTATTGACCCCCACTCACTGACCGTTGATGATCTCCATCGGCCTCTCGCTCCACTAGTACCAAGCACTCTCCAGTCTTCACTGCCTCTGGCTAACTCCGGTCGCAGCCACCACTAGCCAACTTATGTCAACTTTAGTGTCACCACCTCCGCAAGACAACCATGGCCGCTGCATCCCTTCAGCTAACTCCAGCCCCCATCACTGTTGGCTACATTCGACCGTTATCAGTTGCCCAAATTGTGCACTGTAGAGCCCAGACGTACATTACAAAATAATAACGCAACCCCACTTGCGGTGCAACCTCACCTATTAACGGTGTTGTAACAATTCACCCTAAAAAATGATGACTTTCTCTGGACTCCTAAAGCTCCATCCATACAGCTCTCAACTCCAGCCTCTGTAGCTTATGGACATCACTATAACTCACCAATACAGCTTAAATAAACAACTATAGCCTTTGTGTTATATAGCTCATGTAGCCGCCAAATCAGACCCCTGTAGCCCACGGACTTCATCCAGCCCCCTAATAAGTCCAACGTAGCCAACTAAGACCTACTTGGTTCACAACTCATGCAGCTTTGACTCCAGCCTCTACATTCTATGGATGTCACACTGCTCACCACTAGGACCTACATGAAAACCTTTGGCTTACATTGTCAAAAACTCATTCAGCTCCGAACTCTAGCCTCTGTGGTTTATGAACGTTATCACAACTCACCACCATGACCTACATGACCAGCTATAGCTTATGTGATCCATAGCTTTTGCAGCTCCCGACTCATGTCTCTGTGACCTTCTAATGTCATTATAGAACATCTCTATATTCTATATGACCAAATTATAAACTATATAGCTCACAACTTATGTTGCTCCTGACTCTCTTTCTTTGGTTGACGGACATCCTCATAGCTCACCACTATGGCCTAGAGGACCAACTAGAAACTACATGGCTTACATATTGTGCAACTTTTGACTCCTTCCTTATGGCATACAAACATCGATACAGCTCATCACAATGGCGTTCCTGACCAACAACGGCCTATGCGGCTTACTTCTTATGCAAATTTCGAGTTTGTCCCTACGACATACAGAGGTCTTCATAGCTCACTATTATGCCCTATGTCACCAAATATGGCTTACGTAACTCACAACTTATGCAACTCCCGACTTTTGCCTCTACAATTTATAAGCATCATTTTAGCTCATCACCACGGCCTACATGGCTCACAACCCCATCAACATCCTATTACAACCTTTGTGGTCAGTTGACACTCTTGCAACAATAATTTGGAGCCCACACGACTAGCTGCTACCATGACTTTCAATCATACCCTATATGGCAAGTGGACACTATTATTGATTTTATTTTTTTTTTTTTTTGGAAAGGGGTGTTAATTTAGAAAATATTTTGATTTTGAAAAATTAGACCAAACAAAATTTGAATATTTGCTTATTTAAATAATCAAATACAACATTATAAGTAATATGTCATCTCAAAAAAAGGAGAATATCACATAATAATGGCTTAAATATTTAAATTAAAAAAATTATAATATTCATTTGGTTTGTGAAAATAGAAGCAAATCTTTCCCCTATGTAATATGAAGATTAAAAAGGGTATAGATTATCTTGGTTACCAACTTTCTATAAGCGCAAGCTCTTGCAGTTAATTACATCTTAAGAGACCAAAATCACTTATGAAAACTCAAGATCAAGATTGAGGTTCAGTCTTCAAGAATTCAAAGTGTAGTTTTCATAATTGATTGTAAGAAAATAAAGTGAGAAAGGCTCCAAAGACATCTCAAACTAACATATGGTTTGACTTTACATCTTTGAAAGGGAACTTACTTGAAATTTTAATCCTACATTTTATTTAGAAGTTCGAGACTTATATTGTACGGCATACAATCATGTGAAAGCCTAAGAAAGTATGGAGATTTATTTCACACTATACAAACAACCACGAAATCCTAAAAGGTTATGATTTATATTGTATTGAATATACATGTAATATCCTATGAAAATGTGAGGATTTACGTCATACTGGATGAACAACCTCAGCATCCAAGAAGGATAGGATTTATTAATCAATATCATCTTAGATAACTTTAATGATTTTGTTTAGACCTTCACTTTTTGTTTCATCTTCTTTTGGATGTCTCAAATGTTGATAAATGACAAACCAGAACACTACCTATCTATATAAAGAAAATGACTCAATAAAAAAAGAAAATGATTCCTCGAAAGACCTATCCTTGGTTTTTATTATTTTATTATTTTATTACTATTTTTATTATTTTTTAAATCAAAACAATTTATATGCTTTTTATAAAGATATATATCACGGATTAACATTGATAGAACTTATAAACTCAATTATTATTATTATTATTATTATTATTATTATTATATATATATATATATATATATTTTTTTTTTTTTTTTGTTACTTGGCGAATTTTTTATAAGTTATATTTTAAAGTTTTTTTTTTTGAAATATAGGGTTTTAGATATTTTCAACTAAATGATTTCAAAATAATGTAAAAATAATTTTTGTGGATGTATATTAAGTTTGAAAGCTTTTTGTTAAAATTTTATGAATTTTACATTTAATTTAAATTGTTAAATTTTGTAATTTTGAAGGTGATTTTATTCAAAAATTTATAATAAATCTAAATAGTCTCCAAAAAAACTTGAAAATTTATTGAAATCCTTGAATTATTATTCCAAACAACCTCAGAATTTCTAGGTCATTTCATGTCTATTTTACATTTTTATGAATTATGGAACTTATTAATAGGTTTATTAATTGATAAATATTAAAAAGTAATAAATCAAAGTGATGAATTCATTCATTTTGGAGTTTATAAATAAAGATATTTAATTTTTATTAAGAAAGGTATGTTTCTAAATATCTTTTTTATACTTCAATCACTTCTACCTAGGTTCGAAATATTTTGATATCATTTACTTATCAAATTCAATTTATTCCATAACTTTCAATAACTTTTATTCTTTTAAATTTTGTATTAATGAACTAAAGTTTACCAATGTTTACATAAAATATATTCTAATATTACTAAAATTAATACATTTATGGTTAAAAGTATGATTCCAATCAGACACTTCAACATAATCATTTTTGTTTGATCATTTTAACCCTTAATGATATTTTTTAAATTTTACCAATCCTATTAATTTTCACGTAAATTATTATGCAAAATAATTTAACTTTTAGTGGGATGTATTAACTAGTAAATTAAACAATTTCAAATAATATTGGGCACCAATTAAGTTTAAATTTTTAATAATTTGCTAATTGCATTTATAACCATTTACATGTTTAGTTGATTTTAGTAAAATTCTAACTAACACATCATGTTTCATACGTTCTAGTAATGTTTCTGTGACCGCTAGAATATCATTATCGTCGCCAATCTCGGCCTTATCATTGGATCTTGTCGTCGTTGTTGAGGAGTCACCACTTTGTTATCCATTTCATCAACTTTTTCTCTGAATAACTCACTTTCTTAGATTATGTAAATCATCTTGAGAAATTGAGAAACTCCGAGGGAAAAGAAAGGGCAAATAATAATGGAAACCAACAAAGAGAAAATATGAGGGAAAAAAGTCTTGTGATGAACATTGTAGAGGGAACTCCAAAGTGTTTCGACTCCTTTGATACTGATGCAAAGAAGACCGTGTGAAAAACTACATAATAAGATATTTAAGTATAATACTTATCTTGGGGTTTTCATTCTCATATATAAGTGATTTCCTACAGTTAATTATATCTTAAGTAGTTAAGACCACTTAAGAAAACTCCTGATTAAAGTTAAAATTTGTTCTCGAAAAGTTTAAGTGTTATTTGTGAAGAAAAGGAACAACAAAGTCCTATGCTAAGGGTAATAGATTCCTAAAGATTTGATACTATCCTAAAAGTTCTATTTATGTTCTTTCGTAAATATTTTATTTGAAATTTATAATTTGGTTCTAGGTCTTGAATGTCTGTCCCTGCAAAATAGAGTTAGTAAACTCTAACACCATGAAAAGTAGATCTCGAGTGTTACTCACCTTATATTTATAGCAGCCCTGTAAAATAGAGGTTGTACAAAAATTATGTTTTGTTAATTTGATTCGTGGGACTTTATATATCCCAATCAAGATGTCTATGGCTCCTTCATCCCAAGGTAGTCAGTTATCTTGATCTACTTAGTATAAGAGGCGATCAAAACTGCTCTAACTGAAATATTCTTATTAGCAACAACAAATTGTGTCGTCCAAAAGATTTTTGTAGCCTCGGATATCTGGTGTTCAAGTTGTGTTCAATGATCTATGTTAATTAAGATTTAATTAATGTTTTAATACATTTTTTTAGATTTTATGGGGCTGAAAATTTTAGAGTGCTTATAATTTATTAGCTGATGAAATTTTGTGTTTTCTTTTGTCATTTTGATGTTTTTATTTTGTTGTTTGAAAATGACCCATTCAAGATCCCATGGTATCATTGTCCCAATTCATTAAGGTTTGCGTTTTGATTAGTCACGAGTAACTGGAAGATTTTTTATTAATAAGCATGGGTATCCTCCAAAATAATTTCTCAAACCAAGCTTCATCATTTTTTTGTGTAATTCTTAGTGGGTTTTAAGGTGCATTTTAGGTTATTTTTGTTTAAGCCGATTAAATGTTTTGGCTCAATTTTCCCTGACTGAGGCTAAAATATGGCTTTATTTAACCTTCGATCACCAAGATTCAGGCTGACTATTCAAATAGGATTGACCTGATGCAATGTCAACCTCTAGGTAGTCTGAGTTAACCTGAATTAGGTTAGTTTTTATTTGGATTGTCTTTAAATCGTGTTCTAGGTTCAGCAGGATTAATCCAGGTTCGTTTGAGTTTAACTGGAGTCTATCAAAACCCACTTAACTTTTAGACTAACTGAGTAACAATTTTTAGTTCATCGTCCATCAAGTTACATTAATTTTGAATCAACTTAAATTAAAATGAGCTGATGTAAATTAAGGGTCCTAGATTAAATCAAGTTGAAAGTTATATTAGACTTGATTAATTTCCAACATAATTATGAATTGAATTACTATTCACATTTAAGTTGGATAATAATTAACTAGTTCCTTATTTGCGCTTATCCCAAAGTTTGAGAGTTTCAAATTTGACTATTTCGAGTTAACTTAATCTAATGCAAGGTAACTCAAAAAGTGGGCCTGTTTGAATTACCTTGAGATAGGATGGGAATGGTTTAGTTTATTTCGGTTAGATGGAGTTAGGTCAGGGTGGGCCGTTTTTTCAGTTGATTTGGGCTATCTCAGGTTAGGTCAAGCTAACCCGATGGTTCAGCTGACTTAGACTAACTAGAGTTAGGTTGGGTTGGCCCAGTGGTTCAGTTGATTTGGTTATATGCTAACTTAGTCTCAAATGAATCTAAGTGCAAATAAAGTTAATTCTAAGATTTATGTTCAATGTAGATTGGCTAAGTCTAATGTGGTTTAGACTTAAGGTTTAGGTTGAACTCTAAAAAGGTTGGCTAAGTCAAGTGTAGGTCAGACTTAGGGTTTAACGTCTGATTAATTCTAAATTTAGTAAGACTTAATTTTATAATTAGGACTAATATGAATTAGACTTAACTAAGATTTGGGTTTAAATAAGTCTTATTTGGCTATGATGTAGTGATATAAATTGGTTAAATGTAGGTTACACCTGATTATGATTTAAGATTAATTTAGTCGAATTAATGTATGACTTACATGAATAATTGAGTATAATATAGGCTGGACCTAATTAAGGTTAAGTGATTTTAATAATGTCCAACTTAAGTATGACTTAATTGGGTGATTAGGTCCATGTAGGTTAGACCTGATCAGAGTTTATGAATTAATTAAGCCTGATTTAACTAAAACATAATTAGATAATTAGGTCTAATGTAGGTTAGATCTAATTGGGATTTAGGGACTAATCAAGTCTAATTTTAAGTATGACATAATTAGATAATTAATTCTAATGTAGGCCAGACTTATTTAGGATTTAAACTCAACTAAGTCTAGTTTAGGTAAGACTTATTAAAATAATTAGGTCAAATGTAGGTTCAACCCAATTATGTTTAGGGATTAATTAAGCCTAATTTAAGTAACACTTAACTAGAAAACTAGTTCTAATGTTGGTTAGCCCTAATTAGGGTTTTGGAATTAATTAAGCCTAATTTAAGTAATACATAAGTGGATAATTATGTTTAATGTAGGTTACACCTAATTAGGGTTTAGGTTGATATTTAGGTCTAATATAGGATAGAACTAATTGGGGTTTATGTGGGAATGTTTAAATCTAATTTAAGTTAGACTTAATTGGATAATTAGGTCTAATGTAGGTTAAACCTTATTAGGATTTAGGTGTGATTCATTACGCCTAATTTAAGTAAGACTTAATTGAATAACTAGGTCTAATATAGTTTAGACCTAATTAAGGTTCAAGGGTTTACTAAGTCTAATATAAGTAAGCCTTTGTAGGAATATTAGGTCTAATGTAGTTTAGACCTAATCAAAGTTTGATGGTTTAGTATGTCTAATTTGGATAAGACTTAGAAGGATGATTAGGTCTAATGTAGACAAGACCTAATTAAGGTTTAAGTGTTTACTAAGTCTAATCAAAGTGAGACTTAGTAGGATAATTAGGGTTAATGTAGATTAACCCTATTTAAGGTTTAAGGGTTTACTAAGTCTAATATAAGTAAGATTTAGTAGGATAATTAGGACAAACTTAGATTTGACCTAATTAATGTTTTATTTAAGTCTAATTTTGGTAATACTTAATGGGATAATTCCATATGAGGAATGAGTTAGGTCAAGTTTATTTTGAGATCAAGCTTGACCAAAAATGAACTGGGTCCAACAGTGGACCTATTTGGACTAAGTTGAATTTAGACTAAAGTTTAGTTCAAACCTAGGTTGATCCTAGGCTTTGGGTCTAAGATGGTTAGACCTAACATATAAGATTTGGTTGGTTCCAATGTTGGTAGAATAAACATATAGGATTTGGTTCAAGATTGATTAAACCTAGGGTTAGGGTTTAGATTGAGTTTAAGTTGGTGAAACTCAATGCTAAGGGTCTAGATTATGTCCAGGTTAGTTAAACCCAAAATTAAAGATTTAGGTCAGTTCCAAATTTTTAGACCCAATATGTAGCCTAATTTAGATGTAAACTGGGCTAAACACCAAATTGAAAATGTGTGTTCATGATTAACAGGGGTAACCATTCTATCAATTCGTAAGAAAGGGTCAAATGAGTCAAATTAGGTTCTAGGATAGTTTGCGCCAAAACCATTTTTTTAAAAAATTTTACATATTTTACCCTTGAATTTCTAAATCTTCATTTTAGGGTTTTCAAACGTAGAACATATTGTTTTAGGGTCTAAATGTATTATCCTAAATTTCTATACTAATTCCCACTTTAATTTCAAAATTTTAATGATTTTTTGTAATTATTTTTCAAAAACGTTTACAAAGTTGATGAAAACTGGTTAGTTTTATTTTAGGAAATTCCTTTGACTTTTGAAAAAATAATGGCATATTCCCAATGATGGAAAGAATAATCCATGTAAATCTCATCATTTTTAGATTTACATTTAATTTTTAGTAATTAATACACTCCATAGAGTATTTAATTAATTAAAATTTAATTATAATTATTTATTAGTTATTTTTTTATTATTTTGTCCTTTATTTTTTGAGTTCAGGGATATTTTTGTTTTATTTTTGTAATTTCTCTACACAAAGATATGATTATTTGAAATTTTTTATGTTTTTTAGATTTAATTAATTCCAAACTTCCAAATTATATAATTATCTAAGGCGACGTCCCATCATCCTCGGCAGCTCCGAACATCCATACTACTTCCTCGAGTTTGCGGCGCTTTCCATGTAAGTGCTGTGTACAATTTGAGAGTTGTCTTCAAACGATTATGACATTATAATCTTAAAATGAATCACTTAAAATGCATTTTTGGTATTACTTTAGGGAAATTCTTAGGATTTGTTGTTCGACATCGTAGAATTGAAATTGATCCACTCAAAATTGAGGCTATCTTAAATATGCCTCCTCCTAAAAATCTAACTCAATTAAGATCATTTCAAGGAAAATTAGCGTTTATACGACGTTTTATTTCCAATCTGTCAGGTAGGTGTCAGCCTCTTACTGCCCTAACCAGAAAAGATACCAAATTTGTGTGGCATAAAAAATGCCAACGCACCTTTGAAAATATCAAACAATACTTGACAACACCTCTCGACTTAGCAGCTACTGTGTTAGGAAGACCTCTAATCCTTCACACTGCGACATTATTTGAGCATTACTAGCACAAGTAAATGACGATGGAAAAGAAAACACAATATATTATTTGAGCCGCTCTTTGGTTCTGACAGAAATAAAATACCCAGAAATTGAGAAGCATTGGTTAGCCTTGATTTTTGCAGTTCAAAAACTGAGGCACTATATGCTTTCTCATAAAGTAACTCTTTTTTCAAGAGTTAACCTGCTACAATATCTGATGACACGACTGACACTTTTTAGGAGATTAGCAAGGTGGGCAATGATACTTCTCTAGTTTGACAGAACATTTGTATCGTTACGTTCTGTCAAAGGACAAATCTTAGCATATCTCTTAGCAGCACACCCAATTCCAACTGTATCTCCTCTCAATGTTGATTTACCTGATGAAAAAATATTAGAAATAAAAAATCTCAAGCACGTAACGATGGGAATTATATTTGATGGAGCATCATCTGCTGGAAAAGACAAAGACGGACAAACAATTATACCAGGAAAAGCTGGAGTAGGATTAATTTTCATAAATCCAGATAAAGCAATGATGTCATTTTCATACCATTTGACTGAGCCATGCACAAATAATGATGCTGAATATGAAGCACTCATAACCGATCTTGAATTGATAATATTAATGGAAATAAAGAATATTGATATCTGTAGAGATTCCCAATTAATCATTAATTAAATTACTGGCAAATACAAGCCATTGAAACCTCGACTTAAACAATATTCCTGTTACACTCTAAAACTTCTTCAATAAATTCCTGACGTGATACTTTTCTTAATCCAGAGATGAGATAATTCTTTAGCAGACACTTTGGCAAAGCTAGCAAAAGAATTTGCTTGTCCAGAAGAAGATGACATATTAATTTTTGTAAAATGACGACAAGTTTCTCAAATCAACATGGATAATCTACACAAAATCAATGAAAGCATGACAATGATAATAATTGACGAAGAAAAGGATGATTGGCGACAACCAATTATTCAATATCTACAATCCAGAATATTACCCGAAAACAACTCTATTGTAACTCAAATTAAACAAAGAGCATTATCCTATACTCTAGTGAATAATATCCTTTACAAACGATCTATTGACCAAATGTGGTTAAGATGCTTAAACTAAACTGAAGCTCAAGAGATTGTTAATGATGTTCATTCAGGCCTACGTGGTGCACACCAATCTGGGCCTAAATTGAAAATGAAAATAAAAAGAATGGGATATTATTGGCCAAAAAGAATGCCTGATTGTTTCAAAGTCACAAAAAGATGTCATCAATGTCAAATACATGGAGTGGTCTTACATCAACCACTAAATGTATTACGTCCAACAATTGCATCTTGGCCATTTGAGTGTTGGGGCACAAACATACTGGGCCCTATAGACCCTCCTCAGAGAAGTCAAAGCAGACAAGTTCTCAATTTCTTGAAGACCCATATTGTCTATAGATTTCGAATACCTCGAAGGGTTATCAAACAATGAATAGCCTTTAAAAATACAAAAATGAATAATTTTATTCAAAGACATGGGATAGACTGGAGGTATTCCACAATGTATTATCCTAAAGCCAATAATTTAGCTCAAGCTTTCAATAAAACATTGGTACAAATTTTGAAAAAGACATTAATCAACAGTCCAAGACAGTGGCATGAAAGATTAATAGAAGCTTTATGGGCCTATAGAACTACATACCGAACACCAACATGGTCAACACCGTTTGCTCTGGTATACGATTTTGAGGCTATTTTACCACTTGAAGTGCAAATTTCATCTCTCAGAGTTGATGTTGCTGATACCCGATAAATATATGTGCACCAAAAACTTGACTTCACACCGAATATATGTGCTGATGATTTAGATATGAAAATTATGATTTTATAATATGGGATACTACGCAAGTATACGTATCGTTTATCAAGTAATATAAGACTTTCTAATTAAGCCCCAAGATATCGAACCCACAGGGAAATGTAAAATTTTTTTAAAGAATTAAGAAAATTATACTTTTACTTTATTTGATGACTTTTGAAAGTATGTTTTGATTTGAAAAATGTTAAAATTATTTTTGGTATTTTTAATTAAAGCTAATCAGTAAATAAAAATTATCAGAACTTTAAAATGCGATATAAAATACTAGGAAATAAAATATCTTTTTCTTTCTCTTATAAAGAAGTAATAATTATGAAAGTATTGCTGTGGAAGTATTTAAATGTGTTGTAATAAATAGGAGCAAATTTATTATTTACCCTTACTTGGTTCCATAAAGAACATTGGTTAATTTGAAATTTTAAAATCTTAAACATGGTTAGACAGGGAAGATACTAGCTCTCACTCTAGAGTTCCCTCGATTCCCTCCACCTGGGGACTAACTTCTCATAACAAAATTTAAAATATCAAACCAAATTATGGGGCTTTAGCCTGTCACTCTAAAGACCTCTAATTCTACTCCCCATTAAAAACATATCTCCTAAGCATTCAATTATATTGACTACAATTCTCATCTATATAATTGGATGTGATTTATACTATTTGTTATTTGAGACAATACCACATTGGATCTTACATAATCTAACAACAAATTTAACATCTTAACTGACCAAATTAAGAAGTAAATTAATTTCATGGAACTAAATCTTCACAATGTATTCCAACTTTAAACACTTATACATTACACAACAATCCTACATAATTTAATTACTTCTTTATTTAAGAAAGAAAAAGTTACAGAAAACTACTCAGAATTCATGGAGAAAACACAAGCAAAAATTTATTTGAAAATAGAAATCATAAAGAAAGCACAACAATAAAAACTAAATATAGAAAATAGAAGTAAACACTTATCTGAAAATTCTCTCCACAAGACTCCAGAAGTTCCTTTCAAACTTGACTTTTCACAGGACAACACTACAGAGATTGGCGCCCAGCTCTGTTGACTATAACTCTGACTTTAGACTTCAATAAAAACTAGATAAATGGATGAAAGTAAATTGGTGGAAAGAAAGTTTCACACCAAACTAACTAACTCTAAACAATAAAAGACTGAAAGTAAATCTCTTTAAACTAGAAGATGAAACTGAAAACTAGAAGAGACTCTTGAAAACTAAACTAAAAAACTAACTCTCACTAAAGACACTCACAAATACACACTCATGACAAAAATTTAATAATAATCTAAAAGGTGCCTTGGTGTCTCTTCAAATCATGTCCCGATTCAACGTATCCACCAAAAGATGCATACCTTCATTCAAATTTGCCGCCTATGGGAAGTTAAGGAAGTCACCACCAAAAGTTGCTTCAAACACCCCTTGAAATTGGCGCCAAAAATGAAGAGAATTTAATTTTTAACTGTGGCGGCTAAGCGTCTAAGGTCCACCAAGGTCCAATTTTTCTTTTTTTTATTTTTTTGCTCCAAATTTGATCCAATTTTTGCTCCTTTCACCATAATCACTCATTTTCATTATAATTGTAAGAAAAACATAAAATACCTTCCATTACAGTGCTATATCATCAAAAATAGGTATAAAAATGTGCATAAAAATACTATATATTTTAAGTGTATGAAATAGTACAGTGGCTACAAGTCATAGCCGAATTGCACCAATTCTACTTTCTTTGAAAGTCAATATCAAAGGTTCTCTAAATCTTTTCACATGAAACTCTAGAATCAATACCTAAATTTTGTTTCCCTTCTATCACCTCTTGGGTTGGATGTGAGTCCCTGAGGTTTCCTTCCTAATGTGACACTATGTTACCTCCTGAGCTAGATGTGAGTCCCTGAGCTTTCTTCCTCAATACTGTAAAATTTTCCTAGATTTTCATTTCCCTTCCGAGATATTTTCTATCCACCACGATATTTCTGGGTCAGAGCTTTGTCATTCGATTCCATCAATTTCCCTATATTTCCGCTTCCCTTCCGAGATATTTTCCGCCCTCCACGATATTTTCGGGTCGGAGCCTTGTAGTCCGGTTCCGTCAATTTCCATGTATTTTCACTTCCCTTCCGAGATGTTTTCCACCCTTTAAGATATTTCTGGGTCACAGCTTTGTGGTTCGACTCCGTCAATTTCTCTATATTTCCACTTCCATTCCGAGATATTTTCCGCCCTCCATGATATTTTTGGGTCAGAGCATTGTCATCCTATTCCGTCAAATTCCCTATATTTCCATTCCCCTTTCGAGATATATTCCGCCCTCCACGATATTTCCGAGTCAGAGCTTTGTTGTTCGATTCCGTCAATTTTCCTATATTTCCACTACCCTTCTGAGATATTTTCCGCCCCCCCCAGATATTTCTGGGTCGGAGGTTTGTCGTCTGATTCTCTATATTTCTCTATATTTCCATTTCCCTTTCAAGATATTTTCCACCCTCCATGATATTTCTGAATTGGAGCTTTGTCGTTCGATTCTCTAAATTTCCCTAAATTTCCACTTCCCTTCCAAGATATTTTCCACCCTCCATGATATTTCTGAATCGGAGCTTTGTCGTCTGATTCTCTATATTTCCCTATATTTCCATTTCCCATCCAAGATATTTTCTGCCCTCCATGATAGTTCTGGATCAAAGCTCAATCGTCTGATTCCCTCAATTTCCCTAAAAATCCACTTTCCTACCGAGATATTCCCCACATTCATGATATTTTGAGATCGATACCTAAATTCCAATGCTCAATTTTCAAGGTCGGTACCTAAATTCCGAATCTCCTTTTTGCACTCACTTGAACTCGAGGATTCCCACAAAAATGAAGTAAAGTAAAAATTCCATAAATTTTGAATTTCTATAAACTCCATAAAGTTCAAAATTAAATTCAAACTCAAAATTTAAATTGAAATCAAATTGAAATATCAAATTCAAGAAAAATCCTAATTTCAAATTCCAACTTCCAACTTCATATCAGACCGCACCCCTTCAGAATTTAGAAGCTTGATATTGATAACTCCCTAATGAAGGTATTCCATTTTCCCTTCCCAAGCGAGAGTTACCGGGACTTGAAGGCTTTCTACCCAGAAAATCCCCGGTGGAAAGTTCCTCATTAATTCTACGTTTTTTCTTGAGTTTTGACTCGGACTATTGTATTGGTTTTGTCGATCTCGTCGGTCAACACCAATACGTGCGGTATGCTTACCCAGCAGACCACACATATTGAGGGTCCATTTGTTGATCTCAGTTTTAGTTGAGGTTTAGTTTCTCTTTAGAATATCCTAGGGTCTAGTCTTAGGACTTTTCTAGTGACTATCTTAGAGGACTAGCAATAGAACCCTCACCCCATAGAAATTTAAAATACTTCTTTGCTTCACTTGGAGTATTCAAATGCTTAAAGTCTAACCTCTAAATTTTTAGGAAGATGAAACCAAGCATTAGAAAGCTCAAAGGGAGTCCCCTATAGGATGTTCAAGCCATAGGATCTACCTTGGGTGGTCTGTGTGAGACTCACGCACATACCTACACATTACACTCTCACACACTACCTCACAACCCTAAACCAAACTTCTCCACACTTGATCCCGAACACATTTCAAAACTCATGTGGGTGGTTTCCTCAAGCTCTTATACCTAGGCTAGGGTTTGACTAGTACCAGCACATGGAGGACCCAAATGGGGATTCCCTTGGTCCATGGCTCAAATGGGTTATCAATCTCATTCAACTCCAAATTTTAAAAATCCAAACTTTTGACCCCTTTACCACTAAACTCTACCAATGACCAAGTTACCTCTAAAGTCCTAATTTTGCCCAAAATTCCTAAAGTCAACCAATATTAGCAAAATCTCCCAAAAGTCATCCTAAAACATTCCTCACCATTCAAAATACCCAAAAAACCTCAAATTACCAAAGTTCCCAAAATGCCCCTAAAATACCCAAAGTTACCAAAATGCCCCTCCTAGCTAAAAGTTTCAAAAATTTTCAAAAATTCCAAAAACCCTCAAAATAATCATAATTTCAATTTAAACCACTTTATTTGACCAAATTTGACCAAATTTGACAAATTTAACCAAAAGCCCCAAATTACCCTTTAAGGTCTAAAATGCCCAAATCACCCCCAATCTCCCCCAAATTGATTTCAATTCTCTCCAATTCCAATTCCAAAATTTAATTCAACATCCTAAATTCCAATTAAAACCAAATTTAAGACCAATTTGAATTGCATTTGTGCTCAATTCGAACCCAGAACAAAATACCCTAATTTTGACCATATGACAAAATCTCCCTAAATTAAACCTAATGACAATCTATTTCCCCCAATTTTGAATTCTAAACCCTTCATGCAATTCCCTTAAACCAAATTAAAACATCAATTGCCCCCAATTTGAGCCCAAACCTCACCTAAGTCCAACCAAATCCAAAATCCCCAAATTTTTACCCCAAATGTGTCACATGTAAAATATCCACCAAATTGAATGTCCCAATCCCAAAATTTCCACCCAATAAATATAAAAAACTCTTCCTAACATCCCCATGGACCATTTGGAACCTTCAATTGGCCTTGGACCCAACCCTATCCTAACCTAAACCCAAGCTAACCCAACATGCCAAAAATTGACCAAATACCTAAATAAAGCCAAATTGATCCCCCAAACGTATTCAAAACCACCCCAATCCTCTTCTAAACTCTTTATAACAATCATATACAACATATTGAATAATCCAATGGATTTAACCCAAGACTGAACCCAACATAGTCCAACGTGACGCACTTGACCCAAAATTGAACCCATCAGCCAAATTGACCAAACCCAGCTAAAAGTGACCAAGGCAAACCCACCATTTCCAGCCTTAAGAAACTAGGGACTGAGCTAGATCCATCTAGCCCACCCTAGTGGAGCCATGGAACAATGAGATCCCCTTCTTTAAATGGATAAACATAAGGGGGATTTGCAATTAACACTTAGCTCCTTAAGTTCACCTCCATGATGGCCTGCCCACCTCAACACCTGAAAAATGGCTACCAAGACTTGCCTGCCCGGCTGGCCTAGTCGTTAGAGGAGCCCAAACTGGAGCCACCTTACACTAAATGAAACCCAAACTCACACCCCAGAGATGTCTAGCTCTGGTTTCTCACTGGGGCTAATCTTCTTTCTAGTTAAGCAACTAAACCCACCCACCAGTAGACCCCGAGCTCAACCAGGTAGCAATGGCTATAAAAGCCATCCTTCATGGCCAAATAGCGGTGTTGAAATTTTTTCGAGGGAACTCTGTCAAATTTCTCTCACAACTTTCCTGAGACCTCCTAAGTGTAATCACACTATCTTCAGCCACCCATCCCCACTGTCCAAAGCTAATTTCCTTACTGAAATTTCAATTGAAATCAGGACACATTCCATTACAGTTTTACACTGAACTAAAATCAAATTATCTGTTCCCACACCTTAACAACACTGAAAGAAGAAGTTCCTTCAACAATGCCCCGTCACAGAGAGCCTCTGTACCAGATTTTGATCAACACCTGAAATTAGGTGTGGTCAAACTTGGATTCAAACAATTCACCAGGGAAAAAGACTTCATTTGGAGGTTTGCTGAGACCAATCGAAGTTGCTACAACCATCCGATTGAGGCCTCACAAACATGTGTACTTAACCTTCCTCTTGATTATTCTGCATTCTTCATACATGTGTACTACATTTTATACCATATTAGCCATATAGATAGGCTCGTCTTGGTCAGATGTGTCTATGGAAACAAACCCCATGTGATTTGGTTGAGTTTAGCTCGAGATCTTATGGTTAGATGGTGGACGGCTTACAGGATGAACTAGTTGAGGATGAAGACCAGGAGATGTTTGTCGGCATATTTTCGGGTTGTGTGTTTTATTTTGAAAAGGGGTCGCCTAACAGAACTTATCGGCATATTTTCGGGTTGTGTGTTGTATTTGCTTTGAAACTGTGTTGTTTAATTGTTTGTTAAGACTTTAATCTTATTATTATACTTATCTGTAATTCATTGAGCCCGAAATTGAAGATTATGAAATGGAACTAGAAGAATTTGACTTAAACTTGTGTTTAATTAGTGGAAAAGATTGAAAGTCTTTTTAAAAACTATTCATGTTATAGTAATTAAGTGAAGATGTATAAGTTTGTAAATATAAGTTAAGGATAGTGAAGTTCAAAATCATTAACAGGCAATCCAGATACAGTAATCCTCACTGTTAAAAAAAAAAAAGGAGGAGAAGCTTGAGGAGATGCCTAATCAAAAATTGGCTTCACTTGAATTATCTTATAAGAAGAAAACTAATTACATATTTTACTTAATTTGTATCCATGCATCTTTATTAGAAAAGATTTTCATGAAGATCTTTTTCTGGTAAATAATTTATGTGATCTTAATATAATAAACTACAATTATTTTCGAAATGAATGAAAAATTTTGAAGTCTTACGATTTCGTAGTTAAATATTCTTTAAATTCTTAAAATTAAACTTAGTTAGTGAAACTTGGTTAATAATTTACTAAAGCCTTTATAAAATCAAAAATTACAATGAATCTTAAATATTTACCTTTTATTCCAATTGTTATACATTTTATATAGTAAAAAGGGATACTTGAGGACAAGTAACGTTTAAGTTTGGGGGATTTTGATCTATGAAAAAAATATCTATTTTTATGCCATGATTTTTATTAAATTTTTAAGGATATTATGCTTTAATGAAAGGTATTTTTGTGTTTTTGGACATAGGTGATGCAAAAATGTTCAAGAAGGAAAAAGGATGAAAAAGGAGCAAAAATGAGCAAAATTGGAGCCAAAATGCAAAATTACTAAAATAATGAGTCTGGCGCCTAGGAGCCAGAATTTGGAGCCTAAGCGCCAGCTCGATAACAAAATAGTTACGATATTGTAACTACTTTGGGCAGTTATTTTGACAGTTAGAGTGTTTATTGGACCTTCTAGATATTGGCAGTTATTCCTGGATTATAGGACATGTGATACATTGTATCTAGACACTTGGAAAAGGTTTGGATCGCGAAGAGGTGCTATCCAAAGTGAAGAGGTGCGAAGAACTGGACGCGAAGTCCGGCGCCTAGGTGTCATACACAGTTTCTAGAAGATTCATTGAACTTGGACACATTTTGAAGAGATGCTTTAGGCAACCCTTTAAACCTATAAATAGGAGGCCATTTCTACAGAAAAACAAACCCCCAATCAGAGAGAGAGAGCCCCAATCAGAGCCCCCAATCAGAGAGATAATTTTAAATATAGGGCCACACTTTTAGTTTACTTTCCTTCATAAATTAGTGAGTTTATTTTATTTAAAGTTTGTATTGAGAGTTTGGAAGAGTTGGTGCTTTTAAAGTCTATTTAACTTTGGAGACAGTAGGAATTAGAGGTTCAGTTGGAGAAACACTTGAGATAAGGATTTGTAATTTGATTCAAAGTTTTATTTATATGTTTTGTTATTTAAATTCAATGTGTTCTGAGTAGTTACTTTACTTTCTCCTTTCAATTATGAAAAGATAAATAAGATAATATAAAATTCGTTGGAGAATTAAAAACTAAATATGTTTAAATATTGTGATGATATTAATACCGGATCTTAATTTACTATTTAAATTGGCCATTTAAGTTGTTAAAATCTGTTGAAGAATTTTGAGATCTAGAAGGAGATGAATTCTTAACTAGTAGATATCACATGAATCCTTGGGTAGTCGAAGTCCTTGAGCGGTTTATTCAAGGTGAAGTGCAAATAAATAAGAAAATATTATTCAATGGGCGTAGAATTAATACGTTTTTAGAGTGATGGACTAAATTCTTTTAATTTGGTTTATATAAAGGGAATGGGTCACTAGTAGGGCTGACCATAGCCACCCTCGGACATCTAGTAGTGTGAGCCTAGATTAACCCATTCTACTAACAATACATCCAGACCTGATCTATAGATTAGCCAATGTTCATTATACTATCGAGCGAAGGTAAACAATAGGAATGCTTCTATTTGACACAATACCATAAATTTATATTCTCCAGGAATATTAAATTATCTAAAAAGTCTTGGATTATTTGGAAGGAAGAAAGTTGTTTGCTTATTATTATTTACATCACTCATTATTTTAGTACTGTTTTATTTCTGCATTTAGTAATTTAAATATTAAATTTATAACTTTAAAAGAAATACATAAAAATAAAATTAAAATATTTAAAAATCTATAAACCTCCTCATGGGATCGATACTGGGGTCTTTATTTAAAGCCCTATATTACTGGAAACGATACGTATACTTGTGTAGTACCTCTAGTGTGTAAAATATTTTTCATAAAATTATATTTATATTCACGAGCCGCTATTATTATTTGGATCAAAGTATTGGCTATAACATATTTTTGGAAGCATAAATTACTGCGTTATTTGAGGTCGGGTCACTATGCGTGCACACTTATGCATTCTACATAAGCACGGGACTCAGACCAAGAAGTAAGAAGAAACAAAGAACAGAGGGCAAGGAAGAGAAAGATGAGGAAACGATCCTGCCTAAACCACGACATGATGGAGGCGGGTCATTCCCCAAAACTGCACAAAGTAACAGACATGAACAGGTATAAAAATAAAATAAGCTTTGTATGTGGTGCAAAAGGGGCGGCCACGGAGCAAGTAAAATAATATCTCTTTAAATTTGAAGCCAAACCATAGGATAGTTTGGGAAGTCATCGAGGTTCTCCTTAGGATCCGTGACATCCCCTACCTTTCTTCCTTTGGATTCCATAATAAATGTTCCAATTTGATCCTTTCCCATTTGAATTTCCTATGTCCATCATGAAAGCCCTAAACTTTGAAATTCATGAAGATATTACGTCTGATCTAAATTAAGAGTTTTCTTAGGAGACTTCAGTTATCTATGATGTAATTAATTATTGGTAGTCATTTCTTCAATTAAAGTATAAGCTTCTTCAAAAGGTTTAGACACTAGTGATTCACCAGCAGCAACATCAATGATAGATCTAAGAGATCCTACTAATGCATTATAAAAAGTTTGAATAATTAACCAATCTGGTAAAGCATGATGTGGACATCTTCTAAGAAGATCTTTAAATCTTTCACAAGATTCGTATATCGATTCTCCCTCATACTGACTGAAAGATGTGACATCGTTTCTGAGCTTAGCACTCTTAGATGGTGGAAAATATTTCGATAAGAACTTTTGTGAAATTTCCCCCTAAGTTCTAATAGATCCTGGTACTAACGAATTTAACCAAGCCTTGGCCTTGTCCCTTAGTGAAAAATAAAAAAATCTAAGTCTGACAGCATCATCAGACACTCTGTCATATTTAAAAGTAGCACAAAGTTCTAGAAAACTCGTAAGATGTAAATTAGGATTTTCATTAGAAGTTCCGCCGAATTGATTGTTTTGTATCATTTGGATAATTACAGGTCTAAGCTCAAATGAATTAGCAGCTACATCAAGGTTTTGGATAGTTAAGTGAATTTCATCTAATGTAGGGTTAGCGTAATCTCTTAAAGGTCTAGATTAGTGTTCATTTTCTATTATTTGGTTGTTTACGTTGTTTTCCATTGTGTCAGGATTTCTAGGTTCTTTTCTCAGTTTTCTAATTTTCCTAATAGTGTGTTCTAATTTTGAATCGTAGGGTATAAGATTTTCAGGTCCAAATTTATGCATACAATCGAAATCAGTTCACAGAAAAATAGTTGACTAAAAATGATAATAAGTTGCAATTCTATTAAAAAGTTTATTAATAGTCCTAAATTGTCTGTTACTCTAATTATGTTATACTCCCCGGCAACAACGCCAAAATCTTGAACCACTCCGCGCACTATGCGTAAGCTTAATATTGTTAGAATTTGATAAAGAAGTGTATAAAATATTCAATAATCGCAAAGTTACTCTTATCAACGTACGTATACGTATCGCTCAAGTAACACAGGGCTCTAGTGGAGTCCTGGATATCAATCTCACAGGGAATATTTTAGAGGCTACGAACTAGGATTTTTAGAAACTAATTTAGAATCACAAACTTGTAGTTCAAATTGCCTATTTTTCACTAATAAGCAATCGTAAATAAGATGTAATTTTAATAAAGTAATTCTACTAACAATTAAATACTTTTACTAATAAAGTGAGGTTCAATATATAAGCAAGCATCCTTCTCCTTATTAAGAAATTTAAGTGAATGGATAATTAGAATTAGTTTAAAACTGTGTTGTGTCAAATAGGAGCATACGTATTCTTTACCCTTTGGTCCAGGCATAAATAACATTGACTAATTTT
Organism: Papilionanthe hookeriana x Papilionanthe teres; assembly: GCA_022702705.1. Lineage (NCBI taxonomy): Eukaryota > Viridiplantae > Streptophyta > Magnoliopsida > Asparagales > Orchidaceae > Papilionanthe > Papilionanthe hookeriana x Papilionanthe teres. Next base: position 61,283,799 of record CM040438.1, on the reverse strand, counting down.
ATGCTTGGTTACTGAATATGTGCCAAGGATGGGAGGATACTGGCTCTCACGTTAGAGCTCCCACGTTCCCCTCGCCTGAGGACTAACATCTACACTTCAGCAACCAAACAATAGAACCGAATTGAGGATTTTAGTATGTCACTCTAAAATCTCCAATTCTACGCCTGATAAATAATATTTCCCTATTTATTTGCACCATACTCTCAAAGACTTTGACCTCCCTGAATCTTGGATGTAATCTTCACTTTAGTTGTAAAAATCAACATATTTTAACAAATTAATTGACCGTATTGAAAGTAAATTAATATTGAAGTGAAAAGATTATCACAACTTCTCTAACATTCTCTTGGCGCAACTAATTCACATTACCATTTCACAAAATCTCAAAACAAGGAGAAAGATAGAGAAACTACTCAGATCTCATGGAGAAGATACAACAAAACTTGGATTTCATATATAAAAGCAAAGTTATACAAACTATAATAAGTAAATACAACTTATCTTGAATTCCTCCCCAAGCAAACTCCTTGAAGTTCCTCTGAATCTCTTCCTTTCTTTACGGCACACAGAATTCACCTTCGAAGCAGACAAGGAGGAAGAAATCTCTTACTTTCCTTCCACTCTTACAATCTCTCGAAGAATTCCTCACAATTAACACTAATTAAACTAACTCTCTATAACTCTAATGGCACCACCAACACTAACAGACACAGTGGACACACACACCAGACACCACTTGGAACTCCCATTTTCGGCCTCAAATTGTTTCTTCTAAAGTTGTAGAAGAGTTTTCAAGATTTTTCTAAGCATCCCTTCAAAAATCATCCACATTCGATGCACCTCATGAGTGAACCGACATACTCGCCATCGGCGGCCTCAATCTCGTCGTTGGCGGGCTTCTAGAATACTAGGTTTTGGACCTTCTCTGTTAAGGCTCGGCCGTCGGCGGGGTCGAGCTCGCCGTCGGCGACCTTCCTTGTAATATATTTTCTTAACTCTCGGGAAAAATCTACCGTCGGCGCCGTCGATCTCACCGTCGGCGCCCTAGGTCAAATCTTCATATTTTGGTCATTTTTGCTCCAAATTCGCTCTTTTTTGCATCTTTTTGCTCCAATGTCCATAAATCAACATACCTGCAATAAAACATCAAAAATACATTTCTTTAAAGTGCAATATCATCAAAATCAATATAAAATAGGCATGAAAATCTCAACATATTTTCAGTTGGTCAGCTAGCAAGACATCGAGGGAGTCATCTAACTTTGTAGTGTAGAGGATTAGAGGTCTTTCTGAGATAGGGCTGCTAAAATAGGAGGTATCATCAAATCTTGTTTGATACTTTCAAATGTGTATTGGCATTTTTCATCCAACATGAATTTGACATCTTTTCTAGTTAGGACGGTGAGATATCAATCTCACAGGGAATATTTTAGAGGCTACGAACTAGGATTTTTAGAAACTAATTTAGAATCACAAACTTGTAGTTCAAATTGCCTATTTTTCATTAATAAGCAATCGTAAATAAGATGTAATTTTAATAAAGTAATTCTACTAACAATTAAATACTTTTACTAATAAAGTGAGGTTCAATATATATGCAAGCATCCTTCTCCTTATTAAGAAATTTAAGTGAATGGATAATTAGAATTAGTTTAAAACTGTGTTGTGTCAAATAGGAGCATACGTATTCTTTACCCTTTGGTCCAGGCATAAATAACATTGACTAATTTTATGCTTGGTTGCGAATATGTGCCAAGGCCGGGAGGATACGGCTCTCACGTTAGAGCTCCCACGTTCCCTCGCCCGAGGGCTAACATCTACACTTCAGCAACCAAACAATAGAACCGAATTGAGGATTTTAGTATGTCACTCTAAAATCTCCAATTCTACGCCTGATAAATAATATTTCCCTATTTATTTGCACCATACTCTCAAAGACTTTGACCTCCCTGAATCTTGGATGTAATCTTCACTTTAGTTGTAAAAATCAACATATTTTAACAAATTAATTGACCAGATTGAAAGTAAATTAATATTGAAGTGAAAAGATTATCACAACTTCTCTAACATTCTCTTGGCGCAACTAATTCACATTACCATTTCACAAAATCTCAAAACAAGGAGAAAGATAGAGAAACTACTCAGATCTCATGGAGAAGATACAACAAAACTTGGATTTCATATATAAAAGCAAAGTTATACAAACTATAATAAGTAAATACAACTTATCTTGAATTCCTCCCCAAGCAAACTCCTTGAAGTTCCTCTGAATCTCTTCCTTTCTTTACGGCACACAGAATTCACCTTCGAAGCAGCAAGGAGGAAGAAATCTCTTACTTTCCTTCCACTCTTACAATCTCTTGAAGAATTCCTCACAATTAACACTAATTAAACTAACTCTCTATAACTCTAATGGCACCACCAACACTAACAGACACAGTGGACACACACACCAGACACCACTTGGAACTCCCATTTTCGGCCTCAAATTGTTTCTTCTAAAGTTGTAGAAGAGTTTTCAAGATTTTTCTAAGCATCCCTTCAAAAATCATCCACATTCGATGCACCTCATGAGTGAACCGACATACTCGCCATCGGCGGCCTCAATCTCGTCGTTGGCGGGCTTCTAGAATACTAGGTTTTGGACCTTCTCTGTTAAGGCTCGCTGCCGGCGGGGTCGAGCTCGCCGTCGGCGACCTTCTTTGTAATTTATTTTCTGAACTTTCGGGAAAAATCCACCATCGGCGCCGTCGATCTCGTCGTCGGCGCCCAAGGTCAAATCTTCATATTTTGGTCATTTTTGCTCCAAATTCGCTCTTTTTTGCATCTTTTTGCTCCAATGTCCATAAATCAACATACCTGCAATAAAACATCAAAAATACATTTCTTTAAAGTGCAATATCATCAAAATCAATATAAAATAGGCATGAAAATCTCAACATATTTTCGGTTAGTCGCCTAGCAAGACATCGAGGGAGTCATCTAACTTTGTAGTGTAGAGGATTAGAGGTCTTTCTGAGATAGGGCTGCTAAAATAGGAGGTATCATCAAATCTTGTTTGATACTTTCAAATGTGTATTGGCATTTTTCATCCAACATGAATTTGACATCTTTTCTAGTTAGGACGGTGAGAGATTGACACCTACCTGACAAATTAGAGATGTAACATCTTATATAAGCTAATTTTCCTTGGAAAGGTCCTAATTGAATCAGTTTTTACAAAGGAGGCATGTTTAAGATGGCTTCAATTTTGAGAGGGTCAAATTTTATCCCATGATATCGAACAAGAAATCCTAAAAGCTTCCCTGAAGTGACACCAAAAGCGCACTTTAAGAGATTCATTTTAAGATTAATTGTCATAATCATTAAAAAACAATTCTCAAATTGAACACATGGTTGCCCTTTTGCTAGAATATGGTCGAATTCTCGTTGGTTTTCTTCAGATTTGGTTGGTTATTACATTTGATTCATTTTTGTGAGGTTTGGAGTTCTCATTTGACCCGATCGATTTGGATTTGGTTGGGCTCTCTTTAGATTTCACTAGAAGCTTATTGTGATTTGGTGTTTTCTTACCCCTCTTATGGCAGTGCCTTACTATGTTGATGTGGTGAAGGGTATTCAAAGGATTAATGGGAATTCCCTTCATTTTCTGAATTATTTGCATGAGGATTATGTTGGTAATTCTAAAGATTACTATTAAAGAAATCTGGGAGAAGTTCTGGTAAACCCGCTCTATACTTCTCTGACTTGAAAATTTCAAAATTAATCAAGTCACTTAAATTTTCCATAATTGGAGAATTTACATATGGACATCCTATGATGGATATAATTCAAAGTTTTTAAAAAATTTAAAACTCTTGGGTGAATGGCAAGTGGGAGCTATTGATGGTAGGCATATTATCATTAAACTTAATAAGGAAGAGGATTATGCCAGGCTTTTTGGTAGAATGTTTCGTTCTATAGATAAAATTCAGATGAAATTTCTAAAATGATCTCCAAATTTTGATCCCTCCATCGAACTTCCAATCATTCCTGTGTGGCTCACCTTTCCTGGGCTAAGGCTACACTTTTTTAATCAAAATGTCTTGTATTTATGGGAGTTATATTTGGTGTGCCTTCTAAGTTTGATTTAGTAAGTTATACCTTCAACCGACCTTCAACATCTAGAATCCTGGTAGAAAGAGATATTACTTTCCCTTTGGCTAATGAAATTTGGATGAGATCTCAAAATAACGGTTATTGGAAGAAAACATTGATCAAGAATATACACCCAAATGTTGTCATAAATGCAAAATTTTGGATCATAATATTAATAATTGTCATGTTGCGCATCCAGAGTTTCAGAAGGATAGCAGGAGGACATTAAATAAAGGTGGCCCTTATGTGTTAAGCAGCCCAAATCATGACCATTTCACAAAAAAATTGTTGCAGAAAAATTTAATTTAGTTGCATCCATGGAAGAAGGCATTTCTGATGCCGACGTTGATCATGCTATTGTACAAGCACAACCTATTCTCAATAGGGGAACTAAGGTGAAAGATAATAAGGTTAATATAATTGAACCTATAACTGAGATCATTTCAAATGATCCTGATATCCATCATGATCTACCAAAAGAAATAGTGGAGGTGGCTACAAATAATGAGTGGGTAAGAAATGTTATTGAGAATAGCAATGGTGAATGGCAAATTCAGTCAACTAGAAGAACAAGATCTCATTCTAACAGGGAATTAAAATATATGGATAAAGAGGTTATAGTACATTCAAGGGAAAACTCTTTAGTAGGTATTCTAGCAAATGTGATTGATGGGGCATCCTCTAGGAATACTAGAGGGAAATGTCCAATTTTTTATGGTTAAAATTCTCATTTGGAATGTAAGAGGAATTGCTAATAACAAAGCTTCCAATTGGATTAAGAATCTGTATGGGTTCATAATCTTAGTTTCTTTGGCATTCATGAGCTCCTTATAAATCAGGTAAATATCCCTACTATTGTTAGTAATTTAAGAAACTTAAATATTGGTTACAACTGTAATCTAAAAATCTAGTTTCTTTAGAAAAAAAAAAAAGATGGGGATTACATTTCTGGTGGATAACCCTCAATTCCTTCATGTTGAAGTTAAGTTCATGCAGTCCTTGTGCAGGTCTCCATTATATATGCAAGTTGTCTTGTTTCTGATAAAGCCCAATTATGGAATTACTTAATGAAAGTTAAATCTCAGCTGAATTGCACTTGGCTAGTTGGTAGACAATTTAATGAAATTGCTTTCGGTAATGAAAATAAAGGTGGTAGGACACCTTGTTATAGGACTATGGAGGTTGAATGAATTAATCTTTACTTGCTCCTGCTATACCTGGAATAGAGGGAAGTTTTATGGATGCAAGATAGAATTTTAGTAGATAATGTGTCGTTTGTTGCTTTTCTATTTTTTGAGGTGAGTAATCTTATCAGAACTGATATAATCCAATCTGCTATAGATTACATTAGTAATTTATTCAAAGAATTGGAGGTCAATAAAATATAGTTGGACACAAGTATTCTCCTTATTAACAGTAGAATTGTTGACTTTGCCATACTTAATAATAGTCGTGATGAATTGGAAGTGTTGGAGGTATTCCAATCCATTAATAAAACTAAAATGGCTGGTCTTGATGGGTCTACGTCTACCTTCTATATACATCCTTGGGATATTGTTAAAACAGATGTGGTGGCTGCCATCCAAAGTTTTTTTCATGGTAAAATTTCTCATAAATATTTTAGATGTTCTATTATTTTTCTCATTCCAAAAGATAACTTGAGGCATAAGTGGGAAAATTTCAAGCCTCTAAGCTTAACTACCGTGGTCACTAAAATCATAAGTATAATTATTATGATAAAGAGGCTTCAATCTATGTTAAATGATCTTATCTTTGCCTAACAAACAACTTCCATTATTGAGAGAAGTATAAATTTTAATATCTTGATCACACAAGATTCATTATTGAATATTGATTATAATTGTAGAGACGGTTGCAGTATTATGAAGCTTGATATCAAGAAAGCTTTTGATAACTTTAATTGGGGTTTCATTGTTGAAGTGCTTGATATTAAAGTGTTAAATGATGGATTTTACAATCTCACTAAACATACCTTGGACAACAACTATTACTCCTATCTCATAAATGGGTCTACCCATGGTGATTTCAAACCAGAGAGGGAATTAAAATAGGGAGATCCTCTATCACCTATTCTTTTTATTCTTGCTTTAGATCATCTTTCTATGAAGCTAAATCATCTCAAGGGTAGTCATCAATATTACAAGTATCATGCAAAATGAAGTGATTTAGTTTCTCATCTTGCTTTTATTGATGATACCATTATTTTCAGTAAAATGAGTAAGAATTATTTCAAGCATATTCTCTCCAATCTAAATCAGTAAAATGAAGTGTGAGATTTTATTTAGCAAGCATATTCCTATTAAAAGGAAGCATTGGATCTTTCAACATACTTGGTTTAAATAAAGTAATCTTCCCTTTAAATATATAGGGTTAAATTAGACACAAACATGAGGAAGAATGTTCTTTTTGATGATGTTTTACTTGAAATCACAAAAGAAATTCAAAGCTGGGAAAATGCAATGTTGTCCTTTAGTGGTAGGCTTACTTTACTTAAAAATGTATAAAATCCTTCACAATGTATGTATTCCAAATTGCTAAAATGACTAAAACATTCAAACGATAATTGAAATAATTTCAACAAGTTCCTTTGGCTGATCATGGTAGTGGAATCATTGGACTTCTTGTAGTAAGATTTGTAAACCTAAGAAGAATTGTGCTCTAGGATTCAAATCCTTCAACCATTCTATGGAGAATAACTTCTGTAAGCTTTGAGTTAAATACAAGGAAGCAAGAGTATTTGGGCTCAATTCATGCATAAAAAGTATGGTAAGCTAGTTCATCTTCTTTTGTGCTCTCATAAGCTAGGTGATTCCATCAAATGGAAGAATGCTAATGGTTAGGGAGAAAGTTGAATTCTTTCTTATATGAGATTTAGATAACAGAGAAATTAGGTTTTGGCTTGATGATTGGTCTTTTATGGGTCCTCTAAAAGATTTCTCTAATGGTACTAATCCTCCTCATCAAATAGTGGTTGATTTCTGGATTGATAACAATTGGAATAGGGATAAGCTTATAAATTCCTTACCTCAAGATTTGGTAAAGTATATAATGAATATTCCTTCTGAAAATTCCAAAAAAAATGTGGTGATGTTAAAAACACCTGCTTCTTGTTCACTCTCTTGACATATTACTAAAAGAATACATATGCATCATAGTGTCAATGGATAAAACCTTTTGAATTCCTTTCTTAAATCATCTCAATCTTTTCTTACTTGGGCACTGGATTATAAACAATTACTTGTGGATGATTAAAACTGAAAGAGCTTAGAATATCATCTTGTTGCCTTATGTGCAGGCAAGATGAAGGGCACTTTAATCTTTTTTTTTCCTCTTGGAAGTTTGTTTTGTTAAATGGCTTCTATTTATAGTGTTTTTCTACCTGAAAAAGGGTTTTGTTGAAATCTTAATAATGATACTTATATAAGTATACTACAAGTGATTCCTGATATAGTCTGTTGGTTTGTGGTTGGAAAGAAATAAGACGAAGCACCATTATCTGGTCTTCCCAGCTAAAAGAATATTGATTCATACAGCTCTTTATTTTAAAGGCTAGTGATTTTAATAAGGCAGCTGCTTTGAGAAAGAATAATAATTACCCTTCTGTTCTATAAGGGGTATTATTCTAAAAAATAATTGTATTTTGATGAAAATGGATAAGCCCACTTGACCTTACCCAAAGCTAATTGTGAATGGTAACCGTAAAAAACATAATGCTGGTACTAGTGGAATTCTTAAAGAACATTTGGGGGTTGGTTAAGTGTCATTTTATGCTTCTTATGATCCTGTTTCAGCTCTCTTTGTTGAATTCGTTGTTCTTTATTACGGTATGCTAGTTGTAAAAATCTCAATATCTATAAGTTAATTATTGAGATGAGTGAAACTTCTTTATTTCATGTTGTCATGAGAAAAATAAATCGTCATTGGACTATTATTTTACTCTAGAACAAGATTACAAAGATGTTGCCTAACTTCAATATACATTGGTTTCATGCATATAGGGAAGAGAATAAACCAAATGACTATCTTGCTAAGCTAGAAGCTAATAATTGGGATGTTTATGTGGGTGGTTCTGTTTTAAATTCTAATCTAAAGAGATTTAAAAGGGGATTTGCCTGGATGTTCCTCATATCAGAATCATTCAACAATCATCTGATGTCATTCACGAAATACCTAGTCATAACTTCTGCTTTTTCTTGACATATACCATTCATATATCCTGATATATGAAGGATACAAACATACTTCTGGATTGTTTGCCTCATTTATCTACTATTGCAGGATATAAGAAATGGGTTTTGATGATATGACACTGTTTATTGAAGCTGATTATTTGTTTGGAATTATCTTTGGGGTCTAATATTGGAGAAGTAAGAGGTAATGGGTTATGATGAACTAAAGGCGTTTACTGTTGGAATTGGATTTGGCAAACTAGGGTTATTTCTTGAAGATATTCACTGATTGATATTAGACTTTTGGAAACTGATGATGTTGCTGCTTTGCTGATGAAGCTTATTTATTTGACTTAGATTATTTAGACACTTTTATTGTCTACTAATGATGCCTACTGGTTTAGGAATTGGGCATTTATCCTGACCTGGTCTTTGCCATTTTTTTGTTTGTCTATTTTTAATTTGTATTTTATCTTTTTTGTATTGAGTTGTAACCCAGGATGTCCATAAGTTATTCCTTCTTTTTTTTTCAGAGTTTTGTAATGAGTGTAGGTTGAAGCCTCCATCCTATCCTATGTAACATTTTTTTTGGTATTCATATCGTAACAGTGCAACATAGATTCCAATCTCAGAAGCCAAGCTTCAAGCAAGCAAATCAAATCCGACTCAAACCCAATTAACCCGAATCTGCTTCTCAGGAAGAGGTTCATTTATAATATTTAATATGAAATGTAAATTCATTAGTATTTTATAAAGTTGAATAAAACAACTAAAAAATTTCCTGTCTTACAGAGGAAATACTGAAATCAACAATTTTCCAACGGTTCAACAGAAGAATTTTCAGTGGCACAAAAAGAACAAACCTAAAAGCTGTCGGCGTCGCACAAAAAAAGAAAAAAAAAACACTAGATTTATATCTGCGTCAATCATGCATTTCAGCTTAAGAGAGCGCAAAATTTTTATCTTGTCATAACAAAATCATACATCAAATATGACAGTCAACCTCAATATAAAGATTATGAAGCAGTAAAACCGACAAAGAAAATTCTAGACTGCATTTGAGGAGCTTTATATCATTGTAGAGTGGCTTCATCAAAAGCCAAATCTAATCTGACAGAATCAGAATGGATCTCTTCAGCAGTTCTTTCCCAATTTAATGTTTCCGGTTTCCACCCTATGATATGGGATGAAATGGATAAACAAATAGCTATTCTTCTCTTGCAATTGTATATAAACCATTAGCTCTCTGATGCACACCTTCGATAAATAGCTAAAGTGAAGTATATAAGTATCAAAGTCCCCATGCTTGACCTATCACGAATATGAACCATTCAGGAAAAAATAAGCTAAATATTTACTAATCAGGCTTTATTTGGTACAATGTATTGATGTCATAATTTTATTAATTATGTTCGTATCAGTAAAATAATAATATTTTCACATAAAATGAGATATTTCATAGCTTAGTACATATGCTCATGAAATTATACAGAAGGTATAATATGTCAAGTGATAACTTTCCAAGCATACTTGCAAAAAAAATAACGAAAATTTACATACATAACACCCAATTCTTATGCATTTACTTATCCCACACCAAAATTTTGATTTTTACAAGTTCAAGCACCTTTTCCTATGTTTCAAAAGTTGAATGAAAACGTGGATTACATTTTTTCCTATAGGTAGAATGCTTAACATGTAAAGATCAAAGTTTGGGTGTGAGTAAAGTAATGTGGAAGAATTAGGTTGCAAGTAAAAACGCCAAAAAAAAAAAAAAAGCCAAAACAGATGATCTAAAGACAAAATGAAGTGGAGCATCAAAATATTAAGTGACTATTGTTGACTCCATAAGTTATGATGAGCTAGTTTTTGAATTTTTTTAAACGATAGAAATTTCACTAATCAAACTAAGACTGTGCAAAGGTTAAAGGACCATAGGCCCACAAAACAAAGAAAAGTAGTAACATATCGCAATCCAAGAAAAGTATAAACTGAAATCAGAAAAGAGTCTCCAGAGCCCATGACAGGATGCAAAATTATTAAAAACATAGAACAAATGTAGATATAAATAGTCATGAGGGTCTTGTGCATCTCAAAAGTTATGTGATCTCGCCTTCTATCTCATCGACAAATCTTATGGAAAGGATTAGAACCTATATTTGGCTCCTTACATAATAGTGCAACATAATTGAAATATATAATAAAATTGTATGCTTTATTAATTGGAGTATTTACCTATTGAAGGGTCAATATCATTGTTAATTGAGTGGAGTCATTTCAATAGTATGAGGGAAGGGCTGAAAGTCCAGAAGGGAGAAATCATAGGAGAAGATAACGAAGTTTTCTTGTAAAGAGAAAAACCATTATGACAAATCTATGACAAATCAATATTTGACTATTTGAGGGTATCATTTCTTCAAAAATTTTAGCTATTTTTAAAAAAGATCTGTCATTGCTAACAAGAAGTTAAAAATTATAATAAAATGAGAATCTCTAAATAATAATATTATGTTATACAATTCCTCAAAGTACCAATCAAGATCTTCTTTCCCAAACTCTTCGTTATATCAACTTCCATCTATTTGATATATTGACAATTTTTATCAAATTTACATCTATTTTTAATCTAGATACCATTTGCTTAATCTGGATATTTATTTAAAATTGAGATATGACAAGAAAGTTCATCATGGTAAAACACAATAACCAATTGTAAAATAGATTTGTGTGTAACAATTTTTTAATCTTTGTGATTGTTATTTCATTATGAATTATAACATTAGGTTTATAACCGAGATGAAAATAAGTAATTTTTAAAATTAACCTTACTAGATTTTCTAGAAAATACATGAGAAAACATTTGAATCTAATTACAATAAATTTGTTTTTGTCCATTGATTGAATCAAAAGAATAACCCAAAGAAAATGTATTGATGAAATCTAAACCATACCACATATCCCTTTATCAAAGAAATCTTTTAATTAACTTAGTTAAAATTAGTTGTAAGTTTAGTAGCAAATAAACTATTTTTTCCACTCAAAATTTCAATTTTTGTTCCAAAAATAAATCTTTTGTAAATTTATTTTTGAAACTCATGTTAAGACTATTTAAGTGACTACCTAATAAGTCACTTTAAACGCTTCATTACTACACTAACCAAATCTTCCATAACTGGCATTGACTCAATATCTAACACCATAAGTCATCATTATGTATATTTTTGAATACTCACATAGAAGCGAGAAGAAGAAGAATTCTTCTTGGGTTGATTGTCATGAAGCGATTAAAATGCTTAATCTTTCCTTCCCCTGCATCTGCAAGGTTGGAGCTATTAGCCACAATTTGAATTGCAGAGAAGGTTTTGTCAGAAACTAAAGGCTGCTTCAACTGCTCCATCTGTGCACACACTACTGTAAAACGGAAAGCATAATTTCAGAAATCTTTCAAAAGATACAAGTTAAAATTACAGATCAGCATCTGCAAAAAAAAAATTAAGAAATAATGGTTAGGTAGGTAGAATTCAGTCATACAAAGAGAACATTCCACCAGAGATACAAATAGCAGAATTGACTCGAACACAGAACCAAAACTTCGCATCAAACAAGTTACCTTTTTCAAGCATATATTGGGGATGAAAAAAAAGGGAGATTAGTTATACATGATCATAAGCGTTTTAGAATTCTACAAATCATTTAAAATTCTTTGCACCTTGTCTTAAACATCCTGATTGTCCCTTCTTAGGATTGTTAAAAAAACTAGTTTGGCCTCGTTTTTGTATGCTTCGTCAAATTAAATGAGACGCAAAAAAAAAAAAGTTTGGAAATCCTAATAAATTAAGGGCTAATCTGATTCAACTAAAATGCTAGAATGTACTAGGAAAAAGAGCTCCAAGATAAATTTTCATTTGTTCCATAGGAAACGAGCAAAAATTAGTTCTTCGTTTTTTAAACAAACCTTCATTAAAGTGAAAATGGTTTTTCAATTTTGAGGGTTTAAAATCCCATTCAATTTATGCCTTTTTGTATAAAGTAATATTACGATATCATAAGGTTAAAAGAAGACTATGTTAGCCTAATAATTTAATTCGTATTAACAAAAAAATAATATAAAATAAATGGGAAGGATGCCAAAAAATAAAACCCATTACGATGCAAAACAGAAATCCATGCCAAACAAATAAACATACTGCTCAAATTAAACTTTTTGGAAATCAAATTGAACCACTTCAAATTCATACATCAAAAAAAATTTATAGGCAGCTGCCAACTCTCACTGGATGGCTCTGTGATTTTAAAACTGCCCTGACAATTGTACCAATTTACGACCAAGCCATAGAGAAAAGTGCCAGCTGAAAAGAACAAAGACTAACTCTCCATACCTTTAACCAAATGCATTTTTAACGAGTCAACCCCTTCCTTCTCCTCACCACTTCTTTTCTCCATTCGACAAGATCCCTTCCTGGATAATGCTTTCTGTTTCAGAAGTTGCAAGGAAAAAAGTTGAGCTCATATATAGTCAGCACCAACTCAACTCAGAAGTTTATATTTATTAATATTAAATATCACAAGAAAATAATAACATGTACAAGAAATGTATCAAATAGGGGTGTCAAATCGGGTTCGTGGGTTGAGTTCGGGTCTGACCAGACCCGACCCCATACTGCTTGAGCCTAACGCGACCCAAATATTAAACGGGCTAGAAAGTCCAACCCGAACACGATCCGCCTTCAAGCCGCCAACCCAAACCTGACCCCGTATAACTGTTTAACATAAAGAATAATAGCTATTTAGGTCAATTTCAGGTCAATCTAAAGTAGGTTACGGGTCAGCGGATCAATTCCAAGTCAACTTAAGGTTATCTGGTTATTTTCGGGTTGGCGGATCATCCCAAACTTCACCAACCCGAACTCGAATTTTTTGAGTCAGGTTTAAGTCGGGTTGCAATTTTTGACACCCCTATTATATCAAAGTCACTTACAGTCATTTTCGGGCTTCCTGAGCATTTTGTAGGAGGCAGAATGAGGCTTTCAATGTCCAAGTTGACACTTTCCGAGATGTCCATTTTGATTTTCAGACGTTAAAATATCTAAATAAAAAAATAAGCATTTTTCTGTCAACATAGCAAACAATAATCACGACTATATTATGGCTTATTTACAATTTGAACAAACAAAAGACGGCAAGTAGTCATCAAAGCAACTCCAACACATTCAAGTGAAAACCAAAAAGATTAAGCTTATATAGTTGTAATGTAAAAAAAAGAATAAAATAAAAGTGGCGTTTTAAGTTATGATGAAGAACTTTATTAGGGAAAGTAAAATCAGATTCCTTCAGAAGGTTCATGACACTTAAAAGAAGTTGAGTAGAAGTAGAAATCATGTATTAAAAGCTTAAAACCAAAATATGGTTACTGCATAAGCTCATAATATGCCCGTGAAGGAAATAGTAATATCAGGATTCTAGATTTCACTAGTTTTGAATGAATTTTCTTTAATTCAGGCCAGAAAAAGAAGTGAAATTAGGTAAGAGATACACCATCAACAAATTTTCATCATCCGACACGAATCTCAAAGTGTGACACGAATCTTAAAGTAATTTTTTGAGCAAAAAACTTTCAAACGAATTAAAAATTATCACAAACATCGATTTCAGCAAACTCAATGTCAAACTGGCCAAATTGACGAGATGGACCCAACAATGCCATGGTTGGTCCAATCTAAGTAAAATCAAAACCAAATCGAGTTGCTAAACCATATTTGGAAACCTTCAGTGCATAATTGAAAGGTTAAATTGATTCCAAATTAGACAAACTTATATCGAGCATTTCAATAAGATAATCTAATGGGCCCAAAATCACTCAATTCTTACATCATTAATGTTGAATAGAAATTGAGCACTGAAAGATGAGAGAGAGTGAAAGATAGCAATAGCACAGTAATGAAAGGTAAATTTGAGTAACATTTATTTGTGATATGAACCTCTTATTTATAGAACTTGGTCAACATTTAATTACATACTAATCCCCTAAAGTATTTAGGTACAACGGGGGCATTTTAGTCATTTCATAAATATAGCCCATGGGACCCATGAGAAAGTCGGACGGTCGTTAACCTGACGATTGTCCACCCGGATGGCTATTTGCAGAGGATTCATGCCCCTCACCCTAGGACTATGATATCCATCTTTACTCTCTCAGCCTATACGGGTTGTGATGATTTGTTCGTCTAAATGGGTCCAGTCCGATGGATTCTTCAGGCACGGTATGCCTTTTATCCTCCTGAGGCATACCATCTTTCAGATATGTGTGGGTTGTCGGTTGATTGTGTGGTCCTAGGTCATCATAGTAGGCCCTGTTGGGCTACGTCACTCCTGCTATCTGCGAAGATATCTTTGTGATTCGTGCTAACAAAATATCGATGTACATATTAAAATTCTCCAATTTTCTTGCTACTTGATAGCGACAGTTACAACAAGGATAAAATTTTTTTTAAATAAATGAACCTCATAACAATATTTATTAAATGCCATAAATAAACTACCTGGATTTCTGTGCACACGATCATCATATATAGGGCTCTGAGGGGGTACCTTCATCATTAAGACTTTGTTTCTTTTTTAGGGCATTTTTTGTTGTTCGCAGCTTAGTTATGGAAAAGGAATCCTTCCCCGTGCTAAAACATGTTGACAAGACCAATATGCTAGCCGCACTCGGCATCATGTTGTAACAATCTGAGGGCAAGCCAAGGAAAATATCAATCTAGAGGTCGAGGATGATTGAGGAGGTGAGGCTGGAAGTGTTGCCTTCTTTGGTTCACAGTACACTGGGAGAAAGAGTTTCAGCAATCAACCCACCAATAAGAACCCCCATAGGAGCTCACATCCAACCGACTATTATGAATATTCCTCTCCTAGGCGATACTGAACAAGTCGGTGCAGATGACCCTCCGTCAAATGGGTCCGCGGATGAATTACTCGTCTTGTGATGCGGGCGTAACAAAATGGCTCGAAGTGAATCGGATCCTGGGTAAACCGTTCTCTACCCCTTTTTTTAGACAATTTGTTGCTTATCGATGATTTTTCATTTCATAGATGAGGATCTGTGCGTAGGGCAATTTTCGGTTGACATATGAGAGCTTCAGCTCCAAAGGGACTGAACGTTAGTGAAGAGGTTGCAGTAAGTCGTCCGGCTGAGCCTGAAGTGGTCCGGGGTGCGCTTATGAGGACCGCTAGCCATCCTTCAGGACCTTAGCATTCGTCGAAACTAGAGGCGATTCTGGCCTGTTAGAGATGGAATTTACAAGTTGGGCTAGAGGAGATGTGCAGAGAAGCGGCCGGTCTTCACCGAGAGATTGTTGGGCTTCGAGAGGACGCATTTGTTATAAAGTTCAGTTCTGAGGCCGACCAAGTGAATCAATTTAAGCTCAGTAACCAAACATTGTTTAGGAGGCTAGTTAAGAAGGGTTTAGTCTTGACCGAGGTGGCCAAGCATCGACTGGTGAAATATATACTGTCAGATTAAATCTTTCTGTAATCATGCTTTTTGTGCTAAATAAATACGTTTATTTTTGCAAATATGGATGCTTGTGTTTGACAAGATGTCTTCCTCGATTTCTACCAATGGCATTTCGTCTTCCGGGAACTTTCTATCAATAGGTGTCAAGGGACCAATGAACGAACCTTATAACTTTCTTTTCTTGGCAATTTGATTCACGTCTTGTCTTTAGCTCATTGTTACTTAATACTTTGGTGCTCATATGGGCCCCGAAGACTTTCGGTCACGTGGTCGCAATCAAGCGTTCCATACTATAACCGTCAGATATCGCCTTTATTGAAGAAACCCTTATTTTGCATCCTACCATTAAGTTACAGGCCGTTCATCCAGATGAAAGGGCGACCGAGAGGTATAACGATTTAGTGATGAATCAAGACCAATTATGATACAGGTTGCGGTTTCCTGTCACCAAATCCGGTCAATTATTAACCGGTATGGGATCATTCCCACGTAAATTAAATCGAATTCCATTGCAGCAATCATGACCTATACCAACTATTGCTAAGGAAATGGTGTTCTCTGATTCGTCGATGTATTTAGCCACATGTTCTCGTTTTGCGTTGGGCCAAATGGTTATGCCCAACTCAGAACAACTTGTAAGTTCCAGTTTGTTGGTCTGGAGCACCAGGCCAGAGATTGAAAACGCAAGTTTTTCATTGCCACTTCATTCAAAAGACGAGGGATTAGGACGGTTCCTTCTGGCGTCTTTTTTCGGAAGAGGAAGGGTGCCGACTTCTCTCGGGCCTCGGGCATCGATATCATGGGTCGATTGATCTTCATTCCCCAATACACTGACCTGGTGACTGTAGATAGAGTTCTATTTCCAAAAGTATAAGGTCAGATGACGGTGGAGCTATGGGTTGTCAAAAGAAGTAGACGCCAAGTTGGCCAAGAAGATGGCTTAGACCGAGGCCGGCTGGATGGGATCCAACAGAGTGCGATGATGGCAAAAGGAAGACTCACTACGGCGGCAGGTGGAGAAATCAAACCATTAGGTGAGGAGTTCTCCTTGACACTTCTGTTATCAGGGTTGTGATCCAAAGGGTCTCAACCTGAGGAGTGAGCATTACTGCTGAGAAATGTATGACCCTAGTTAATTCTAATACTTATCTCACGGACGCAGTTTCTTCCAATTGCCGAGGAGTTGACGGATCATCCGGGAAACCCGGAGAAAGTTCAGACAAGCAAGGCTCTATAAGAGGAGTGAAGGGAAAGATGACTTCCCCTAGTAGAGGTGCCTCGTTTCTTGATCCTCCTGTTTAGAGTGAGGGCAGTCGGTCGGTGATTCCCGGGGAGACCAAATCCAAGTCTGATTCTGTGGGACGAATCCCGAAAACTCGACACCGCGAAGGTAAAGAACTTGTAGCTAAATCCGCTCCCTTGCCACCTTTGCCGCCGAAGGAATGGAAGGGATCCCTTCTTCAATCAACGATCATGGACCTTGCCGAGACTACCTAGGTTGCCGCTGCAAAACAAGCCGGGTATCGGCTGGGATGGCTGAAGAGGCAGAGACAGGCTGAGGCAACTGAGAAGTAACTTGATGAGACGGAAGATAAATTTTTATCAGTTTTTCAACTATTTTTACTTGTCAAAGAAAATCTCCATCCGAAAGAATGATTGGCGACCATGAGGACTGAGAAGTTCTTTTCGTTGCTTCCGTCTCACCCTAAGCAGGTGAAGCATTTCGATGAACTTTGTATAGGAAGTCTGATAACGATTGATCGATTCATCCGATCGGGTTTGGTCGACCTTAAATATTCCGATCCCTGAGAGTTTGCAACTCTGTTCTCCAGTTCCAAAGGGTCATCCAAGAACGATTTGGTTGCTGAAAATGAGCGTGGTTCTTCCAATCGGCTTCCCAAAGCATAAAATTTTCTTTTTAACAATATTTTTGATAATATTTTGTATAGACAATATTTTGTAAACATAACAATTTGTTAATTGTGAAATGACCTATTTCTTTTATAATGAAGTGAAGCGGCTTGGTTGTCTTTTGTACCTTCTGGTTGATACTTTTTAGAGGTTTGTGCTCTTCGAATTAATGCAACACCGACCTAAGTGTAATCGAATAAGATGTATTGTTTAAGCTCAATCCGTCCTTTAGATCGATTTTCCTCCTCTTTGGGCGGATCTCATTGCCCCTTTAATGAAGACTACTGCCTAAGCTTTGCAGTGGAATGATTCACACCATACCTTTCGCTAGTACTCAGGGAACTGCCACTAGGGTTCCTTTTGGGTCTAGTCTTTGTTTGGGGCTGGTAATTAAATTTTTCTTTAATTAGCAGTACCACCTTGGTGCTACAGCTAGCTACTTTCATGTTTGGTGTCAGCTGGACAAGCTTGTTGAAAGTTGGCAATCTTTAGCATTACTTGGTGCTCAACCGGACGA
Source organism: Papilionanthe hookeriana x Papilionanthe teres (assembly GCA_022702705.1). Lineage (NCBI taxonomy): Eukaryota > Viridiplantae > Streptophyta > Magnoliopsida > Asparagales > Orchidaceae > Papilionanthe > Papilionanthe hookeriana x Papilionanthe teres. The sequence continues at coordinate 61,265,531 of CM040438.1, read as the reverse complement.
TCTTGGCCTCACAACAGGCTGTCTTCATTTCCCAAGTCGAACCAAGCAATCTTAGCGCCATAACTGGTGGTCTCAGCATAACTTGGTGCTCAGTCGGGCAATCTTGGTGACACAGCTACTTCTCTTCATTTCTCAGGTCAAACTGGACGATCTTGGCATCGTGGCCCATCAGTCTTTCATTTGTGCTCTGCCTGGCGAATTTGGTGCCCTAGCTGGCAGGTTTCAACATCAATTAATGCTTAGTCGAGCGATCTTGGCGCCATGACTTGAAGTCTCCAGCATTGCTTGGTGCTCAGCCAGGCGATCTCGGTGCTACGACTGGCTGTTTGTATCAGTCTTGGCACCGCAACCCGCTGGTCTTCTATTTGTAATTAGCTGGGAGATTTTGGCACCACACCTGGCAGTTTTCAACATCACTTGGTTCCCAGCCGCGCAATCAAAACACCATAGATAGCTTTCTTCATTTCCAAGGTTGGACCAAGCGATCATGGCACTGTGGCTCGCCGACCTTCCATTTGTGCTCAATCCACCGATCTTAGCACTATGGCTGGGAATTTCATTTTCCGGGTCAGGCTAGACGATCTTGGCACCGCGACTGTCAGTCTTTCATTGGTGCTCAACCGGGTGATCTTGGTGTCACAGCTGTCAGTCTTTAGCATCACTTAGTGGCCGATCTTGACGCTACAACTAATTGTCTTCATTTCCAAAGTCAGACCAGGCGATCTTGGCATTACAACTCGTTTGTCTTCCATTTGTGCTCAATCGGCCCGTCGGTCTTCCATTTGTTCTCAGCAAGGTGATCTTGGCGCCACAGCTAGCAATTATCCTATTGGTTTCATCAAGATAACATTAATTAATCTTAATTGTCACGATTGGTCTGGGGCTTAGAACTAACCAAGGCACTCACAAATGGTTGGACGGTGAAAAATTAAGTTTTACTATACTCATTTTATATAACTAACATTTTACTGATGAAAGAAATACTATATAAATTTAATAACATAATACAAGTAAATTTACACCATTTCTAGCTGTTCACGCATTCTATAAATATTCTCTTCTATCAGTCATATTTGAATAAATTAATTAAACATGAAATGTCGATTAAAAACAACGATGAAGCTTAACTAAAGACAGTGAATACTCGTAGTTTGAAACTATAGTAACACAATGAAAATAAAACTAATATGCATGTCAGTTACCTTTTAATAAATCAATATAAAATATTTGATAGTTTATGAATATAATCGCTCATGATATTTCATAATATTCAAGGTACTTGTTTATATCGATAACAAGACTATATCATCTTATATTTGTACAACTGTCATTGATGCGCTGTCTAAAAATTTGAGATGCTTCAATATCAATGTTTTTTCCATTTACATGCACGGATACTTTAGTATTCCCCTACTAGAAGTATAAAGGGGTGACTGGATCATAGTCTAGCATGCACATAGTTTATGCAGTTCATATCATTCTCAATTTTATAAACATTCTCAATATGTAATATTTCTTAATATAATAAATTCATAATGCGAGACTATAAACATTTATAAAGAAATTATTTATAAATTTTAAAAATAGAGCAATCAATTGCATTAATCAACCATGAATAACAATTCATATAATTGGTTCAGAAGAGATCTAAAATTGATACAATATTTTAAGATTAAGAGTACACATTCCGTTTCTTTTTATGAGATGATCCTTTTCAACTCCATTAATTTTTCACTTTCATGACTTCAATTTTCTCACCTAGTTATATTTCATAATATTTTAACATTAAGTAGCAATTTATGATTAAATTGACTATAAATGATTACCAAATAAACAATAAATTTACTTCTTATCTCTTATTCTTTTTACATGATACTATCTCGATCTTATTAGTTCTTTAATTTAAATGCTTCTACAAACTAAATTACTGAAATTATATCATAAAGTTTAATATGTGTAATAACAATTTAATTAATATAATTATAGAATTAATGCGTAAAATTATAAACCCTAACCTTTCTTCACATTGCCTTCCTCTTTTACGTGACTTAAATCACTCAAATCCAAAACTTTTATAAATTTAATTTTGATTTAATTAAACCAACTATTTGATATTTAATACATAAAATTAAAATTAAATTCGTTAATTAATAAGATGAAACCCTAACTCACTCTAAAACTCGGTTTGGTGTTTCCTATACTTGCATGCATGCCTCCTCTTCTCCCATATGCACGTGCGACATGTCTCGTTCCCTTTCTACCCTCACGCATAGGATGCACAAAAAAGTTTACCCATATGTTAGTAGACGTAAAACTTCTTCTCTCATTCGTTTGATAATAACATGGCTCCTCCCTACTTGGTACGACCTCACACCCCCTTTTTGCATGCAAGAAGCACCTTCCCTTTCTTCCTTCTTCCTCACTTCCTTCCTCTGGCATCAATCACAAGTTTTGTTACCCTTATCAAGCCCTAATGATGCTTGCAATGCTTGCATAAGCTTGGATTGACCCGCCTTCTTCTTCTCTTCTTGACGAGTCCTCCTCAACATTCACATTAAGCCACTTACACCTCCGTCGTTGTCTTCAAATGCTTCGTTCGATCCAATAGGTATGCTTGCACTTCTGATCAGTGTCAGTGTCACCTCTTCTCGCTCTCTCTTATTTTTGAAAGCTTGTTTGCTTCCCAAGATGTCAAAATTGTTCTGGATCAAAGCCGAAATTTTGTTTCTTCGTATAAAGGTAAAATGTTTGTGGCTCCTTTCCTTTCCAATTTGATATGACTTTTTTGTTGTAATGACTAATAGTAGTAAAAATGTCGTGTGTTACATCATGTAGCTCCCAACTCCGACCTCTGTGGCCTACGGACGTTATCTATGGAGCTCGAACTCTGACATCTATGACCTACAAAAGTTACCACAGGTCATGCAGCTCCCAACTCTATCCTCTAAGGCCTACAGACGATATCTCAACTCATGTAGCTCCCAACTTCGACGAATGTTATCATATTTCTTGCAGATCACAACACCAACCTCTGTGACATACAGATATTAACACAAGTAGCTCTCAACTCTAGCATTTGAGACCTACTGATGTTATCACAGATTATGCCGCTCCCAACCTCAACCTGTACAATCAGCAAACATTATCACAGTTCATGTATCTCCCAACTCTAGCCTTTGTTTCTTATATGACCAACTATGACGTATGTGACCCACGTCTCATATAACTTCTAACTCCGACCTCTACGGTCGATGAACGTTATCGTGACTCATCACTACGACCTATATGACCAACTATGACATAAGTGACTCACAGCTCCTCCAGCTCTCTATTGCAACTTTTGTGGCCAACCGAGCTTCCTAAAGCAACCATCCGTGACCCAAATAGCTAACTACTACTAGGACTGTAACCGAGTCAAACTTGAGCAAGCTCCGACTTGGCTGTGTTTGACTCGTTATAAATTGTTCGTGTTCGAAATTAGCTCGTGAACAGTATGTTCATGTTTACCTCGATTTAAATATTGTTATTTGTGTTCTGCTCGAAATTAGATTGTTAAAATTAATTGAAAAAAATATATGCAGTGTGTTGTATTCAACCCTGCATCAACTATATCTAATAGAAAGTGCAGAACCACATGACCGCACACGTTGTTATGATTTAAACTTAGATATAAATATATATCATATACTATTATATAAATAATATATATAATATATTATTATTTAAGTAATATATATAATTTCTTTTTTTAGAGCTAAAAGGAGCTTAACACGAACAAACAAAGAGTTGTTCAATTTTGGTTCAATTACTTAATCAACGAGCCGAACACAAGTTGTTTGTGAACGACGAGCTTTTTTGAACGACTTTCAACTAATTCCTATAGAATAAACTGAAACTACAGCCACTATCTACAATATTCACAATAGACTACTACCTCAATTGCAATCTACCAAGACCCTAGGAATTTGTTATTGTCAAGAACTACATTCATTATAACTAGAATTCGACTAGTCTCGATGAACTATAGTTGTACAACTTTGTATTCCATCTTCTCTAATTAAGGAGAAGAGTAGACTTATATACTCAGAATTACATAGTGAATTTTTTTAACATGGCTGTGCCTTATGGTTATTTTCTCCATTTCAGAGTTTTTCAAGTAAAAACATCTGATGTCTCCACCTATCACTTTAATTATCTGAGTGTGTATTGGATATTCGCGCAGCGCTAAGACGCTAAATAATCATTCTTCCATTATGGACCTTCCGGCACACATTAGTAAGGTAATCATTTTACCCAAAAACTCATCACCAGATTTAAGGGGGAAAGGGGGCAAAAGGATCATACAACACATATCGGTCAAATTTTGACCAATTTTGTAGTAACATTATTCAATTTATTTTGTTTTATATGTCCTACATAAGAAAAAGAAAAGAAAATGGAAAAGAGGCAGCATAAATAGTTAATTTACAGAGTGAAGCAATTGTACATAGTCGGCTAAAAATTGTATATCATGCATTCTTTCTATATTTTCCTTAGCTATATTATTTACTCCAAAAAAAGATGATCTAGCAGGAAAAAGAAAAAGATCATCATAAAGATAATTTCCTAAATTATTAGCCTAAGAATAGCAAATCTGGCGGTCCATCCATTTGGCTCTCTACTTGCAGAGAACTCATTTTTTATCACGTTAATGTGTGCTATTCCATGCTTTATCAGCTTCACATGTTAAAAAAGCGAAAATAAATGCATTATTTTTAATCGATGCTTTAATCCCCAGACAATCAAATGTTTTCAACACAAACTATAATATAGAATTATAAAGAAAAATAATGCAAACTCTTGGATAAGGGAACGCCATGTAATGACTTTCCCTGTACTTCAACGCATTCATACAAAAGAAATGCAGGAACAGAAAACAAAAGGAGATTCAAAGCTCAAAATCCATACTTCCCAAATAAAACTCTAAGCCCTGGTCGTACCATAATCCTTTACAAACTTAGGTTTCATTCAGTTACATGTAAATCAAATCCATATAAGAGGAACTCAAGAACAGAAGGCAGTGAAGAATTCAACATTCTAAATTGGAAATTTCAAATCATAAAAGATGCCTAAATCCAAAAATTGAACTGAAGAACACCCCGACCATAACAAAATACTCTAAAAAATTAAAACATTTATCTTAATACATCTATCATCATACAGAGTGGGATTATAACCTACAACCAAGGGCATAAACTGCAATGCTCTTGCCAAACGTAACCAAAAACTTCAGGTAGAAAACAGCAGCGAGAGAGAGAGAGAGAGAGAGAGAGAGAGAGAGGGAGAGAGAGATGACTTACAGACTAGTGGGGGACGGAAGACCAAATCCTGAACAACGGCTCCGAGTTGAAGGCAGAAGGGGGAAGATGAGGAAGTGAGGTGGAGAGCCGTTGGTGAGACTGCTGTGCTGTCTCTGACAAACTATGGACGCCTTCTTGATAGAGGTTGGGGTGGCATCTTTCTGCCTTTTTAATTTTATTTTTTTGCGTTGTCCCGGGGTCACAATATCCTATGGAGCTTTAGCATAAAAAATTATATTAATGACAATGGGTCCCGCAAAAAAGAACAAAAAAATAATAATAGCAATCCTAAAATATTTCTTTAATTCTCTAAGTTAAAAAATACAGATATCTAAATCATGAATGGTCGTTCTATTCATACTAATGTAAAATCATTATAAATAGATTGTTAATTAAAACTTTGTGGAGAATATTTTGATCAGAATTTATTATTTTTAATTGTAATTTACTATTAGTGAAATTAATTTAATATTAGAGTTGGTTTAAGAATAAGGCTCCATCTTTTTTTTCATTGAAAAGCTACCATATATATTTTTTTAAGAAATACCAGGCTCCTTTTTGGGTAGTTTATCTGCGGCGGCAGTATTTTAAAAACGTTGTCTTACCGTTTGGAAACTGCGTTTGAGCAGCTTATCCGAAAACACAGTTTGTTTATTATACTGAACGCATAACGATGGTCGAATCTCATGATTTGCATCTCTAGGAAAAGAGTTTATCTGAATAAGCACAAGTTCCCCAAATGCACCCTCAATCTGCTCCATTAAGTTTTAAATATTTCATAATTAAATTAGTGGAATGCACATTCCAGTGTTCCCACCAACTAATAAATAAATAAATGGAAATGAAACCGCTTTCATCTGGGTTGAATCAAAACAGAATTGTAGAACGCGTCACGTGCCTTCTCTCATGTCTCGCATCCCTCCCTCTCTCTCACTCTCTATCTCTCTCTCTCTAAAATTAGGTTCCTCTTTGTAATGTCAGATTACATATATGTCACTAATCCTACACATTTAAAATTTTAACCGGTTATGTATAAAAAATTATTTTATATTTTGTTTTAAAATTAAAATAATATTATTTTCACTATAGTATAAAAAATTTGAGTGCTATACATATAAAAATTAAAATTTATCTGTTACATATATAAATAAATAGAAATCTGTTACATATACAAATCAATAGAAATTGATTGTTTGTATGTAAATGCCCCTTAATTTATATCTTAAATGGAGATCTTAATTTTGCGGATGTATTAAAAAGGATATGACTGATTTATTATTTTAATTTTAAGAAAAAAATATTTCGGAAATATGTTTATTTTATTGTTAAATTTCAGTGAAATATATTTGATTAATGTCTTTTAAAAGGATGTTATATTTATTTAATTTTTTATCTTTTACAAGGTTGTTATATTTATTTAATTTTTTATTTAAGATAAATTACACTAGATTAGTCATTTAACTTTTAAAAGAAATCAATTTATATTAAAAAAAATATCAAAATCTTCTTTTAATTGTTTTCATTTTATTTAGCAGCAAGTTTCTTTTACTGAAGTTCACATATATGATAGTCGACCCTTCATTTCCAATTATTACATACAGTATAACAACTAACAATATCAAAATTAAAAGACAATAAAATTCATTAATTGATTACGAATTATCTCATACTTTCAATTGCCATATATAAAATACAAATATATAATCTATGGGGTTGTTATAATAAAAATGAGTTTATGTTTTAATGTTCGAGCAACTACATAACTAAAGAGGAGGATAAGCTCGATTGATTAACGGTCACGCCCTCGTTTGGGCGGAAAGCAGAAAAAGCGTAAAGTGGTGGACGCCCAGTCAAGCAAATCACTCTTTTATTATTATTATTATTAAGTAATGTGAATGATTAGATATTATCTCTCACATATCTAAGATTATAATTGAGCAGAGACAAGTCGTGTATGTCCTAGATTTAAATGAATGTTGGGGGCAGCTTGTACTTATCCAGATAATGTGTTTATCTTAAAATGCGGACCTCGGGGTTCGACCCACGTCCACGTTTAGTATAAAAAATCAACTGGTTTTCGGATAAGATGCTTAAACGCAGTTTCTAAAAGGTGAGGTGACATTTTCAAAATTCCGTCGCTGCGAATATGCTGGCCCAAACGGAGCCTAAACATCACTTTGCTACATTATAAGTTGTTCATGTTGAAATTGAGCTTGAGCAAAATATTTACATGTATATTCAAATTTGGTTTCATTAAAATATTTAAATTTCTTACTTCTCCTTCATTTGATTTCTTTGTAGTAATTAAATGCATACTTTAACAAGGTAATAAATAAGATATTATTCAATTGAGTACATGGCTCTTCCTATAAATTAATATCTAAACGAGATACGGGAATAATAAGGTACCATGTTTTCCTTAAATCAAATAATATAAGTAAGTACTGTCAAATTATTTTATTGAAATAAAAAAAAAATATGATGGAATAAAAATATATTATAATATAAACTATGAAATATTTAATTAAATAAATTTTACCTAATCAAAATTTATTTAAATAATATCATATATAATAATATTTATCACAAATTTTGTATAAAGTATTTAGCAAATTTTCTGTTATACAATAAATGAGTTTATTCATAAATATTAATAAATATTTATGATCGTGTTTTAAATTTAATTCATTTATCATTTTAGTTAAAAAAATTATATATTTATTAATTTTAACAAATTTGATCTATTTTTAATCATCTCAAGTTTGAGTTGTTCATCCAGTGTGTTGCGTACATTTACAGTGCTAATCTCTTTCGAAATAATTTCACAATTAATTATATTTTTATTTGTTTTTCTTTTTTTATCTTTTTTTATCTTTTTTTTTAATATAAATAATATACCTCTTTTATTACATCTTATTTGTTACTTAATGTTGTCCATGGGATGTTCGCTATGATGCGCCGACGCTTCAATACAAAGAATCGTGGTAGTATTCAACACAAGTCAGATGCAGACATGCATTTGACAAGTTTGACACGTGTCTATCACACCAATGGCTTGCCCAATTTAAAAACAAAAAATAAAATATTGCACACCCAAAAATGTTTTGTCTTTAAAATTTATTTAAATTTAATAAAATATCAAAATGTATAATAAAGTAGAAATTAATGATTTATGTTGTATCACATAACTTATGCTTATTTATTGTATGTATAATTCTAGAAGATATTTATGGAACTTATTTCTTTTATTTTTGTTAAAATCTGATCACTCATTATTTTATTATTGCACTTAAAATTTTTCATAATCATTATCTTTTCATTTTTATAATGTTTATTCTTTAATATATATTTTATGTATATTTAATTTAAATGTTAGCATATGTTATTTTAATATATGTGTGTGTGTGTGTGTATATATATATATATATATATATATATATATATATATATATATGTACATATATATATATATATTTATGTAGATGTATATATATATATATTTATGTATACATACATATATATATATATATATATATATATATATATATATATATATATATATATATATATATACATACATACATACATACATATATATATATCTACATACATACATACATACATATATATATATCTATATACATATATATATATATACATAATGTGGCGACACCAGTCCCGAGGAGATCCGACGGTCCGGAAGGGAAGAGTACGATGATTGTGAGCCCACCGATAAAAAATCATGAGGCTTGCTTATTTGACTAAGTAAAGTTGTCAAAGCCAGACCAGCGAGTGCAAAGCCCACTGAACCACAGAATGAACTAAAGATAACCGATGGATACAATAACGAGCCATTTAGCTAAAACAAGACAAAAGGGTATCGAAGCCAAACACCACTGGCTAGCTTACGTAAATAAATTTTTGGTTCCCTAGCATCTCCAGCATTCTCAAAGAAATGTTGAAACTTCTCATTAGGGGTCAAGGATCGACAGCCAAGCCAAATCATCTGATATATCCATACTTACCAAGCTCTGAAGATTGAGTCGATCTGATCCATACTATCGAAGCACACACCAAAATTTATTTCTATCGACTAAGCTCAGTAAACCGAGTTGATCATACGACCCGAAGTCACTTAAGCCTAGCCAGTTAAGCTAGAATGTAGTCAGACGACATGTTTACTCATGTAAAATACTAGAAATATCAATGCTAAACCCTTAAAAGTAGGGGAAATATGTAACTCTAAGATATTGTACCATATCTTCTATAAATATTGGAATCATTTTATGAATAATTCTCTCTCCCCTTACATACTATTTACTCTATGTGTGATTTATAGACAAATCAGGATTATATATGTACACATACACACGTGTGCACACGAGTGTTGACCTCATTTTTGATGAAGTCTTTTCTCTTCTCTCTCCTTAGTACTTAGGATCTAGCCTTAGGCTTTCCCTTTGACTATCTTAGAGGACTAGAAATGGAACCCACCACTTAGAAATTCAAACACCTCTTAACTCTCTGCAAACCCCATATGTTTGATTGTAAACCCCTAAGTCACTTTGAGGGTTAAGATCAAATGTGGAGGTTTAAAGGATGAGTTCCCTATGGGACTCTTTGCCTTAGGACTACCCCCGGTGGCCCAGTCCAGTGAGGGTTGACCTGCACACATTACACTTTCACACACATTCCAAATCCTAAAACCATTCATACCTAGCTTGACTTCCCGACTCATGTAGGTAATTCATATGGATGAAGCTTAACCACTGAGCCCTTGCTAAGAGGGTTAGGAACAACATAGTGAATGCCTCAAATGAGTCCTCTCATGGCTCTTATGGGCTTGATATGGATTCATGGCTAAACCAAAGTGATTCCATTCTACTCAAACTTGATCAATCTTTATTTTTCCAAAATTTCAATTTTTGACCTCGGGGACCCTACACCCACCAAACCTACCAAATGCCCTTAAAACTACATAAAATTTGTAAAATCACCTAAATTACCCAAAATTCATCAAAACCAATCCTAAACATTTCCCACCATTCAAATTAATCATCCTTAGCCAAATATACCAAAATTTCCAAAAATACCCCCCCAATACTCCAAATACCCAAAATGCCCTTTTAAACCCAAAAAAATCCAAAAATTCAGAAAATTTCCAAAAAATTCCAGAAAATCTCAAATATTCCCAATTTCATTTTATTCAACTACATCATAAGCCAATTTTGTCAATTTAGCCCACTTTTACCAAAATCCCCAATTTGACCCATTTTTAACCCAAATGGACCCAATGTCAAACCAAATCAACCCAATTAATCCTAATTTTGATCCAATTCAGTCTTAAACTTCAGTTAAATATCCCCAATATCAATCTAGACTAAATCTAAGTCTAATTTGATTGACATTTGGATCCAATTTCAATTTGAAGCTTAAAACTAAATTTTGGCCCATAACCTAAACTTAACCCAAACTACCCAACTCAACCCTAACTAGCCCCAAACCTTTTCTAAAACTTCCCTAACATCCCCAAAAACAAAACACTAACTTTATTTGCCCCAAATTTGAACTTAAAATCCACCCAAACCTAACACAAACCAAAAATCCCCAATTTTGGCCTAAACCCACCATGAACCCAAATGGGCCAAAATCCCAAAATCAAAGCCCAACCAAAGTTGAAAACTCTTTGTAACACTCCCATAAACATTTATAAACATTAATTTTACATAAAATATAATATTAACCCAACATTAGCCCAACCTTAGCCCAAGTTAGCCCAATTTGACCCACTTTGGCCCCTTTTCCAAAAAAAGTCCCAAATCAAACCCAATTCAACTCCAAATCACCTCAAATTTATTTCAAATCACTCATGATACATCCCTAATCTAAACCCAACATTTGTTTGGCCCAATCCTTCACAAAATTTCCATCCACCAATTTGTTTTCAAACCTAAAGGCCCACTTTCTTAAACCATTCTAAAAACCCATTTTTACCAAATCCAAAAGCCCAAAAATCCATTCCCAAGCCCACATGAAACATTTATTCATCATTCCTTTGATAATACTATTTGAAAAAAGTCTTAAATCATCATGAAATCAACCCATTTGTAGCATCATGACAAATCCCATCAAAATAATCCTAAGTTTTCAAAATTCCAACTAACCCACTTTCATGTAAATGAGCCAAGCCATGGAACCATGCCCAAGCCATATGTAAGCCATGAGGAGCCATAGACTTGTTATCACTCCCTAAATGGCAAAAGGAGGAGATCCTTTAAGCACTCCCTAAAAGTCATTAACCCATTACATGATTCCCCTTAACCTAAATTTAATCCAAATAAACCTTGATGGGGACTTCACCACACATGTGAGGCTGACCCAACTGATCCACTTCAGCCCAAATCAGGTCATGGGGGGTGAACCTAACCCAAATCCATACATTGACCCATTTGGACCCAAAATCACCCCTCTCCCCATGCCACTTAAATCCAATCCTTTACACATGTCCAAAGGCAATTGACTGCACCAAACCCCAGCCCTCACTCCCCCGAGTCGGATGGTGATGCGACTGCCGGCCGGCCGACCACCGAGCCGCCGGAAAACGCCATGGCCGAGGAGCTTGGAATGAGCCAAATTTCAAATTCTCACCCGCCGAGCTGCCCCACTCCAATCGGCCACCACAGCTCTTCATCTCCTCCCTAGTGCAGTGATCCCGGCCATCAATCGCCCCGGGAAGCCCCGGCCATGGCTATTTAAACCAGCCACCCCCTCTCAGCCAAAAGGTTGGTTGAAATCAAACTTCATAGAATCCCTCCAAACTCCTCACAGAGCTTTCCCTAGCCAAGAGCAATCCATCCCCACTGTTCTCCTGCCCTAAATCCCATTGATTAGCTCAATTTTGGAGCTTAATTCTCAGGCCAGAACAGGACATCTCTCAAACCTCCACCAAAATTAAATTAAACTCACCCACACCTGCACAGGATCAAGAGAAGGAGTTCCCCAGTGAAAGCCCCCTCTCCAGGCCACCCAAGTGCTCTAGCCTCCAAAGTCTGAATCGGGCATGGTCACTTTCACACTTAGATCTTTCACCAGGGCTAGAGGCTTAATCCCTAGGCTCTTCCAGCTCCAACGAACGTGCCGAGCATATTCAGTTGAGGCCTCACCTCCAGAACCAAGGTATGGAGACTTCTCTTTAACCCGAGCTTCCAGCGATTCTCCATTTCGTTTGAGTTAATTTCATAGCATGTAAACTGTATGGATGTGTTCGTCTCTTCAAGATGAATCTATAGAGTATAAGAACACGAAAATTCATTGAGAAACGAGGGAGATATTAGGGTTTGAGTGTGGACGGTCACGGGTGCACACCAGTCGGAGACGACGACCAGCCGCCGTTGGATCGAGCATGTATCGAATGGACGACTCATATTGCGTCGGACCAGGGAACGGTACATGAACCGCGGGCCGCGTGGCGCTGAGTCGGATGGCGGTGGCGAGGGAGCGCGTCGCATGGAGCTTCAGAGACGCTAAGGTTGCCGTGGCGCTGAGTCGGATAAGTAGGAAAATATGAAATTTATGATTTAATTAAATGCCTGAAACTTAGAAAATCAATATCTTTGTGTAGAAAAATCACAAAAATAAAATAAAAATACCCTCTTACTTAGTGAATAGAGGAGAATAATGTGGAAATAAAATTAAGTTAATTTGATGAGTATTTTATTTTTAATTAATTATTTACTCATTTCAATATTTTAATTCTCCATTTGCATAGACAATTCACCATGACATTAGACTATAGGGCTTTTGAAGCCTCTGATCTTGGGAACATTCCCTAAATTTTTCAAGGTCAGAGGCTATCTCTATGGCAAGTTATGTATTTTTCAAGTTTATGTCACTATTTTTGGTATTATAATTCCATTAATTAGCATATTACTTAGAAAATTCTAGAAAAATTTGGGGAAGTTTCTTAGGACCAGAGGACCCTAAGATAAATATGTTTTGAGTTAATTCATTAAGAATAACCCTAATTGGCCTAATTACTTAAAACTGAACTTTAATTAATTAAGGTTAACTACAAATCAAAAGAACTTGAAAACAATTCTTCACTAATCTTTAGGATCAGAGGGACCTCACATAAAAATTTGGAATCAATTAGAAATGTTTAACCCCTCTAAATGAATTAATTAGTTCACATGAGTAAAATTAAACTTTGAAAATTCATAACTCCAAAAATACATTTTAAAAATTCACCAAATTAGTTTTGGAACTTCTCTAGTAATAGAGGAGTCTAAGAAAATTAAAATTGGAATTTTCTAAAAATCTTCATTTTTCACCGTATTTTAATATTTTAATAATTAAAAAAATAATAATAATCACAGAAATATTAAAAAATCATAAAAATATCATATTTTGCCTCCTAATCACTTAGAAACAAACCAAATATTTTCTCAAGTCTCTAGGTTAAGATATTGAATTTTAAAGGCTTAAAACAATTTATAATATTAAAAAATGAATTTCCCTACATTTTCACTAAATTAATTCTAATAAATCAAAGAAAAATCAGAAAAATATAAAATTTACTTCTTTAGACTCCTTGAGGTTAGAAAGACTTAAGAAAAATATAAAATCCATTTTTCAAATTTAATTTTATTTTATAATTAATTAACACTCCAAAATTCAAAATAATTATAATAAATAAAATATAATTCAAAAAAATCACCAAAATTGGTCCAAGTGGTCCTCTGGTCATTAGGAATATCCCATACTTTTCTTAAGGACAGAAACTTTACCTTGGTCATGTTGTTGAATTTCCATTGAAAATCCATATTTTCTATTAAAATAAATATATAAATTAAATTAAAAACAGAAAAAAATCACATTTTCTCCTCTAATGTCTTAATTGACATGTTTGTGAAGTGACAAAAAATTTCAAGCTCTCAATTTGATAAGTTATGAAATAATTAAGCTTAAAAGGGCATATTAATAATTAAGAATTTTAACCCCTAATTAAAACTTTAGGTTTAATCAAAATAGGGGGTAAAATATTTGATCTTAATTCTTTCTTAGATGATTGAAACTTTGGAAAATAAAAGGGTAGGAACTCATTGATCATTTTTAATAAACCAAAAAAATGAAACCTTAATTAATTAAATAATTTGAATTTTGGAAGAATAATTAAAAATTTTGGATTATTAAAATGGGGATATAATTTTGAGAGACTATAATCACTTAAACTAAAATCCTCAAATGAATCACTTTAATTATATTTAACTCTTAATTAAATTTAAGATGATAATTGAAATTAATAAATTAATAATAAAGAAAAGGTAACCCTTAATTAAATTAAAACTTAAAACATTAAATAACTTGATAATTAAATTGAAATAAATTTAAAACATTAAAAAAAATTAATTTCAAAAATCACTTGAAAGCAAATTTAAAAAAAACTTGAAACATCAAAATGAATTTCAAAAAAAAATTCTTAATTAAAAAAATCAAACCAATTAAAAGTTAATCTAAAATATTGCAATTAAATTAAAATTAAATCATTAAAGTCTAAATTAAATAATTTAAACTCCTCTTTCAATTCAAATAGTTTAAAACACTTAAGAATAAAACAACTTAAACACTATTCCAAACTTAAATTTATTAAAATTTTATAACTAAATTAAATCACCTTAAAACATTAATTCTAATTTTAAATCGTTGAAATTCTTAATAAATTGATTTGCCCTTGAAGACTTTTATCATTATAACTCTTAAATGGAGCATCAAGTGAGGTGTCACTTCATTCATGGGATAATCAAATGTCCTAAGTTCACTGAGCAAGAGTTAAAACTTAAGTAAAAATTTCTAGATGATTGATTCATCTCTACAATAAAAGTTCATTTAGACTCGAAATAATCTCAAAAGTATTGAAAAGATGTTTAGAACCTGTTCTAAGCACTTCCTCAATACAATGAGGTGTTTTAAGAAGAATAATTGAGCTTAATTGTTTTTTGGTGAAGAAAATCATCCACAAAATATAAAGAACCTAGACGTCATAGGAACTGACTAGCAGTAGGATTAGGATCTTGGTACACAACCAAAACCTTTCCCTTAGCTTTATCTTGGTACTTGTTGCAAATATTTAAATGTTCTAACATGTGTTTTAAGTGTAGCTTGGAATGACGAGAAGACCCTCCAGATACGCTTTTACTTTATTGCAATGTACTTTATTACAACTTATTTACCTGCACTGCGCTTTACTTTTCTTGCATGATAAACAGGATTGTTGCATGAAAACTGAAACCTTTACGATAGTCACAAAACTGAAATCAAAACTAAATTGAAGGTCACACAAGATAAAATTCACCACCACAACATCTAAAATATAAAAAAACTCAAAATTTAATCACAAACAGAACAACAAAACCACAACTTTAAACTAAATTAAAACATCTCGTTGAATGATCGGAAATACCTCGGATGATGTAACCCACGTGTTGCTAACGGGATTTCCCATGGTCTAAATGAAATTGTGGAACTCATTCAGTTGAGTTTAGCAAATTCATCTGGACTAAGTGAATTCAATGAAAATAACGATGCCGGGATGACGCCGTGGGATCTTAATCGGTTCTGTTTAATCAACTTTAAGATTTATTTTAATTAAAACACTGAAGACAATTGGACTTTAAGATTTGTCCAAACCAAGACACTTTTCTCATTCCCTGATTTTCACCTTCTAAAACTAAACCTCTGCAATAACAAGGACCTTGGAGCACAGCGGGCAACACGACCATCATCGTCAGCAAAACTTGGATCGACATCGGCAAAACCATTCTTAGAATTAACTAACAAAGCCATATGATTTCGAGATAGTCTGCCTAGTGCAACATAAATCATCAACCTTTTTGTTAGGCATTTGCATAATCATATTATGCAAATTAAGCCTTAACTCGTCTTAGGATTCCGAGGTAGTTGTTTGGTACGACATAAACCCTCACATCTTCAAGGCTATTTGTATGATCATATCATACAAATATAAGTCCTAATTAACTAAAACAGGCAGGATTGAAACATTAAATAATTTTCTCAAATCGAAGCCAAACGATAGGATAGTTAGGAAGTCACCGAAGTTCACTTCGGGTCCCTGACATCCCCTACTTCTCTTCCTTTGGACTCTAAAAATGAACTGTTCCAAATTTGAGCTATTCCTTATTGAAATCTCCAAAATTCAATTGTTTGAAAACCTTAAACTTTGAAATTCTTGAGAGCAAAACTACTGATCATTATCGAGAGTTTTATTAAATGATTCCTGTCATTTAAGATGTAATTAACTATAGGGGCTTGCCCTTATAGGGAACTTTAAGAACTCAGGTAATATAAACCTCGCTTAATTCCTTTATATTAAGTAGGGGAACTTGTCGGCTTATAAAATTGGTTCGCGGACCAAATGGATGTCACAAATCTTCTAGTTTATTTAACCGAGCCCCATCATCAAGCGATAGTGTCTATTCTTCGGGATAGATATACGGTTTGTGGTGCGATGCTCGTTTATATAAACTATTTGGGATGTGAGATCGGTTTAATTTCATATCTTAAAATTTTCATAACTTAGAATTATTTTCAAAATAAAATATTACTTTATAAATTATAAATATATTTAAATTAAATTTAAAATTTAAAATTCACCGACAATTTCTGTAGGCGACCCCTTTTTAAAATACAACACACAACCTATAAATATGCCGACAACGAGCATACGCGCCAGCGCGCCTGCGCGCACACACATACACACATATATAGATAGATATGCACATAAGACACATATATACACAGATATAAACAGATATACACACGTAGACAAATAGATACTTTTACATAGATAAATGTAAATATAAAGATTTATACACATTGACAAATATATACACATCTATATGCAAACACACACATTTATATGTACATTAGAATTGTGGTTGCATGAATTTTGAGATCCAATTTATCACACAAAGAGAACAATAAAAGACTGCAATCTAGTATTAATCCATTTGGCAAAATTCTAGGCTGAACGAGCATTAGTTCGACCAAAGAGGGTTATGCATCTATAAGAACTTAACCGACACAAAGGACATGCGCAAAAACAACAATCACTTGGTGGGGACTCCTTCTACATAGATTCCTCAACCAAAAGAAGGTTGCTTGTCATATTAGGGTAATATACCCTGCTTGATGGAATCATCCCTTAAAATGACAATGGGTCTTCACAATGAATCCTCACAAAATAAGATGATCGAACATAATTCAGTTGGTTAAATGACTTTTTAGTCGACCAATGGAATTCTAATTGATCAAGTCAAGCAGCTAAAAATACAAAATAGTGTATAGCATAATTATAGATATTGAACGATGCCAGTAATGGTCAAAATGTGCCCAGTTTGGTTACAAAGATATAAAGGTATAATGGCTCATAAATAATGGTAAGGTTCCCATTAATTGAAAGACAATCATGTAATTTATTGAATCCCTTCTATGACTTTTAAATAGGAGAGTCGTTTCTACAGAAAGGACTAATAGATCTATTCCGAAAGAATTATTGTTATTTGTGACTTATTCCTTCTTGTATTTTCTCTTATTCCTCTCATCAAACCAATGCTCCATCCATTGGGTATGACCCAAAGGACATTTTAGGATTCAACATTCTAAAAGACACGGTGAGCATGGAGTCATGCCTTCAACAAGAACAGGAGCATGTAAGGTGTTCGTCAATGAATTCATGCAACAGCTAATTTAAGAACTCCATGATCGGATGGTGGGACATATCGTTGAACTAATGCTTGATGGGTGGGGGCAACCTCTCCCACAACTAAATCCTCTAGAACTCAAATCACAAAGTAACTAGGATGCTCAAGAATCTGAACACGTGGAACAATCCCAGTACCAATATAGGGTTGGATCCATGCCATGGAACATGCTGTAAGAGAGGCAAATAGCTGTGTACTGTCGTCTATTGAATGGTTTCTCCTGAATGTTCTTACCTTAGAACCTTACAAGGGTCTGAATGACCCAACCAATCATATTGCATCCATTGAGTCAGTTATATAGCTTCTCAAAGTTTTTGACACATTAAAATGTTGAATATTCTACACCACGTTGAGAGAGTCAAGTGATTCAACGCAATCCACGTTTGAATTATTACTTCCTTCAGAGATTTCAAAAAGTAATTTACAGTGCAATTCTATAGCGCTTAAAAGCCCCACAAGGTTTCTTGGCTCTATCAACCACATTCTTTGACTTTAATTTAATTTAAGTATATATAATTTTAAATAATTTGGAAAGTTGTGTTTGATTTTGAATATAAGAGACCAAACTGATCTCATATCCTTAATAGTTTAAATAAATGAATCATACACCGCAACCCATGCACCTATCCCGAGGGATAAACACATTACCTGGTAATGAGGCTCGATTAAATAAACCAATAGACTTATGCCATCTGTTTGGACTACGGACAACTTTTATGTTGACTAAAATTTTCCCCAACTTAATCAAGCGATTTAGGTAGGGTTTATATTAACTGGATTCTAAAGTTCCCTATAAAGGCAAGCCCTCATAGTTAATTATATCTTAAGTGACTGAAGTCACTCAAGAAGACTCTCGATAAATTTCAGTGGTATTGCTCTCAATATTTCCAGAGTTTAAAGTTTTCAAGAGTGAACTTGGAGAATATCAAATGTGAATGGATCAAATAGGAACAGTTATTCTGGAATCCAAAGGAAAGAGCGGTAGGGGATGTCACAGATTCAGAGAACCTTGGTGGCTTTCCAAACTATCATATTGTGTGGCTTTAATTTTGAAATTCATAATAGATGTTTCATCCTGCACAATATTTTAAGTAGGGCTTACATTTGTATAGTATTGATTATGCAAATGGCCTAGAAGATAGGAGGATTTATATCATACCGAACAATGACCTTAGAATGAGTAAAGGATTATATTGCACTAGGTGCAAAGGCCTAAAAAGATAAAATGAGGGTTTATGTTGCACTAGGCAGACTACCTCAATGTTCTATGATTTTATTATTTTAATTCTAAGAAATGGTTTAGTTAACTTAGATTTGTTTTGCTGTTGAAGATAGTCATGCTGCCCACTATATATGCTCCAAGCTCCTTGTTGTAGTAGATCTAAATTTAGAAATGTCAAATTGATGGGATGAGAAAAGTGTAATGTTCTAGAGTTCAAGTTCTAGTGTGACTGTCAAGTTTTCATTATTATTTAAATGTCTTATTCAAGGGGAAATGTTTAACTTGATTAAGCGACACCGGTTAGGATCCCATAGTTCCCTCATTCTGGCATCACTATATTCTTCGGATTCACTTAGTTTATATGAATGTACTAAACTCTAATGAATGAGTTCCATAATTTCATCAAGACTGTAGGAAATTTAGTAAACTACCTTAGGCTTCCTCCTTTGAGGGGTTCCCGATCATCCGGTAGAGACATATTAATTTAATTGCAATTGTTGTTTTATAGTTTTATTTGTGATTAAATTTTGAGTTGTCTTATATTTTGATTATTTTGGCGGTGAATTTGATTTTTAGTTTCATTTTGTTTTCATGGATATCATAAAAGCCTCGTTAATTAAAGTTGAGATCAAGCATGGTTCACTATATAGTCCTTAAGCTTTTATGGGTAGATTTTAATTTTAAGGGAATATTGATTTGAGTGACATTTAATCTTTATTAAAGATGTCATTATCATTAAACCATTGATTAGGGGATTTTATTGGTGAGTTAAAATCTTCCTAGATCAAAACCTCTTACTTTAAGATCATCAAATTTGATTAACTTCTAAGTTTTAATAATTTAAAAAATTATAATTTTACCCTTAACATTGATAATTGATGAATTTGTTTCGACCTCTTAACCCCTTATGTTTCAATCATCTAAGAATGTCAATTAAGATTATTCATTCCCATTTACGCTTTAGTTAGGCCTGAATATTAATTAAGGTGTAAGTCCTAAAATTATTATTTTGCCTTTATAGGCTTACCACTTAATAACTTTTTTAATTTAATTCAAATGACTTTAAAATATTTATATTACCCCACTCATGGGTCAATTAAAATATCAGAGGAGAAAATGTAAATTTCTGATTTTTATTTTATTTTTTATAAATATTTTAATTCAAAGTTAGGTATTGTTCAAATTAATTCATTTAATTAAATTAATCAAATTATCCGTCTTTTGAAAAATTATAGGAGGTTCACCTAGGACAAAGGATCATTTATTCTAATTTTCATAATTTTTTTAGTTTTATTTTAATTATTATCAATATTTATTGGTTTTGAGAATTAATTAAATATGAAATAAAAATTAACTTGAAAATTACTTTTTATATTTGAAATCACTTTGAGCCCAAGGAACTCAGAGAAACAAATTTCATATTTTTTTTATTTTTCTTTTATTTATTGTAATTACTTTAATGCAAAATTAGGGGAAATTCATTTTAGCCTTTTAAAATTCATTTTAAGCCTTTTGAAATTTATAAATTTGTTTTTAAAATTAAGAAAAATATTTTAATTGTTCCTTAGTGATCAAGAAGCAATTTGTAACATTTTTGTACATTTTAATATTTTAATTATTTTTACGATTTTTTAATTATTTTTAATTATTTTAAAATTACAAACTAGGCTAAGAATTTGATTTAACTTTAATTTTATTTTTCTTAAATTCCTCTAGTCACAAGGAACTCCCACAACTACTTGTCTAATTTTTATTTATATTTTAGTTTTTGTAATTATATTAATGTTAAAAATGTCATTTTGCTTGAAAAATCATGTTTAGTGGTTAGATCAATTCATATTAACTTTAAATTTTTATGGAGAGTTCCTCTAGCCATTTCCTTTAGTGTGGAATAATTTTCATAATTTTTCTGATTATATTTTAATTCTTTAATTTTCTTTTTCATTTTAATGAACTAAATACTTAAAGTGTCATTTTTACTTAATAAAAGCCATCTTATATTTTTCTAATGATCCTCTGACACTGATGAACCTACCAAAGTAAAGTTTACATTATTCTGATTTATCTTTTAATTATAATGAATTTTTAATTAAAAAGAGGTGATTAATCTTGAAAATTAGGTTTCTCATACCAGAGATGCCCTCTGACTTTGGAAAAATTAAAGGATATTCGTATTAACATGAGGAATTAACCTTAAAGTTTCAAGCCATGGTGATTATTATTTAATGAGTCATGGTTAAAATACTTCAGAGGTTATTTCATTAACTAAAAATCAGAGACTTGTCAACTAAATTATTTTTTCTTCCACATTATTCTCCTTTATTCACTAAGCAATAAAGTATTTTTACTTTATCTTTTTGAATTTTCTATACCAAGTTATGAATTTTTGAAATTAACTAAATTAAATAAATACATTTAATTCTTATTTTTCTACTTATGACTGGATTTTGTACCCGTCGAAAGAACACGCGTTGTCGCACTACTAGACGCCTCCATCTGACTCGGCGCTGATGGAGCTTCGCATTCACGCACCATTCCTTCATCCAACCGCATCAGCACCGTCCGTCCAATACACGCACGATCAGCGATCCTGTGTCATCTTCCCCGACTGGTTCAAACTTAGAACCGTACATCTTCTAACCCTAACATCTCACTGGCTTCTCAACTAAATTACATAGGGTTTGATCTTAGAGCTTCATCTAAGTGAGATGAACCAATCTATATGGTTAATCAAGTCTTAAATCAACCCTACATGCATGATGAATCGAACTAAGCTCAAATTAGGGAGAGATTTCAATACCTTTGCCTAAGAGGTGTTGCCTCAATCTAGTGCCTTTAGAAGCTTCAAAGGACTCTGACAAACCTCCTGGAAGTGTTGGTTTGGCCTGATGAATTTTCTGGTTTAAAACTCCTTCAACCGGTGGGAAGGCTGAGGAGAAAGTCTGGTGTAGAGGGCTATGAAGATGGGGCTTTTTGTGGGGAACCTCTTCTCTCACTTTGGGGAAGCTTAGGGGACAATCAAATTGGGGTTTTGTGGAGTTTGGAGAAGTGTCATGATTCTGGCCTGATTTTTTACTCTCAAATAGGGCACAGGCAGAGGGAATAAAGGTTGGAAAGTAGTGGGGATTAACTTTTATGCCCCTACCTAATACAAGAGAATTAGGCAGGGTTTATATTACCTGGGTTCTAAAGTTCCCTATATTGGCAAGACCTTATAGAATCACATCTTAAATGACCAAAGTCACTCAAGAAAACTCTTGATAAAGATCAGTGGTTTTACTCTCAATATTTTTAAAGTTCAATGTTTCATGGATGGACTAAGAAAATATCAAATGGGTTTGGTGCAAATAGGAACATTTATTTTTAAGAATCCATAGAAATGAGAGATAAGGGACGTCATGGATCATGAGGAGAACCCTGGTGACTTCCCGAACTATCATGTTATGAGGCTTCAATTTTGAAGAGAAAATTGTATAATATTTCATCCTGCCAATTTTATTAGGTAGGGCTTCCATCTGCATAACACTGATAATTCAAATAGCATGACAGCTAGGAGAATTTATGTCGTATCGAACAACAAATTCAAAAACCTAAGACGAGTTAGGGCTTATAAAACACGAGGTGCAAAGGCCTAGAGAGATAAAGTGAAAGCTTATTTTACACTAAGCAAGCTAGCTCGAATTCCTATGGCTTTGTTATTTTAATTCTAAGGAATGATTACTGTTGTAGATTCGCTTTCTTGTTGAAGATCGTCATGCTGCCCACAGTGTTTGCACTAAGCTTCTTATCACAGCCGATATAGTTTGAGAAATGTCAATTTGTAGAGATGAGAGAAGTGTCAAGTTTAAGAGTTCAACTTTTTTTTTATTGTCAATAGGTATCTTAATTAAGGGAAATTATTTAAGTTGAATAAGAGATACCAGTTAGTATCACATAGTTCCCTCGTTTCGACACCACTACTTTCTTCAGATTCACTTAGTCTAGATGAATTTACTAAACTCAAATAAATTTAGTTCCATAATTTCATACGGACCATGGGAAATCTTGTTAGCAACCATAGGTTACCTCCTTCGAGGGATTCCCAATCATTCGATAGAGACATATTATTTTAACTGCAATTGTTGCATTGTTGTTTTGCTTTTTATTAAATTTTTAGTTGCCTTATATTTTGATTATTGTGGCGGTGATTTTTATTTTTGGTTTAATTTTGATTTGGTTTGTTTTGTGGATATCCTAAAAGTTTCAGTTTTAACATGCAGGAAGAAGTAAAACACTTAATAGATAAAGCAGTGTAAATTACAATAAATAAATGCATACCTGGCAGTCTTCGAGTATATCCGCTGAAATGTTTTGCATTTAAAGCAAGCATAGAAGTGGCGATTAAAGTTCCGAGGTTTAAGTCCAATAGAGGATCCTATTTCATAACTTGGTGTGTCTGTAAGATATGTTAAGGATGATTTTCTTGATAAAAAAAACATTGAAAAGCAATTGTTCTTCTAATATAACCCATTAGATTGAGGGAGTGATCGGGGGAAAACCCTAAACATCTTTCACAAAGCTTCGGGTCCTCTTATAGTTCATTTAGTTTCATCATGTTATCCAATCAAACACCCATACTCAATTAGTGTTTATTAATAATGTTTTAATTCTTGCTCAATAAACTTAGATGTTTTGATTATCTCTTGAGTGGGTAACATTCATTTGATGTTTCATTTATGAATTATGTGAGTAAATAATTTAAGAGGCAAATTAGATTATTAGGGGACTAAGCCAATTTAATTAAGGTTGGTCTAGTAGTGTTTTCAAAATGCTTATAAATGAGTATATTTTATTTTCTAAGCCTTATTAGTTAATGTTTTGGATTCAACTTAGTTTATTATTAAGCCCTTAAGCTTTTATGGGTAGATTTGTAATTTAAAGTGAATATTGATTTAAGTGACGTTGATCTTTATTAAATATGTCATTATCATCAAACATTGACTAGGGGCTTTAGATTAGCGAGTTAAAATCTTCCTAGATCAAAACCCCTTACTTTTGGATCATCAAATTTGATTAAATTCCAAATTTTAATAATTTGAACAATTAGAATTTTACTCTTAATTTGGAAAAGTGGTAAATTGGTTTCTACCTCTTAGTACCTTATGTTTCAATCATCTAAGAATGTCAATTAAGATTATTCATTGCCCATTTACTCTTTAGTTAGGCCTAAATATTAATTAAGGCTTAAATCCCATAATTACGATTTTCCCTTTTAGGCTTATCACTTCATAATTCTTTAAATATAACTCAAATGACTTTGAGTTTTTTATGTTATCTCACTCATAGGTCAATTAAAATATCAGAGGAGAAAAATATAATTTTCTAATTTTTCTTTTATTTTTTATAATTATTTTAATTCAAAATTAGTTATTTTGCATGCTAATTCAATAACTTAGCCAAGCTAAACGATATGTCCTTAGGAAATTTATTGGATGTTCACCTAGTTTAGAAGACCGTTTAAGTCAATTTTCATAATGTTTTGAGTTTTATTTTAATTATTATAATTTTTTGTTGATTTTGAGTATTAATTAAATATAAAATATTATTTAAGTTGAAAATTAGGTTTTATATTTTTCTTAAATCACTTTGAGTTCAAGGAATCTAGAAAAACAAGTTTCTTCTTTTTGTGAAATTATTTTAATGCAATATTAAGGAAAATTCATTTTAAGCCTTTTAAAATTTTTAAATTTATTCTTAAAATTGTGAAAATATTCTAATTGTTCCAAAGTGATTAGGAAGTAATTTGGAACATTTTTGTGCATTTTAATATTTTAATGTTTTTCATGATTTTTTTTCTATTATTTTAATTATTTAATAATTAAGAAATAGGTTAAAATGAATTATTTATTTTAATTTCAATTTTATTTTTTTAACTCCTTTGGTAATAAGGAACTCCTAAAACAAATTTTGTAAATTTTTTACTTATATTTTAATTATCATAATTATTTTAATGTTAAAAGTGTCATTTTACTTGAAAAATTAAGTTTAGTGACCAAATCAATTCAAATTGAGTTCAAATTTTTATGAAAAATTCCCTTGCTCAATTTCTTTAGTGTGGATTTAACTTTGTGATTTGTTTGATTATATTTTAATTATTTGGTTTTTCTTACATTTAGTGAGTTAATGACAATTAGTGTAATTTTTAATTCATAAAATCTATTTTATATTTTTTCTAGGATCCTTTGACCACAGTGAACCAACCAAAATATGTTTTGCATTTTTCTGATTTTCCTTTTAATTATTATAATTTCTTAAGCAAAATAGGGACCATTAACTTGAAAATTAGGGTTCTCTGGCTAGGAATGTTTTCTGACTTTGGAAAAACCAGAGAAGATCCCTAACAACAGGGAGAACAAAACCCTTAATGTCTCATGACATGGTGAAATGTTTGTAATGAGTTATGGTTTAAATAAAATTTATTGTATTTAATTAAATTAAAAACAAACATAAGTCAATTGATTTTAATTTTTAATTCTTCATTGTTCTCCTCTGTTTACTGACCAAGATAGTGTTTTTATTTTATTTTTACGAATTTTCTACACCGAGTTATGAATTTTTTATGTTTTTTGAATTAAATAAATCCTAAAAATCGTAATTTCCTTCTTAAACCAGTCAGTGCTAACTGGATCCTCGTACACGTCAAACTGCCACGTACCACTCCACCATTCAATGCTGTCGTCTGACTCAATGCTGACGTGTCCCGCTTTTCAAGTACCGAAGCTTCGTTCGACAGCATCAGGGTCGTCCATCCGATACACGTGTGATCAGACGACTGTGGCTCATCGTCCCCAACTGGCTCATCTCGTGAACATTTCACCTTCTAGACCTAAAATCTCAGCCTAGACTCAACCAAATCACATGGGATTTGTTCCTACACCTTCATCTAAGTGAGACAAACCCATCTATAATGTTACATACGTATGAAATATAAGTTTTCTTCACATGTCTGAAATTGAGCACAAAATGGCGAGAATAATTTTATACCTTTGCTTGAGAGGTATAGCCTCAATTAGGTCCTTGCAGTAGCTTTATTTGGTCCTGTCAAACCACTTGGATGTGTCAATTTGAACTGATCTTGGGTCAGGTTAATAACGCCTCCTACAAGTGATTTGGGATTGGTCTTGAAGAGGGTTAGGGTGCTTTGTAGATGTGGCTTTTGGTGGGCAACTCCCTCTCTTACTCTGGTGATGGTAAGGAGCAAGTCAATTTGGGGTTTTGTGGAGTTTGGAGAGGTGTCCTATTTATGGCCTGAGAATTGGGCTGGGAAATTAGGCTCAAACAGTGGGAATTAGGGCAGGAGGATGGTTAGATTAAGCTCAGAAGGACTTTAGGAGTCTTTGGAATCAATTGGGAAGAGTTTCTCTAAGGAAAATGAACATCTCCCCTTGTGGCCATGAGAGGTGGTGTATTTATAGAGGAGCTTAGGGGCTTTAATTGGGCTAACCTGTGTGTGAGCTCAAGTGCCTAGGTGGAGGGAAGAAGAGCCCCAATGACAAATAATGTTGGGACACAGTTGATGGGTGTAAATTAGAGTTTTAGCCAAGGTGGAGCTCTAGGCCATGGGGTTTTCCGGCAGCAGGGGTGGTTGGCCGACCAGGGTCAGGTTAGCCTCAAGGTTAGGTGAGCTAGGGAGGTTGAGTGGTGGAGTCTATTTGGGTTTCACATGGCTCCATGGTGAAGATTCAAAGTGGATTTTGGAGTTTTAGCTAAGTTGGCTAGGTTGGGTTCAAATATTTAGTCACTTGGCTAAATCATTCTGATATTTATCTTTCACTTAGAAATTATAATAATAGTATTGAAAATTATTCTTCAATAAAAGAAATTTAAACTTTGAAAAATAAAAGTCAAATCTTCCATTTATCCAAAAATACAACATTTCTTACTAAAGATAGTTTAACTATATTAAACATTTCTTTATTAAGAACATTTTAACTTTAAATTTTTCATTATTACTACAAATTTTAACTAAATTCATTTATTCATTTCTATATTTAAAATTTTGTTTCCCTAATATAATTTCATATACATAATTATATTCAATTAAAAACTAAATTTATTTTAAGCATTTCTGAGAACAAATAAAATTTTAGGTTATTGAAAACTTTAGATTTTTAACACCCCCCCCCAAACTTTAATTTTTAGTCAGGATAAAAACATTTAAGCATAAGACTTCTACAGTATAACATATTTTAAGCATTTTATTTATTCAGTCTTTTTATAAAAGAAAAATATCAAAAGACTTCTACAGTAGTGGAGGTTTTCAAAGTAAATACACACCAACTTAACATAACTAAAATTATAACAATAGTAGATAATAATTTGCAGTAGATTTTGAAAAGTTTAAACATGCAATCTTCAAATAGTGGTTTTTAATAGTGTTCTAAGTTTTCTAACAAATTTGGAATTAATTTGTACTCTATTAAAAATTTAGACACTAAATACACATTTAAAACTTTTACTACTACACACATATCACAAATTACAACATAAAACATTACTTTATAACAAAAACATTAGAATGCGCATAAAAAAAATAGTACAACTATGCTTTATACAAAATCAGAGTTCATATCATAAATACATTACAAAACAATCAAACATACCATCACATATAAAAATATCAAAATAAAAACATAAATTCACATAAGAAATCACAAATCAAAAAAAAAATAAATACAACAACTCTAATCATCATCCTCATCATCATCTTCTTCAGCCCAGTCTCTGGATGACACATAAGGTATATAAAATGGATGAGGGAGCATCTCAGCCTAATGATCACCTCTAATCATTTTATCAATGTACTGCTAATAATTCTCCTCATAATCATCATGCTTAACAATATACCTTTCAATATTTTCAATTTTACCATCCATATCTCTAACATGTTCTCTAGTAAGACTCACTTTCTTCAAAATCTTCTTCAATGGTCCAGTTTGTGAATCACTAGATGATGATGCTCTAGAAGTAGTGGTACGTGAAGTAGAAGCAACAGAAGCAGAAGCAGAAGCAATGGAAGTTCTAAATCCTCCTCTCCAGCTAAACTTTGAATGTACAGTGTAAGCACCAACATTTACACTAGTAATAGGTCTTAATGGCTAAAGAACTTCCTCTCATGTTTCAACTTAACATCAGATCGCTCACAAATTGAATGAGCTAAGGATGGAAATCCCATACCAGAAGTAGTAGCAGATCTGTCACAGTTCATCACATAGTCAAAAATAATAGACCCTACATCAATAGGCTTTCCCAACTGAATACAATGATCCAGAACTGCTCTCTCCCTTATAATGCACTAGTATGAGTTAAAGGAAACAGTTTAGATGAGATAAAGTAATGCCATGCTTTTGAAATGGAATTCAACTTAGAGGCCTGAAAATTTACTCTTCTTTCATTTGTTATCTTCCATAAACCTCTTCCATCAGTCAGAAGTGATATGATCTCATCTAATTCTCCTTCAGGAGGATGATAATTAGCTTAAAAACAAAACACCGCAGGAGGCAAGTGGTAAAAGACATTGATTATTGCAGGTGAAAAATGTACTTGTTCACATCTAACCATCACCAAATTTTCTTCTGCTGTAGGCAAGTTTGCATAAAACTCTCTGACCAAAGAAACAAAAACAACAACCGAGAAGTAACATTAATTCTTCCAATTCCTTCTAATAATCATCTCTTCAATAACTTCTCCTAGTTTACTAAACTCTCGTTCTGGAATCAATTTACGTGACAACAGTGCGTCAACATAACGATCCTCGGCTCTTGCACTAACAAATTTTTTGGAATCAAATTTCGCTTTATCATTTGATCTCTTTGACTTTGGAGCCAACTCTAAAAAAATCGCCAAAATTTACAATAAATTCCAAAAACAAGCTAAACTTGCTAATTTAACTTCCAAAGGTAATTTCCACTAAATCCAAGCAATTTCTCATGTTTTTCTCAAATTTCACCACAAATAATGATTTTAAGATTTTTCAATAATGTACTCAAAATATATGGAGAAAATAAAAAAATGTTATTTAGGAGTAGTACTCATACCTCAAGAAATTCAAATCTGACAAATCTCGTTGAAATTGGCTCTTAATTGATCCAACTTAAGGATGCCCTAAATCTTATTTCGCGACTTTGAGAGGTTGAGAGTTACGAGAGGTGTTAAAAATGTAAATTTTTGGCTTTTTAATTGCAGAAAATCAGTTTTCGCAAACCGATGCTTAAGCGCGGGGCTTCGGCGCTTAGCCGCGAATTCTGGTGCTTAAGCACCTAAGTTCTGGAGCTTAGCCGCCAGCATTCTTATTTTCACAATTAATTTAAAAATTCACTAAACCCCTTGGTTAATCACCCTAAATCACTTTAAATGATAATTTCTCCCTTCTAAACATTTCTAATTCTCTAAAGAAAGTTAAATTTCCATCAATTCCAAACAAATTTAACACAAACACAAACTTTCATTAAAAATAATCACATTTAGTACATACTAAAAATTTCTATTCGAACATTTTGGATGAAATTTTCCAATACAAAATAATTCAAATATATCAAAACAAAGATAATTTTACGTCATTAAGATGTAATAAACACACATTAAAGTTCAATAAAACATAAACATATAACACTAAACACAAAACACTTAACACATCAAACCACAATACTAGACTATACTGAAATTAATTCCAATCTCCATTAGGTTGAATGTATCCAGAACCACCATTAGTTCCATTTAAACCATCTGGAATATAGATCTGATAAAATGGACGATGGTTGAAAACTCTTACATCTTCCTCTACTAACGATTTGTTTTTTAGAAACATCGCCTTATCTGCTTCTTCCACAAGACTTGTATGAATGAATTGCATTTTAAGTTAACATCCCATATGCACTAAATGAGTGTTAGTTTTATTTACCTTTACTTCAATTGACTCTACGTTGGCTTCAATCTTCGCAATCCTTTATGCAATATCTTAAATACTAACTGCTAGGAATCTGTTATATAACTCTTGCGCACTTTCACTGATAAATTTCTTCTTGTTGGCTTCCTCCTTCTTAATTTCACTCTCCCAAGAAGACATTTTTGCACTTAAAATACTCTTCTTAAGACTCAGAAATGGAAATATGGACTAGGGCAAGTTTTTCTCTTAATTCAGGGCCTTTTTATAGACATGAGAAGTGCTAAAACAACCCTAGATGTTTTAAGACTCCAAAATAACTCCTAAAACCATTTTTCCACGATTTTGGCTTCTAGAAAATCATTTATCACGTTTTTCTTAACTGCGGCGCTTAAGCGCCAACCAGGCGGCGCTTAGTCGCCAGTGTACATGTTTGCACAGGTCTATCAAATGTCCAAATTTTTCATTCTGACTCTTTTAAGACATCCTTTAATATTAAATAAACACCACTATAGCTATTCTCTTCAACATATTACCACATAATCATAAAAACAAACCAAACAAACCACACAAAGCAAACATAAAGTAAAGCACACCGATAACTATTAAGCAAAGCACACTGATAACTATGGGTTGCCTCCCACAAAGCGCTTGGTTTAATGTCTTCATCCTGTCATACCCAAAACTTATTTTGAGTGACCCAATATCGATTCTTATTAGATTTAAGTTGATCGACTGAAAAATAAGGTTTAAGTCTATGACCATTAACTTTGAATATTTTTCCAGTCTTAGAATCTTGAATATCCACAGCTCCATAACAAAAAAACTTTTATCACAATAAATGAACCTATCCATTTAGACTTAAGTTTTCTAGCAAAAATTTTCAGCCTTGCATTATACAAAAAAACATTTTGTCCAGGCTTAAGATTTTAAGTAAGAATCTTCCGATCATGCCATAACTTCATTTTCTCTTTATAAATCTTAGCGTTTTCATAAGATTTATTCCTTATCTCTTCAAGATCATTTAATTGCATGAATCTCTTCTCATCAACATCCTTTAAATTATAATTGAACTCTTTAATAGCCTAATATGCTTTAAGCTCAAGTTGAACAGACAAATGACAAGCTTTTCCAAAAATTAGCCTATATGGGGACATCCTTATAGGAGTTCTTTAAGCAGTCCTATAAGCCCATAAAACATAATCCAGTTTGATTGACCAATCCTTTCTGTTTAGATTAACAGTCCTTTTCAATATTCTTTTGATTTCACGATTGGATAATTCAACCAAACCACTTGTCTGCGGATGATAAGCAGTAGCAATACGATGGTTAATATGAAATTTATTTACTAACTTCTCCATAATCGCATTTTTAAAATGATTTCCCCCATCTGTTATGATTACTCTTGGTATTCCAAATCTGCAAAATATATTATTTCTTAAAAACTTTGCAACACTTTGAGCATCACATTGAGTTAAAGCAACAGCTTCAATCCATTTGACATAGTCTACTGCTATTAAATTATAGATCTTTCTAAAATATGGTATAAATTATCCCATGAAATCTAATCCCTAAACATCAAATATTTCAACTTCCAACATATAATTGAGAGGTATCTCATTTCTTCTAGAAATATTTCCTACACGCTGATATCGATCACAATTTTTAATATATGCATTAACATCTTTAAAAATTGTAGGCCAATAAGATCCAGATTGTAAAGTTCTATAAGCATTTCTATCAACTCCAAAATGTCCCCCATAATCAGAATTATGACATTTTGAATAATTTCATAACTTTTTTCTAAAGGCACACATCTTTGAATGATCAGATCCTTTCCTTGTTTATATAAAAATGGGTCATCCCAAAAATAAGTTTTAGCATCAGATAAAAACTTCTTCTTTTCCCGGTATGTTAAACTATATGGCATAATATCACTTACATTAAAGTTTATAATGTTGGCATACCAAGGAATACGCCATTCATTAATAGTGAACAATTTTTCGTCAGGAAAATGTTCATTAATTTCTTCAGTATCACTAAAAGATTTTTCAGTTTCAAGCCTGGATAGATGACCAGCAATTTGATTATTAACACTCTTCCTATCTACTATCTTGAAATCAATTCTTGCAAAAGAAGAATCCATCTAATCAATCCCAGTTTTGCATCTTTCTTCTTCATTAAATATTTGATAGCAGAATGATCAGTATGCACTACACATTTAGTTCCAATTAAATATGATCAAAATTTATTAAAAGTAAATACTATAGCTAATAACTCTTTCTCAGTAGTGGTATAGTTAATTTGACTTTCATTAAGAGTTTTACTAGCATAGTAAATTACTTTAAAAATTTTATCATATTTTTGACCCTAAACAGTACCATTAGCATAATCACTAGTATCACACATTAATTCAAAAGATTTTTTCCAATTTGCTGAAATTATAATAGGTGCAGTGATTAATTTTTCTTTTAATGTTTTAAAAGCTTTTAGGCATTCATCATCAAAATAAAAAATTACTTCTATTTCCAATAAACTGCATAAGGGTTTTGAAATTTTTGAAAAGTCTTTAATGTAACGCCTATAGAATCCAGCATGTCTCAGAAAACTTCTAATTCCCTTTACATTTGCTGGACAATGTAAATTAGAGATAACTTGAATTTTTGCAGGATCTACCTGTAAACCTTTTTCTGAAATTCTATATCTTAGTACAATTCCTCCTGCTACCATAAATTGACATTTTTCCCAATTAAGGACTAAATTAGTTTCTTCACACCATTTTAGAACTTTAGATAAATGTTCTAAACATGATTCAAATGAACTTCCAAACACTGAAAGAGTCATCCATAAAAACTTAAATCCCTTTTTCAATTAAATCATAGAAAATAGCCACCATACATCTCTAAAATGTAGCAGAGGCATTACATAAACCAAAAGGCATTCTTCTGAAAGCGAACATACCTTAAGGACTGGTAAACGTTGTTTTCTCTTGATCCTCAGGAGAAATTTGAATCTAGTGGTACCAAGTATATCCATCCAGAAAATAAAAGTATTTATGCCCAGTCAGTCTATCCAACATCTGATCTAGAAATGGGAGTGGAAAATGACCTTTCCTAGTAGCAAGATTTAATTTTATATAATCAATGCATATCCACCACCCTGTAACTTGTCATGTTGGTATAATCTCATTTTTCTCATTAAAATCTTTAGAATGATGTAACTTCTCTTCTCGCTCATGTTCTAATTTTTCTCTTTCAGATTTCTCTTCATAAACTGATTTTAAATGACATTCACTCAAATACTTGATAACATCCATCCTATAACATTCGTCATCTTTACCTCTTGCAGGATATTTTATAGATTTTGAAATGTTGAATGTAACAGTCTGATCATTAACTGTCATTATTAATTCCTCTTTTTGCACATCTATCATTGCTCTGCCTGTGGCTTGGAAAGGTCTTCCTAAAATTATGGGTATCTCTTTATCTTCCTTCATATCCAACACAATGAAATCAACGGGGAAGATAAATTAATCCACTTTTACCAAAACATCTTCTATAACTCCTTTAGGATATGTGATCGAACGATCTGCTAATTGCAGAGTAACAGTAATTGGAGTTATTTTTCCTAATACCAGTCTTTTAAATATTGATAGAGGCATAAGGTTAATGCTTGCACCCAAATCACATAAAGCTTTTCCATAAAATCTATCTACGATTGCACATGGAATTGTGAAACTACCAGGATCTTCAAACTTTTTAGGAAGTCTGAATTATTGCACTTCACTCCTCACTAAGTGCAACTGTCTCATTATCTTCGAACTTCCTTTTTTTGTTTAGAATATCCTTCATAAATTTCACATAACTTGGCATCTGTTCTAAGGCTTCAGCTAATGGAATATTGATTGTTAGCTTCTTAAATATCTTAAAGAATTTTGAAAATAGCTTGTCCAATTTTTGCTGACAAAGTCCTTGAGGAAATGGAGGTGGTGGTTTTTTTCAAATCTTCCTTAAGTGGATAAATAGGACTTTTCAAACCTTTCTGAGCATCCTCTTTTATTTCTTCAATCACTTCTTTCTCTACTTCAATTTCTTTTCGAACTCTACCTTCCAACTCTCTTCCACTTCTCAGTTTAATTGTTTTTACATGCTCTTTATTCTTATCTCTTGGATTTACTTCAGTATTACTTGGAAGCATACCTTGGGATCTATTACTTAATGTATTGGCAATCTGTCCCAATTGATTTTCAATATTTCTTATTGTAGCTCCTTAACTTTGCAATAGATTTCCCATTTTTAACATCACTTCTTAGACATCAGTGATCCTCCTGCAGCATCATCAATAATAGATCTAAGAGATCCAACTAATCCTTTATAAAAAGTTTGAATTATTAACCAATCTGGTATCGAATGATGTGGACATTTCCTGAGGAGATCTTTAAACTGTTCCCATGCTTCGTATATAGATTCTTCTTCAAACTGACAAAAAGATTTAAAATCGTTTCTAAGCTTCGCAGTCTTTGATGGTGGGAAATATTTAGTAAGGAATTTTTGTGCTAAATCACCCCAAGTTCTGATAGATCCATGTGCTAAAAAATTTAACCATATCTTAGCTTTACCCCTTAGTGAGAAAGGAAAAAGTCTAAGTCTAATAGCATCATCCGAAACACCAACATATTTAAAAGTAGCACACAACTCTAGAAAGTTAGCAATATGTAAATTAGGATCTTCAGTTTGTGCTCCCCCAAACTGATTATTAGACACCATGAAGTTTTAAGCTCAAAGGAATTAGCAGCTACAACAGGGTGTTGAATACTACCATGAAGTTCATCCACTGTGGGGTTAGCATATTCTCTTAAAGGTATAAATTCTTGATGAATATCAACATTTTGATTTTGATAATTTGTCATTGCTTGGATATTTTTATCTTTTACAAAATTTTTAATTTTTTTGATTTTTCTGATTGTTCTTTCTATTTCAGAATCGTAAGACACAAGTCCCTCAGAACCTGAACTACGCATATAAAGTTAAATAAAATAAAACAAAACACACTAACAAAAGCAAAGTAAAAAAAAATTAATTTCTCTTAATTTTCTTTAAATGAAAATTTAATTAATTTCCCCGGAAATAACGCCAAAAACTTGATGGCGTAATATTTATGCTTATGATTTATATATGAAATTTATTATTTATAATATGACATTCTACGCAAGTATACGTATCGTTTATCAAGTAATATAGGACTTTCTCATTAAGCCCCGAGATATCGAACCCACAGAGAAATGTGTAAAAATTTAAAGAAATAATAAAAATAACTTTTTACTTTTTTAATTGATTTTTTCAAGTATGTTTTAAGGTTTTAATTTTGAAAAGTTGTTTTTGATATTTTTAATAATAAGTTTACCCAAGAAATGAAATTATCAATACTATGAACACAATATAAAAGTTATAAGAATAAAATATCTTTTCCTTTCTTCAATGAATCAGTAAAAATTATGGAATTTTATGTTGTGGAAGTATTCAAATTTATTGTGTCTAATAGGAGTAATTATATTCTTTACCCTTACTTGGTTCTATAAAGAAAATTGATCAATTTGAAATTTTGAAATTTTGTTGATGGGTTAGGCAGGGAAGACACCTGCTCTTACTTTAGAATTCCCTCTATTCCCTCCACCTGGGGGCTAACATCTCATAACAAAATTTAAAATAACAAACCAAATTAGGTGGTTGTGGCCTGCCACTCTAAAGCCCTCTAATTTTACTCCCCAATAAAGCATATCTCCCTATATATTTGCATTTAATCATATGGACTACAATTCTCACCTATATAATTGCATTTGATTTTTTTTAATTGTTATTTAAGACGATACCGCAATGGTACATAAGCTCACAACAAATTTTAACATCTCAATTGGCCAAATCAAGAAGTGAATAAAGTTCAAGGAATTGAATCATGACAATTTATTCCAGCATTAAACACTTATACTTTCCATAACATTACTTCCATAATTTAGTTACTTCATCATCTAAGAAAGAAAAAGATAAACTAAATTACTCAGATTTCATGAAGTAAACATAAACAAAACTTGATATGAAATCATAAACCATAATCAAACTGCAACAGTCTTACTTAAAAACAAAATGCAAAAACAAAGATAAATAATTATCTGAAAATCCTTTCCACCAGACTCTGGAAGTTTCTTTGGAATTTTTCTTTCCACAATACAACTCTACAGAGGTTGTCGCCCAATTCTGGTGACTCTAATAAAGACTTTAAACTTCAATAAAAACTAGATATAAGGTTAAAAGAAAATTAAGAGAAGATGGCTTCACACCAACCCTTTTTCCTTTCTTATCTCTACTCTCTACTATAGAAAAGAAGAACTCTAAAACTTAACACACTCTAATAACATACTCTCACACCACAATAACAACACCCCCTTTGCAAATTATGAGGCTTCATTTTAATAATTTTCCAAAAGGTACCTTGGTGTCTCTTCAAATCATGTCTTGATTCAATGTATCCACCAAAAGATGCATCCCTTCATTCAAATTTACCGCCCAAAGGAAGTTAAGGAAGTTACCACCAAAAGTTGCTTTAAACACCCCTTGAAAATGGCATCAAAATTCATTTAAATGCAACTTTTAACTGTGGCATTTAAGTGCCGGACTTTGGCGCTTAGGCCCCAGAGGCCAAATTTCTTAAACTTCATAATTTTTCTCCAAATCTCCTTTCATCATAATTAATTATTTTCATCATAATTGCAAGAAAAACACAAAATACCTTCCATTAAAGTGTAATATCATCAAAAATAGGTATAAAAATGTGCATAAAATAATATATATTTTAGGTACATCAAATAACATGCTACATAGGTACCAACATCACCTTCTAAGCTACCATCTGGAGGAAGAGTACATATAGGTGTGCATTAGAGTTATGTGGTCTCTATGCAACTCACAGCTCATAAGGTTGGAGGTTATCTAGCTCTGGATCTGGCTGGAAATGGAATGACATCTTGTCGTCACTCATCTTCCTGAAAGTAATGAAGATTTGCTGATAAAGAACTTCCGGTATAAAATGCTTTGCTATATCTGTGTCATCTCCCTTCAATACCAGAACTGAACCTACCGGTAGAAGTATTTCTATTGGCTATCAGAATTCTCCAGGGCCGACAATCCGGAGGTCCGTCCCAAACATTTTGTTGCATTGGTTGATCAATGACACTATGTAGAACGGCCTCACAAAGTCGTGATGGTTTATATGAGGCATGATGCAGTCACTTTATTCATATATATTAAAGATGCAACTACTAGGTATGCAATTCACAGGTAACACTCGCCAGGACACCAATCATACTCTTGTTTAGTATTGGCATAGGGTCCACCTCATCATGGAGGATTATTTCTGGTGGGTTTCCCTTGTTGTCCTTGGTGAAGTTGTAGCCTCACCCACACTGAATTTTAATTCTTCCTTTGCCTCGCTTACACTTACATGGTTCGGAGTAAGTTCTTCTCCTTAATTATCTCGTGTAGCCTTTGTCCCTCAGGTTGAAGACACATTTCACAATCTTGGTTTTTTCATAGTAGGAGAATGATCACGGTTATCTTAAATAAGTATTTAATAAGTATTTTCAGTTTAGTTACATACCATAATAAGTTAATAAGAAAGCAGTCAATTTATATGTAATTATACGTATCACTCAGGTAATATAGGGCTTTAATAAATTCCTGGTTATCTATCTCACAGGGAAGATGCAAACCTTTAAATCATAACACAGAAATCCAATATTCAAATTACAATGCACTTGTAATAAATATTAAATTTGCTAAAGTTTAATGATGCTAAAGATTCCAAAATCACTAAAGTACTTTCTAAACTTCGAAAAAACGTTAACTACCACTAAACAAAGTTTTATATTGAAATGTTTAAATTTGGAGAAAGTGTCCTTCCCCGTACAATGATGTTATGATGAGTGAATGATAAAGATTGGTGAAAATTTGTTTTGTGCCAAATAGGAGCATACCTATTCTTTACCCTCTTCAGAGTGCTATAAAGAACATTGACTAATCCTTGGTTTAGTCTATAAATATGTGGCTAGACTGGGAGGATATTGTCTCTCACTTCAGAGCTCCCACTTCCCTTCACCTAAAGGCTAACTCTCACTTTAGTTTCCTAACACTAGGTCCAAATTGGAGATTTTAATCTGTCACCCTAAAATCTCCAATTCTATGCCCAATAAATTATATTTCGTTATTCATTTGCAACCAAACCCCATGAACTACATCACACATTCGTAAACTTCACTATTGTTGGGATCGTATGTTTCACAATATATTTTAACAATTCAATTGGCCAGATCAATAAGTAAATGAAGTATGGAGTGAAAAATCATCACAATTTCTTAACATTCATAAGGCATGTCCAATTTAAATTATCACATCACCATATCTCATTATAAGGATAAAGACAAAGAAATCTCTTCATAGTTCATGAAGAAAGTACAACAAAATAAGGATTTTATATATAAAAGCAATGTCATACAAACAATAAGAAGTAAATGCAACTTATCTCAATTTCTTCCTCAAGCAAATCCCTTGAAGTTCCTTTGAATAGCTTTCCCTCTTCACAACAACACAGTTCCCTCTTAGCACAGTAAGTAAGAAGCAATCTCTCACTTCTCCTCGTACAACTCTTTGAGAAGAATCCCTCACAAAACAACACTTTCACACACCAAACCCTAGACTATAAACTCTCAATAATAACCAAACTCTCACTTATACACACTCTCACACACACTCCTCACACTTCCACACGTGATACTCACTTCCTCTCCACCTTTTATGGTGCCAAATTCACTTAAATAGCCTAGGGACAAATTCCCAAAGAGTGGCAGCAAAAACCCTCCAAAAGTCATCAAAATACATTAAATCTAGCCTCCACCAACATTTGGCACCGTCAGTGCCATTTCTTGGCACCATCGGCACCCAGAGTGTTTTAATTCTGGTGCTATCTGGATTTGGGCGTCATCTCCGATTCTGGCACTGTCAGCGCTAGAAGGCAGATTTTTAGATTTTGCCTCTTTTCGCCCTTGGTACATCAAGAACCCCCAAACTTAACTATTACTTGTCCTGAAGTAATCCTTTTACTACATAAAATATGACTCATTGTAGTGAACTTTACTTAAAGAATACCATGATTTTTTATTTAAATGAATATAATATTAAGATTTTTTAAAAAGATTTTCAGTAACTTAGGTCAAAATTATAGGTGTAAGAACATTTAGTCATCAAGTCTAAGAGTTCTATTCTCCTATTCATTTCAAGAATAACCATAATTTATCACATAAATAGTGCTTTGAAGGATCATATGAAAAAAAATCTCATGAGAATTCTATTAGTAAGGATACTAATAATTAAATATAAATTCAGAAATGCAATTAAGCCCTTCCTTTAATGTTGTTTAAGTGAAGCCAATATTTGTAGGTACCTCCTCAAGCTTCTCCTCATATATGTTTTCTTTTCTTTTTTTTTCAACTGAGGATTACTATATATGGATATCCTTTAATAATTTTGAACTTCACTCTCCTCCCCCTAAAGTTGGAACTTGTAACATTTCTTTACTTTATAGATATATATTAGCTTTTAAATGATTTATCATAGACTCCCAATCTTTTCTTCTTACATAAACGGG
This sequence comes from Papilionanthe hookeriana x Papilionanthe teres, assembly GCA_022702705.1. Taxonomy (NCBI): domain Eukaryota; kingdom Viridiplantae; phylum Streptophyta; class Magnoliopsida; order Asparagales; family Orchidaceae; genus Papilionanthe; species Papilionanthe hookeriana x Papilionanthe teres. Next base: position 61,225,577 of record CM040438.1, on the reverse strand, counting down.
GGCAAGTAAGAAATATTACACCAGATTCACCCCTCATGAATCTCATTTGAGCATCATGGTAAGCTATATCATACTTAACTCTTCTTTTTTAATAATCATCATAACTTTTTTCCTTGTTTCTAATCCACCAATTTTATTATGGAGCCTCATAATATCAGCCCGTTGTCACATCAACTGCTCCATAACATCAGAAAGAGTAGGAGTTCTGGAGGTAGAAGGTATATCATGACTAATAGAAGGAAAATTACTACTTTTACTCCCACTCTCCATCTTACATGAGATTCATAGGTACTAATATTGGCCTTACTGATAGGCTTTAAAGGATGGACCAGCTCTTCATTACTATCAAGCTCAACTGCTGATTGTACACATAATGTTTAAATAAAGCCAGTATAACCCAATCCTGCAGTGGTTTCTCCCTTAGCTATATTCTGGATACCCTTAACAATAACTGCACTAATATTAATCATTTTCATATTTTGAATACAGTAATTTAAAATAGCTCTATCGCTTGTAACTTCACTATGATGATAGGTAGGTAGTAATCTTGTAAAAATAAAATAGTGTCAGGCTTTAGATGTGACATTTAACATAGAAGCGGGAAAATTTATATTTTTCCTTTGATTCATTTTCGACTCCCCTTTTCCTTCAGCAAGAAAAGTAATTACTTCATTTAAGTTAGCATCCATAGTGCCAAATAATTCATACTCACAGAATGAAGTATTTCATAATTGGTAGAAAGTGTTGATTCAGTCTAAGGTAAACTATACCATTATCCCTCAAACGAGCACATGATCAACTTCAGTCCACCACAGATTCACATCTATAGAATACTAACTTAATATTTCCCAGTGTCGAACAATAGTTACCTGTTCCACAACTCCACCCAGATTTTCAAATGCTCAATCTTATATACACTTTGTACTTTAGAGGCTAGAGTTGAAGTGGTATTGTGCTTTAATATTTACAAACTTCTTTTCATCAAAATCCAACTTCCTCTTCCCCTTACTCATCCTTGGAGCCAATGTAAAATTTTCTAGAAAAAGTGAAAATAAATCCAAATAAATTCCAAAATTGCAATGTAGTAAACTCCAAAGATAAATCTAATAGGTAAGAACTTTACACCATGGATTATCTCGAAGCTTTCTTTAAAAACTCCAAAATTTTAGATATCCTCAATGTAGGAGATTTTCATGGTGAAAATAAAAATTTTTAGTTTAAAGTAGGGCTCCAACAAGAGAAGATGAGATCCAACCTCTTTAAGCCTTGAAATCACCTCTAATACAAATGCAAGCAAGCCACATGTGCAGGTTTCGACCTTTGCTAGAGGTTGAAGAAGGTCACAATGGGTTCAACTACTCAAATTCACAATTTAAAAATGAACTGGCAAGTTTTGGGTTTTGTACGCCATTGGCGCCCATTATGGCTCCAGATCGATTTTCTGGGTCAGAAATTATTTTGCGATTTTGATCGTTTCTAAGTTACTTTGTCACCTAATTAGACTTTTTAAGCATCTATTTTCATAATTAAGTGATCAACTAATAAAAACTTTACAAAAATAATATAATACATCACTTATATATATAAAATCCACTATTACAAACATACACATAGTAATTTAGCATCACAATCAAACCACAACGCTCCAATGTTAAAGACTAAACATAGACTCAAATCCCAAACATAATAAATCTGAAATCACATAATAAAGTAAGCTAAATACTAAACACACCTAAGCATATTAAATTTCAAACACTAAATACTAGATAAAATATAGAGAGTCACTATTTCTCATCAAAGTCAGCGCTATTTTCTCCTCTTATATCTCCCATGAATTGGTGGTGCACAAAAAAATTGTGGACGGGTCGATACAGGAATTTATCAGTTGATTCCTCTTCAATCCAAGCCTTTTTATTCATCAAACATATCAAGCCTTCTTCAATATGTCCAGTAAGATCAAATTTTTCTTTCATCCTCCATTCCAGATGATCAAATAAATCAGAAATATTATTAATTATATTCATAAGATTTTGTACCTCTTTCTCTACATTCTTAATCTTTTTCAGAATCAACTACGAACTTTCAGGAAAACGAGGTTGAATTGGTAGTGAACTCTAAGATTGTTGGTCCATAATTATGCTCATATCATTCTCATCTTCAATTGCTTGGCTGTCATAAATGTTAGTTGGGTCCATGGGTTTCCAAGGAAGAAGCACTTTTTCCCAGCTTTCATATGGTACTTGTCAGTGGCTGCAAAGAAGAAATATGGTTGAAGGATGTTCTAGCCCATAATTTGATTCATGTATAATTAAGCCCAAGACAGATTTCACAAATATGGTACCAATATCAATAGGACTTCCCATTTGAATACAACAGTTCAATATTGCACTTTCCTTCGTCACTTTGCTAATTTTCATAGTTGAGAGTAATTTCGCAGATATAAAGAAATGCCATTGTTTCTACAGAGGATCGAAAAATGTAGCAGAGAAATTTACATACCCTTTGTCTCTTATCTCCCAATCTTCACTTTCATCCATAAAAAATCAATAAATTTCATTCATGTTGTCCCTCATAGGGGAAAAATTTGTGTAATGACAGATTGATACAATTTCTATCATGAAAAGTTCATTAATCTTTGTAGTAGTGAATGGTACCCACCTGCCTCGTACATAGACGACTCTTTAGTTGATTCCATGAAGATCTGCATAAAACTCAGTAGTAGTGTAGCATAACACTTCCTATTCCTATGCACAATAATTTCTTCTACTCGAGTACTTGGAGCATTCAAACCACTATTGAGAAAGCCTAATTTCTTGAATGGACTCCTCTTTACAAGAACTTTGTCGCAAAGTTGATGCACCTCCTATTGAAAACTCTAAATCTTGGAGTTCCTAAAGATTTGGAAGCCATGTGTGAAAATTTTGGAACTAACTTTTCGTTTTTCTGGAGTTCAAGGGTTTAAAATTGAGTTTGGGGAGTTTTAAGGGTGAAAATCCCACTTAAAACCGCTAAAGTCCTCCATTTAAAACTCCAAAAACATAATCAAATTTGTCAATGCCGTCGGTGCTAGATAGGGCACCGTCAGTGCTCGCTCTCTGCTAATTGACGATACTCTCTATAAAAGGGTGCTATCGGTGCCCATTCTGGCACTGTCGGTACCCATTCTGGCGCTGTCGATGCTAGAATGCAACTTTGCTCCAAACTTCGCTTTAGTCCATATAAATTCTGAATCTTTGATACAATCCAATAATTATCATCATGTATTATATTTATGAGTGAGTAGAACTTAAATATTAAATTAACTAATAATATCATCTATAACCAACCCAAACAAACTAAAAAACAAAGATAATTATGGGTTGTCTCTCATAAAGAGCTTGGTTTAACATCATCAGCCAGACAAACTTTAGTTTTATTCAGGATGACTCAACATTTAAACCTCATTAAAATTTGGTTGAGACCCCTCAAAATATGGTTTTAATCTATGTTCATTAACTTTAAATATTTTTCCAGTCTTAGGATCTTCTATATCGATAGCTCCAAACTGATAAGCTTTTATAACAATGAAAGGTCCTATCCGCCAAGACTTTATTTTTTCAAGAAATAATCTCAATCTTGTATTATATAATAATACTTCCTGTCCAAGTTCAAATTTCTTTCTTATAATCCTCCAATCATGCCACATCTTCATTTTCTCCTCATAAATTCTATATTTATCATAAGATTCATTTCTAATTTCTTCAAATTCATTAAGTTGTAATAATCTTTTCTCACCAGCATCATTTAAATTGAAATTAAATTCTTTTATCACCCAATATGATTTATGTTACAATTCTACTGGTAAGTGGCAAGTCTTTCTAAAAATTAGTCTATAAGGAGACATTCTTATAGAAGTTCTATAAGCAGTCCTATATGCCCATAATGCAATATCTAATCTAGCAGACCAATCTAATTTATGGGTATTTACAGTTTTCTTCAAAATTCATTTAATTTTGCGATTAGATACTTCAGCTAAACCATTAGTCTGGGGATGATAAGCGGTTGAGATTCTATGCATAATATTATATTTTTCAACCAATCTCTGAATTTAATTATTCTTAAAATGAAATCGACCATCGGTATTGATAGCTATTGGCATTCCATATCTTGTAAAAATATTTTTATTAAAAATTTTGAAACACTCTGACATCATATTTGTGTAAAGCTATTGCTTCAATTCATTTTGATGCATAGTGTACTGCAATCAATTTATATATATTCCAAGAAGATGGAAAAAATGGTCCACTAAAATCTAATCCCCAAACAACAAAGATGTCAACTTCTAATGTAAAATTTAGGGGTATTTCATTTCTTCTAGAAATATTACCTACTCACTGATATCGATCACATGTTTTAATATATTTATTAACATCCCTAAAATGAGTAGGCCAATAGAATCCAGATTATGAAATCTTATGTACAGTTTTGTCAGTTCCAAATTGTCCCAAAAATTCAGAATCATGACATCTCTGAATAATTGGTTCAATTTCTTCATAAGGCACACATTTTCTAATAACTAGATCCTTACATTTTTTATATAAATATGGGTCATCCTAAAAGTAAAATCTGACATCATACATAAATTTCTTTTGTTATTATTTTTTAATTTAAGTGACAAAATATCACTCACAATATAATTAATAATATCAGTACCACGGTGAATTCCATTCCTTAATATTATAACGTTGTTCATCAGGAAAGGTTTCTGTATTTTCATCTTCAAAATCAGATAGTTCATGTTGTTCCAGCCTAGATAAATGATCAGCTATTTGATTGTCAATTCCTTTTCTATCCACTATCATGAAGTTAAATTCTTGCATTAGAAGTATTCATCTGATTAATCTTGGTTTAGCATCCTTGTTTAGCATTAAATATTAATAGCATAATGGTCTGTATGCACTATACATTTAGTATTAATTAAATATGACCTAAATTTTTCAAAAGCATATACAATAACTAATAACTCTCTCTCAGTAGTGTTATAATTAATTTAAGCATAATTAAGAGTCTTACTAGCATAGTATATAACTTTAAAAATTTCATCATACATTTTCCCTAAAACTATTATAATTACATAATCACTAGCGTCACACATTAGCTCAAATTGTTTCTCCCAATCAGATTAAACTATTATAGGAGTAGTGATTAATTTTTCTTTCAAAAATTCAAAAGAATTTAAACATTCTTCATTAAAATCAAATTTTTTTCTTTTTCTAAAAGTTGACACAGAGGCTTAGTAATTTTTAAAAAAATTTTAATATATCGCTTGTAGAAACCAACATGTCCTCAAAAACTTCTAACCGCTCTCACAGTAGTAGGAGGTGGTAGTTTTTCATTGATTTGAATTTTTGCAGGGTCTACTTCCATGACATGTTTAGAAATTTTATGCCCAAGTACAATTCCTCATGCAACTATAAATTGACATTTCTCCCATTTTAGAATTAAATTTGTTTTTTCGCATTACTTAAAACTTTTTCTAAATTATTTAAACAAGCGTAAAATGAAGTTCCAAATATAGAAAATCTTCCATAAACACTTCTATTCCATTATCAATCATATTACTAAACATTGACATCATACATCTTCGAAATGTTGCAGGTGTGTTATATAATACAAAGGGCATTCTTTAAAAGGCAAATGTTCCATAAGGACTAGTAAATGTGGTCTTTTCTTGATTCTCAGGAGCAACTGGTATATGATAATAGTTGGTATATCCACTAAAAAGAAAAAAAATATTTGTGCCCAACAAGCCTATCCAACATTTGTTCTAGGAAAGGTAAAGGAAAGTGATCTTTCCTAGTGGTAGCATTTAATTTTCTATAATCAATATAGATTCGCCAACCAGATACTTCTCTCGTGGTTATTAATTCATTTCTTTCATTTGTATCAACTATCACTCCTCCGCTCCTAGAAACACAATGAATTGGACTTACCCAAGCACTGTCTGAAATAGGATATATAATTCTAGCATCTAACCATTTTAAAATTTCTTTCTTTACTACTTCCTTAATCATTAAATTTAATCTCCTATGAGGATCAGCTTTATGTTTATGTTGTTCATCAAATAAAATTTTAAGCATACAAATCAAAAGACTGATTCCTTTAATATCATCTAAAGTCCAAGCAAAAGCATTTTTGTATCTTTTTGATGTATTTAATAATTTTTGTTCTTATAAATCATTTATATCTGAGGGTACAATAACTGGTAATATAGATAATTCTCCTAAAAACACATACTTTAATTGGTTATGAAGTATTTTCATCTCAAGTTCAGGAGGTTTCATGATAGATGAAATTAGAATTTTATTATCATTTTTAATAGTATCCAACATCTCAAATCTCTCCTGAACATGATCCAGTTCTTCATTATCCATCTCATCATATTTATCCTCCAATTCATTTTCATCTTCGCTTTTCAAATCTTCTTGCTCTTTTTTCTCTTCAAACATTTCCTTAAAATGATCATCTTTTAAATAATCACAAATTTCCATTCAAAAGCATTCATCATCTTTTCCTTTTGCAGGATATTTCATTGATTTTGAAATGTTAAATGTTACCTCTTGATCATTAAGTCTCATAGCTAATTCTCCTTTTTGAAAATCTATCATAGCTTTTTAGTTGCAAGGAATGATCTTCCCAAAATAATAGGAATTTCTTTATTATCCACCACATCAAAAACAATAAAATCCATAGGAAAGATAAATTTATCAACCTTTACTAAGACATTATCTACAAATTCTTTAGGATAAGTAAATCAGCAAACTGAAGAGTTACAGAAGTAAGAGAAATTTCTCTTATTCCTAAAGTTTTAATGTTGATAGAGGCATGAGATTAATACTGGCTCCCAAATCACATAATGCTCTTTTTTCACCAATTTCACAAGGTATAGTGAAACTACCAGGATCTTTAAGTTTTTTAGGATGCTTTTTCTGAGTGATTGCGCTACACTCTTCACTGAGTGCAACAGTCTCATTATCTGTAAACTTCATTTTCTTATTTAGTATATCCTTCATGAACTTAACATAGTTAGACATTTGTTCTATGCATTCAATGAAGGGAATGTTTACTATTAATTTTTTAAAGATTTTGAAAAATTTTAAAAATTGTTTCTCTCTTTTGTTGTTTCAATCTTTGAGGAAACGGAGGTAGTGGTCTTTCTACAGTAATTTTCTTCGGTTTAAGTGGATATTCTAAATCTGGATATATACTATCATTACCTTTTTCAATTTACACCTTCTCTTTCTCAACTTCAGCTTCTTTTTGCACTCTTATTTCCAATTCTTTTTCACTTCTTAATTGTATAGCCTTAATTTATTCTTTACTTTGATCCTTTGAGTTAACTTCAACGTTATTAGGAAGAGTTCCTGAAGGTCTATTAGTAAGTGCAGTAACAATATGTTCTAATTGATTTTCAATATTTTTAATTGTAGATCCCCGACCTTGTAATTGATTACCTTGACTTTGTAATTGATCACCCAAGTTTAATATTAATTCTCCCATAAAAAATTTATTTTCCTTAAATTGCAGGTTACTATTAAAACGTGTAGGATTATAAGGTCTATAGTTAGTGTTTCCCTGGTTATTTGAATTTCCTAATGGGTTTACAAAATTGTTCCCCCACTGCGGATTAATAGTAGTAGTGTTATTATTCCAGATTAGGTTTGGGTGGTTTTTCTAACAAAGATTATAAAAATTTGAATAAGGATTGTTGGTATATTATTTATAACATTCAAGGTCTCATGAGACGATTAAGAATCTACTATATTTCTTAATGAATTTTTCTTTAACACCTGAGACATTTGAGAATAGTTCATTCTGAATTGATCTATTTTCTTTAAAATAACAACAATTTAAGATGCCAACATAGATATTGCATCATAATCATGAATACTAGCTAATTTTTTTGGATTTACCCGTTCAGAGGGCCATTAAAAATTATTAGTAGTCGTCTCCTCTATTAAAGAATACGCCTCATCAAAAAGATTTTGACATTAATTATCCACAGCAGCAGCATCAATAATTGATCTAAGAGATCCCATTAATCTATTATAAAATCTTTAAATTATTAACCAATCTGGTAAAGCATGATTTGGACACTTCCTAAGGAGATATTTGAATCTTTCCCAAGCTTCATATATTGATTCCCCTTAAAACTGACAAAAAATTTAATATATTTTCTAAGATTAACAGTTTTTTATGGACGAAAATATTTTGACAAAAAATTTTGTGATAGTTCTCCCCAAGTTCTGATAAATCCAGATGCTAAAATATTTAACCACGCCTTAGCTTTATCCCTTAATGAAAAAGGAAAAATTTTAAGTCTGATAGCGTCGTTCGAATCTCCGTCATTTTTAAATATAACACACAATTCTAGAAAACTAGCAATATGTAAATTAGGATCTTTATTCTGTATTCAACCAAATTGATTATTTTGTATCATTTAAATAATAACAGGTTTAAGTTTAAATGAATTAGCAGCTACATCGGGATTTTGAATAGTTAAGTGAATTTCATTTGTTGTACAATTAGCATAATCTCTTAAAGGTTTGTGTTGATGTTCATTTTCATTTCTTTGATTATCTAACTTATTCACTATTTTGTTAAAATATTTAGGTTCTTTTTTTATTTTCTAATTTTTCTAATAGTACGTTCTAACTCAGAATTGTAAGGTACTTTTCAGATCCAATACTACACATACACAATTATAGTATGCACACTTAAAAGTAAGTAAACACACACAATTGCAAATTATGAAATAAAGGTTTTCAATTACTACTAAATTTACTGTTACCTCCCCAACAAAAAAAAAACTTGACCGCGACTGTCTTAATTAAGTATTTAATAAGTATTTTCAGTTCAGTCACACAGTATAATTAGTTTAATAAGAAAGCAGCCAATATATATGCAAGTAGATGTATCACTCAAGTAATACATGGCTCTAATGGAGTCCTGGTTATTGATCCCACAGGTAGGATGCAAACCTTTAAAGCATAACACAAAAATGCAATATTTAAATTACAACGCACTACAGTAAATACTAATGTTGATAAAGTTTAATGATGCTAAAGATTTTAAGATCACTAAAATACTTTCTAAACTTAGAAATAAAGTTAACTACCACTAAACTAAGTTTTGTATTAAAATGTTCAAATTTGGAGAAAGTGTCATCCCCTTTAAAATCACGTTATGATGAATGAATGATAAAGCTTGGTGAAAATTTTTATTGTGCCAAATAAGAGCATACTTATTCTGTACCCTCTTCCGAGTGTTATAAAGAATATTGGCTATCCTATGTTTAGTCCTAAAATCCATGGTTAGGCTGGGAAGATACTGCCTCTTACTACAGAGCTCCCACTTTCTTTTGCCTAAAAGCTAAATCTCACTTTAGTTTCCAAACACTAGGACCAAATTGGGGATTTTTGTATGTCACCCTAAAGTTTCTAATTCTACGTCTAATAAACCATATTTCCCTATTTATTGGCACCCAATCCCCATGAACTACATCACTCATTCATGGACATTGAATGTAATCTTCACTTTTTTGTAGAACACATATTTCTCCTGGATTGTATGTTTTACAACATATTTTAACAATTTAATTGGCCAGATCAAAAAGTAAATGAAGTACGAAGTGAAAAGTCATCACAATTTTTTAACATTCACATGACACATCCAATCTAAATCATCATTTCACCATATCTCATTGTAAGGAGAAAGACAAAGAAATCTACTCAGAATTCATGAGTAAGATACAAAAAAATAAAGTTTTTATATATAAAAGTAAAGTCATACAAACAATAAGAAGTAAATACAGCTTATCACAATTTCTTCCCCAAGAAAATACCTTAATGTTCCTTTGAATCTCTTTGCCTCTTCACCACAACAAACAATTCCCTCTTAGAATAGTAAGAAAGAAGCAATCTCTCACTTTCCTTCTCCTCCTACAACACTTAGAGAAGAATCCTTCAAAAAACAACACTTTCACACACCAAACCCTAGACTCTAAACACTCTACAATGACCAGACTCTCACTTCTACACACTATCACACACACTCCACACTTTCTACTCAATTCCTCTCCACCTTTTCTGGTGGCAAATGTCATCCAAATACATTGAATATGACATCCACCAAAATTTTAAGCCATCAACGCTCAGAGCGTTTTAATTCTAGTGCTCTTTGGATTTGGGCGACGTCGGCGCCAGAAGATAGATTTCTGAATTTTTCCTCATTTTGCTCCAAATTCATTCCTTTTAGCTTCTTTTTACTCCAAATGCCTAAATTCATCATACCTACAACAAAACATGAAAATAACTTCCTTTAAAGTGCAATATCACCAAAAATGAGTACAAAATATATCTGAAAAATCTAACATATTTTTGGATCATCAGAGAAGATGTCCGTGTGCAACTCCAAGCCTTCTAAGATGTTGATGTATTTACCTTATATTATCAGAAAATGCTCAAAATCTTGCTTCCAAACTTTCTAGATTCTTTCCAATTCATGCTCTAGGATGATCTAGAATTGTCAAAGTCGAGTAATGTATAGTAGAATGTATGGCTCAACATTGACATGCTCTTCCACAATCCTCATCACATTGGGGATAATTTCTATTACAACATCCATCGTGACTGTTTCTGCCACTACATTCTTTAGAAATATCCTTGCTTCAACATGCTTCAAAACTGACTTTCTCGGGGTAGTTATATCAACTGTACGAGTTGTCTCCTTGTTCTGGTCCACTGTCATATTAATCAACATCCTGTGAATGCGTCGGTTTCTGTTTCTTCTCTGTGTTGGAGTTAGAGTTGCCCTCCTCTATCTCTAAAAATCTGTAAGAAGTGTTGACTAGCCTTCCTCCTATTGTTGTTATCATTGATTTCACTTTGCTATTTCTGTTGCTTACTTCAGTTATATCAAACTTTCCAAGTTTTCTTTACTTTGTTGTGCCATGCTGGCCCTTTTCATTGAACTTCACAACTATCTCGCTACAGGACTCCTCTCGGTCCACAATAGTCCTGGTGATTTCTTCATATTCTAGCTTTACTTGTGCAATGTCCATGTCAAACTCAATCACAGCACCAGCCTTCATTTTCTCTTAATTCAGTGTCAAACTCGCACCATCTCTGAAAGTACGGATGAGCTGCCTGTGCGCCATCATCTTGCGAAAACAAGGAAGGAATCAAGGGGCTGAATTCAGAACAATGAGAAAAATTTATTTATTGGTGAATTTTTCTTTGTTTTCCTTTTTTTTCTTTATATGCATATTTTTACAATTATCTTAATTCGAGATTTCATAAAGAGGAAATGATTATTTAGAATTTTGAATACTTTTAGATTTAAAGATAAGTCCATCTTTTATTATTAGGAGAATTTCTTTTGCATTTTAAAATCCTTATCAATTTTTTTATTCGGACCCAACTGCATACAATTACCATGCCAGTGTATTTAGGAACAAGACTTTATTTCTAAAGTTCTCCCTTTGAAACATCACGTCGCGTAATAATTTTCAAATATCATCCTTTGATAGGAATCATAGGTCGTTCTCCACGATAATCCACAAGTTTGTAAAAACCACCAAAGTGGGTTTTCTCGACTACAAATAGTCATTCTCAAGTTGGTTCAAATTTACCTCCTATCTTGAAGTGTGCAAGAATAGGTATTCTAAGAACAAGCACCGAGTCACTAATTTTAAAAGTTCTCGGGTAGACCAGTTTATCGTGGGCCTGAATCATCCTGGCCTGATACAATTTCAAGTTTTGTTGTGCTGAAATTCATTTTCCTTCCAAGCTTTCCAATTCTTCCAGCCATAATTTTACATTTTCTTTGGTAGTAATCTTATTAGCGAAGGCAATTATGAGAGATGAAAGTCGAACCTCTAAAGGGAGGATGGTCTCAGACTCGTATACTAGAGCGTAAGGTGTAGATTGAGTTGACATTCTAAAAGTTGTCCTGTAGGCCCATAAAGCTTCTAACAATTGCTCATGCCAATTTTTTTTGTTTTTATCCAGAGTTTTCTTTAGAATTTGGATGAGAGTTTTATTAAAAGCCTCTGCTAAGTCGTTTGCTCTCGGGTAGTAAATTGTTGAGTAGCACTAGTCTATCCTATGTCTTTTGATGAATTTGTTGATTTTGGTATTTTTGAACGCAGACCCATTGAAATGATTTTGCCTGGTACCCAAAAATGGTAGAAGAATTGATTCTTGAAAAGCTGTAGCACGTGGTGTTCTTTCACTTCTCTAAATGGTACAACTTAGTCTATTGCTGCAAGGATGATGCAATGTGCTTTAGAAGATGGCAGTTCTATGGAACCCACGATATCTGTTCCTTAACATTCAAATTATCATGATGCGACTATCAGGTGTAGCACATTTAGAGGCTAATGTAGAACCACCCCATGTACTTGGCATTGGTGTCAACTTTTGTCAACCTCCATGCAATCGATCATCATTGAAGGCCAGCAGTATCTTAGCCTCTTAATTCTCATCTTCATCTTTGGACCTGACTGATGAGCACCGCAAAGTTCTGTGTGTACCTCTTTAACAATTTCTTTACCCTCAGACCCACTTAGACACCTCAGCCACATCTGATCGAATGACATTATGTACAAGACATTATCTATTAAGGCGTATGTCAGAGTTCTTGTCTTGATCTGATGAGCTAGTGACTTGTCATCTGGTAGTTTTCCCATTTACAAATATTTTGTTAATGGCTATCGCTAATCTTCTGCAGTTTCTACCATTGCTACAACTGTTTCTTCACTTCCTAGTCTGTGTAATTTATCTACGTCAATTTGTGATAGGACCTGTCATCCTTGGACTGTCACTTCAATGGATTCTTCTTGTAGGCATGCAATATCCTTTGCAAGTCAGGCCAAAGCATATGCAAGGGACTTCTCTCTTCTGAGAATTTTGTATATTTTCACTTTGGGAATCTGCTCCAACAGCGTCATTGTCTATTGAAAATACTGCTCAAGCCTAGGTTTCATATTATATATTGCCCGACAACCTGTTGTATGATCAATTGCAAGTCGCTGTAGATAATGGTGTCAGTTATTCCCATTTTAATGGTCAACTCTAATCCAGTTATGAGGGCTTTGTATTCTTCTTTGTTATTTGTACACAGCTCTATTAAATGGTAGGAGTACCTTAACATTCCCTGCTCCAGTTTTATAAAGATTAATCTAATTCCTGCCTTACTAGGCACTATAGTTTGCAATTTTTTGTCACTTTGTGCTGATGATGCTTCATCAAAGTACAAATCCCAGCATCGATCATCAAGGTCTTCTAAGTTCATTATGTATTCATCTAACAAATCGTCATTGAGAGTTGACTCTGCCTGTAAAGAGTGCGCTGTGAGGAAGTCTGCTAAGACTTGTCCCTTTATGACACAAAGAGGAATTAAAGTTATATCGAATTACAATATTATCATCAACCACCTGGCTAACCTATCGGAAAGTGTTGGACGGTATATCATGTATTTTAATGGATTAAACTTCAAAATAAGGTTGACTTTATGAGAAAGAATGTAGTGCCTGAGCTTTTGAGAGATAAAATCAATGTCAATGCTTCTCAATAATAGGATATTTCACTTTCGTCAGAATTAGTTGATGACTTAAGTAGTATAGAGCATTTTCTTTACCCTTATCAATAACCTGGGCTAGCAGGGCTCCGAGGAATGTGTCTAAAGCCTTAGTGTAAAGTGCCAACAGTCTACCCGAGATTGGAGCTGCTAAGAGAGGAGATGTCATTAAATACCATTTGATGTCCTCGAAGGGGTATCGACATTTGGCGTCCCAAGTAAACTTGACATCCATCCTAACCAAAGTAGAAAAAGGCTAACTCCTTCCTGAAAAATTAGAAATAAAGCATCAAAGATATGCCAAACTTCCATTAAAATTATCTAAATTGTTTCAAGTTCTTAGAGGATGGCATTTCTAAGATGGCATTAATCTTTTTTGGACTGATTTCAATTCCACGATGTTAGACAACAAATCCTAAGAATTTCCCAATCCCAAGAATTTCCTAAAGGCGATGCTGAAGGCGCATTTCTGGAGTTTCATCTTAAGGTTACGTTGTCATAATCACTCAAAAATAATTCTCAAATCATACAAGTGATCTTCTTTCAATTTACATTTATTGACCACGTTGTCCACGTGGCATTCGACTTGGTGGTGAATGAGGTCTTCAAAGATCTTCGTCATTTTTCACTGATATGTTGTTCCTGTATTCTATAATCCGAACGACATTACTGTATAGCAAAACACTCTAATAGGTGTTCTACAAGCTGTAAGTTTCTAATCTTCTGGTGCCATCTCGATTTGATTGTACTCGGACTACCCAACCATAAAAGAGAAAATTTCGTGGGTCGATGCGATATTAATCATCAACTCTGGGATTGGCAGCGGGAATTCATCCTTTGGGAATGCTTTTTTTTAAATCTCTGAAGTCCACGTAAATTTGAATATGACCATTCTTCTTTCTGGTTAGCACCACGTTAGCCAACAAAGTCAAGTATTGTTCTTTACGGATGAACTTAGCTTCTATTAGCTTTTTAATTTCAACTATAACTTGTTGTCCAATCTCTAGAAGCATTTTTAGGAGCTTTTCTGATTGGAACGACAGTTTGATCCAATCCCAACTTATAAACTGCAACCTCTGGAGCTAATCCGAGCATTTCTTCATAACTCCAGGAAAAACAATCTTTGAATTCTATTAACAATTTGATCACATCTGCGACATCTTCTTTGTTGAGTAAGGAGCTAACAATGGTTGGTCTAGGGTTTTTGCTAGTCCCTAGCTAACTTCCATTAATTCATTTATTGTGTTTTTAATATCTTCTTCAAATTCTGGTGGAGCATCTCTGACTGGCAGATCCTTGATGTTGTCTGAGGCTTCCAAGCATTATTCGTTAGTAAAAACCAAGTGAAATCAGTATCATTGACTGACCCTACAGTGCTAAATCTGAGACCCTGCTTCGAGTTGGGAGGTCGACTGACATTATCCCATAGCTTCTAAAAATGGTGTTATTGCTTTTTTGACCATTATTTAGGATTGACACCACATTGAATTAAATTTTGAAAACATGGAGAATACCACTCAAACGTCAGTTCCATTATTTCAGATGAAGCAATATCTTCTATTTTTACATCATTTTCAGAGATGGAAGAAGAAACACCACGGTAAAACTTAATTGGCTTAGCACCGCCACCATGCACTTCCTTAACCACCAAACCCTCAAACTTACTAGGGTAGATCGACGTTAGCCCCACAATCTGCACATAGCTTTTTATCCTATCTTAAATTGATTTGTGTTCTTCGTTCTTTTCTTCTTCTAGGGAGATCTTGATCTGGGGCTTCTTTTGTTTTACCATCACTGTTCCTTCTTGATTTCTTTTTCTTCTTCAGAACTGTCTTACCAATCAACATTGATCACCAGATTCTTTCGTTAAACTATACTATCATTCCTTCCTCGACCTTATCCTCAGCCTCAACCTTGGATGCGAGTTCTGGAGAAACCTTCACCATATCACTGTAAGGGATTAGTGAGTAATTTTTGAACTAGAATTGGATGATCTTCATTTTCTTATGTTTCTTCTGCTTCGCTTGTCACACTATTTCTGGAGAAAACTGTCCTCTTTGGAGATGTGTAGTAAGTGGCATCTTCATGGAATCCCAATTAATGTATGGAAAATAGGTCTAAATCGCCTTTGATGCATTGTTCTTGACCTCCTTTGTAGTATTTTATACACTGGTGTAGAGGCGACGGTACCATCCGCTGTTCATGGATACAAGGTCGAACCAGTAAGGCATTGAATGATGTTTCTGAATCAATGATATGGAATCTTGCAGTTATTCTAGCAAGATTTCCAAATCTTATTGCTAGTATTATCGATTTGTGAGTCCTTTCTCCTTTCTGATTGAAGCCTTTTAGTAATATCCTGTCTGCTTTGAGATTGCAGGCATCAAGTTCCAGTTATTCTAAAGTTTTTAGATTCAACACATTGATCGATTCTACGGGATCGACCAACACCCTGGAGAGTGTGAAAGTTTTGATGGTGACTGAGATGAACAAAGGTCGATTATGATTGGTAGTATCGAGTAGCAAGTCATTATATGGAAAGTAACACCGTACTATTCTTTTAACGAGCAAAAATCATCTAAGGAAGTACCGACCATCTAAGTTAAGAAAATTTTCAGATCAAGTAAGGCCTTGACCAGAGTTTCCCTCATCTCCTTTGACAGGATCAGAGCGTCATAGATGCTTAATTTACCTAGTAGCTTTCGAAGATGAGCTAGCACGTTATAATCCACTTTATTGCTTGGTTCTTCAACCTCTGGTGTGGTTAAATCTTCTTAAGTAACAGTCTATTTTCCTTTATCTTTCAGACCCATTCTCAGAGGTAAGACTTTTTGCATCTTAAATTGATTTATGTTCTTTCATCCAAACCTGGCACTGAATTGTTGGTGTCTCTTCTTAAGCTAGAATGACTGGTTCTTCTAGAGTTGCTTCAGAATCTGAGAATTAGAGTCCAATCATGATAGGAGACCCTCAGAATTCACAGATGAGTTAGTCACTTCCTGGACTATCATATCCATTTTTGCCGATGTCCTCGGCCTTATCGTTAATGTTGAGGTTTCTACAATTTGAGAATTGTTATTAAAATCAAAATTGAGATTCGGGTTAGATTGGTTGTCTTTAGTTATATCATTGCTAGATATAATCAAAACGTAGCCAACACTATAAATCTTCTCATTATAGTACACTACGGGAGAAAATAAATAATCACATAGAGTCAGAGGTTCGAGGAATTTCTCCCCCAAATCGAAAACAACAATCCTAGGAAATGCAGCCACTACTCTACTCTTTGGTGCCTCGATCTCCTTCTCTTATGTGGTCTTCTCCTCCTTCTCCTCTGTGGAAACTCCTCCATTGCAATCAGAAGTGCTGGCATAGTAGGTCTTAAAGTCTGAATTGAAGCACCGACTGAGGTGGTTTGGATGTGATTCAATATGTTCTTTGAAGATTTTTTCCATGTTGTACTCCATCCACAATTAACTGTGTACTGTTCTATCAGAACAATAGGATCGGCCAAAATGACATTGATACCCCTTTGGGGCTCTCTCTTGTACTCTTTTAGGATCGTTATGTTCCCTTTCCTGAGATTGTTCTCGAGCCAGGTCTTGAAGGTGAAGCAGTCTTCTATCTTGTGCCCAAGCATTTTATGGAAAGGGCAATACAACAGGTGATTTTTCTTATCTACTTATTCTAGCTTCTTAGGCTCTAGAACTATAACCCATCCTTTTTTATTAAGCTACAGAACATCTTTCCTTCCACTTCATCTTTGAAGGGCGATACACCTAAAATATAGTGTTTTTATACACATTTTTATACCTCTTTTGATGATATTGCACCTTAATGGAAGGTATTTTGTGTATTTTCTCTTGACATGCATGCTTAAATGGATGATTGTGGTGAAAAGAGTAAAAAAGTATCAAATTTGGAGCAGAAATTAAGGAAATAAAAAAATGATCTGTGGCGACTAAGTGTCGTAACCTTCGCTTACACGCAAAGGCCCCGCGGTTATGCGCCCAGATCTGTAGCTTACGTACAAAAAGGCTAGCGGCTAAGCGTCGAAACACCGCGCTTACATGCAGACAGTTACTAACGAGGAGTTATTTAAATTTTTGCTCCATTTTAAAGAGGTATTCAAGGCATCTGTTGGTAAGAACGTGGTTAACTTTCTATTGGCGCCAAATTCAATTCAAAATACTCTTGAATGAATGCATCTCATGGAAGATAAGTTGAATCTGGATACAATTTGAAGGGATACGAGGACACTTATTGGAAAATTATAAAAAGTGGACTTGAAGATCATAAAAATGGTTGTTGTTTGAGGGTGTGGTTTATGTTTAAGAGTGTGGTTTATGTTAGAGAATTATTTTAGTAGCACACCACTCCACTTCACCATTTTTACTTTACCTTATTACAGTTTGTATTAGGATAAGAAGTGAGAATTAGAATTCTTAGAGTTGGGTGCCAACCTCTAAGGGATATTGTATGGGAAAGCAATGTTTTCAAAGAAACTTCAAGAGTTTGGTGTAGAGAATTTTCAGATAAGTCTTTACCTTTGTTATTACATTTGGTTTTTAATTACGACTTCTTGTGTTTTGACTATGATTTCTACTTTTAAACCAAGTTGTGATAGTATTTTTTTATGAATTCTGAGTATTTTACTTTATCTTTTTCCTTAAAATGATGAAGTAATAAATCTATGGAAGTATGTTGTGTGAAGTATAGGATTTCAATGTTGGAAGAAGCAGTGATGATTTAAAACCTTGCACTTTATTTAATTCTTGATTTGGCTAATTAAAATGTTAAAATTTGTTGTGAGAACATGTAAGAACCTGTATGGTATTGTCTCAGTTAACAATTGGAAAGAATCACATGAGATTATATGAGTGAGAATGTAATCCATATGGTTGAGTGCAAATAAATAGGGAGATATATTTTGATGGTTATAGAATTAGAGGACTTTAGAATGACAAGATAAAGCCCCCAATTTGATTTATTGTTTTATTTTTTGATACGATATGTTAGCCCCTAGGTGGAGGGAATAGAGGAAACTCTAGAGTGAGAACTAGTATCTTTCCCGCCTAACTCGTCTTCAAGTTTTTTAAAAAATTTGATTAACCTATGTTTTTTATAGCATCTCTAGTAAGGGTAAAAAATATAATTGCTCCTATTTGGCACAACACATCTTAGATACTTCCACAAAAATAATTTCTATGACTTATTACTTATTCATACTAAGGAAAAAGATATTTCATTTGTATTAGTTTTCTTCTTACAAATGTTTAGTTAAAGTAGTTACTTACTTTCATTTTAAATTATAAAAATTAATAAAAAGAATCAAATTTTATTTCCTAGAATATTATCTTTAATTTATGTAAGATCTTTTCTAAAAAGTAAAAAGTTATTTTTCTGTTTTTTATGCTAAAAATATATTTTGTTTATTTATCACTTTCCCCGTGTGTTCGATATCTCGAGGTTTAATCAGAAATTCCTATATTACTTGATAATGATATGTATACTTGTGAAGTATCCACATTATAATATCATTGAAAAAGAGAATCAAGTCATATATATAATGTAAGCATAAATATCGGTGGATCAAAGAAGTACACTTTGTTCAGGAGTTCTATCATGGAGTGTCTCCCTTCTATCTGATGATACCTCTGCTGAGAAGGATGCTGATTATACTGCTAAGGCGATTGGTAACTCCGCTAAGGTAGTTGGTAACTTTGCTGAGGTCATTCAATTTGTATTTGCATTGGCTGCTTGCTTTTATTTATCGCTGCGACAACCCTGGATTTCTTCTCGATGTTTTTCACTAACTTCGGTTAATCAGACTTTTCCAAGAAACTAAGCTGATTTACCTTCTCTTATAGACTCCCAGCCTTGCTAAACAGTTTCTCGAATGTCTTTATTGTAAATCCCTTAAGGAGAAGTGCTATCGGGTCGTGAATACTCATAAGCAGAACACCAATTGCATGATGCTCTTGGAGTTGCGGTTCACACTTCATACGTAAAATTTTTCCATCACAGAATATAGTCTACCAAAATTTCATCTGACCTCTATTTCTCTACCACAATATCACCAACGGTGATGAGCTCCAGTGAACCGTTTCACAAATAGGTTTTCTAATTCTGTTAATGTCTTAACTGAATCGTTGGGCAACTTTGCGTACCAGTCAAAGGCAACTTCTGAAAGACTGCTGACAAACTGGCAGAATAGCAAAGCATCACTACCCCCCGCGTTGCATGAGCTTGCACGGAACTGTGCAACATGCTACTGTGGGTTCCCTGTGCCGTCAAAAGTTTTAAATAGGGGTGGTACAAATCCTTCGGGTATTGGAAGGCATAAAATTCTTTGAGGTAGGGACTACTTTCAAAATCAATGCCCTGCTTTTGAACTGGGCTAAGGCCTCTCTTACCTTCTGTTCTACCATATTCTTAATGTACTTTTCTGGCACTACACTTTGTAGAGGCTTCTTCTTTGGTCATTCTTCCCTATTAACGGAGGTGAGTTCTTTTCTTTCATCCTTGATCTGAATGACCTCTATGGGGGCTTCTTTCAGAGTTTGAGTTGAACTTTGGAGTGTGGCAATGGAGTCCATCATTTCTTTGATCCTCCTTTCCAATCGGTCGATCGTTTCATCCCTTTCCTAATGGAGATATTGCATTACCTCTAGGTCATCTCCTTCTATGGGTTCTGGGACTTCTCGCAGAGATGATGACGCTTGAGTTTCAACTGCATTTAGTTCAGCAAAGTCTCCTTCCATGAAATCTGATAAGTATTCTTTGCCTTCTAGTTCATCCTTTTTTTCTCTAGACAACTGCTCGATATCAGTTTGTAATTTCTCCAAAGTGACTTCGAGTGATCTTCTTCTAACACTTTTAAGTCTACAAACGATGGCTATTGAATTTCATCTTCTGGAGTAGTCTCTGGAATAGCAACACTCATTTGAGATTTAGGCTCTTCATTATACTCTTCCTTCTCGAACTTCCTCTTCAGTATCTGTTCAACAATTTTAAGTTGCCACACCATCCTTCTTGATGTTGAAAGCCTTGGACTGGATTGTCTGACGGTAGTATGTTGATATGTGGTGTGTCTCTAACATGAGGACTAGATTTTATGATGGTTAATCTCTTATTTGACATCCTTCTTCTTAGCAAAGGTTTCTCTTGAGCTGTAAAAGAGATACTCTTTGTCCAAGACAGGACTTGACAAATAATTTTCCAATTCTTCTCAGAATCTCAGAAATAGGGCAATTTTCTATCCTTGCCAGTTTCTCAATTACTGTCCGTAATTGGGTCAACGACATATTCTTCATCTTTCTTTCTCTCTAATTATCGTAGTAAGAGGGTCGGGGTAGCATAGTGGTGATTTTCTTAGCATCTTATTCATCTGAGGAAGAGAAGAGTGGGTGAAACCTAATTCCTCCCAGCAGCGGTGAGATCTTAGGCAGTCCTTCTTCCTCAAAAATTTCTACAGGAATCGTAACTTCAGTGGCTCTGATCTTCTTGATCTTAGCGCCCTTCTTGTTCCTGTACCTTCTCTGTGCTCGAGTTAGAGGGACATACTTTGAGGTGGACCCTATCTCGAACACAGATGGTATTACAACAAATGTCGAAGCCTCCATGGTAGTAGGCTCATCACTCATCTGGACTTCCTTCCCCTTTAATTTGGCAGGAATGAGGTAGGTGCAATGACAACTAGACTGACGGGGGTAGCGACGACAATCTTGGGGTAATCTTGTTAGCTTTGAGAGGTTACGTGAAGCGGTAATTTCCCCAATCAGATCCCTCTTCAGGGGAGGGAACTCCTGTGCTAACTTTAAGTTGAATATCAACTACGGGAGTTATCAAATCCTTGTCCAAAGCGAATGATCGCTGCATCGGGCAGTTCACTCTTGTTGATTGCTAAGCCTATTCCAGCGGTAAAGGAAAAGATCAATGTTGGCGCAAAAATTTTCTGCAGGGAGGATTCAGAGCATTAATGTCATCCTATGCTTCCCTTTTCATTGCAACAATTTTAGGATGAAAAAGAACATTCAAAGCATTGTCCAAACACATTCTTATTTATTTTTTTTTTAGGTTTCATTTATTTTGTAATTTTATCAAATTTTATTAAGTTTCCATTTGTTTGTAGTTTAATTATTAGAGGAATTTTTAGAGTAGAAAGTTGGTGAAATTTTTGTAAGGAACAAATTAGTTACAAGAGAGAAAGGTAAAGGACCCTACCCAAAATTAGGAAGGAAGGGTAAACCTCGTAACGATCTCACTTCGATAGACCGCTCCTAAACTAACACCTATTAGGGGTCCACCCCACTTTTGGATGGTGAGAATATTCCAGAACCTCTCTGTTTAAGGATTCAAACAATGGCTCCAGAATCCAAGAAGGGTTGACTATACTCATTCGAGGCAGAAATGAGCGAGGTATGCCAACGGAAGAATGTTAGTTTATCCCATGAGGGACATGGACGTACTGCCAATTTTTGAAAGCAAAACCATCTGATCAAAATGGAGAGAAGAACTAGTCCCTAACGGAGTTGCCAGAAATTTTCGATTGCTAAATTAGAAATTGTCGATCACCGGAATAAGAATCCCATCGCCCAATTTAAAATAAATTTAATTGTATATATATATAGTTCTGGAAAGTAATTTTTTGATTTTTTTTGAACAATGAGACCAAACCGATCCCATATCCTTAATAGTTTAAATAAACGAATCATACGCCGCAAGCCATGCACCTATCCCAAAGGATAGACACATTACCTGATAGTGAAACTCAATTAAATAAACTATTTGATTTATGACATCTGTTTGGTCTACTAACTAATTTTATATTGACCAACAAGTTCTCCTATGTAATACAAGAGAATTAGGCAGGGTTTATTTTACCTGGGTTCTAAAGTTTCTTATAAGGGCAAGCCCTTATATTTAATGACATATTAAATTACCGAAGTCACTCAAGAAGACTCTTAATAAAGATCAGTGGTTTTTCTCTCAAGATTTTCAAAGTTTAAAGTTTTCAACGATGGACATGGAAAATATCAAATGGGATTGGTAAAAATAGGAATAGTTATTTTTAAGAATCTAAAGGAATGAGAGGTTGGGGATATAACGGATCTAGAGAAAAACTCTGGTGACTTCCCAAACTATCCTATTATGGGGCTTTAGTTTTGAAGAGAAAATTATTTAATATTCCATCCTGCTAATTTTATTTGGTAGGGCTTACATTTGCATTACACTGATCATTAAAATAGCCTGGAAGAGAGGATTTATGTCATATCGAATGACAACCTCGAAAACCTAAGATGAGATATTGCATGAGGTGCAAATGACTAAAGAGATAAAGTGAGCGTTTATGTTGCTCTAGGAAAACTACCTCGAAGTCTTATGCCTTTTTTATTTTAGTTCTAAGGAATGGTTGTTATTGTAGATCCGCTTTGCTATTCAAGATCGTCATGGTGTCCATAGTGTTTGCTCCAAGCTCCTTGTCACAGCCGGTTTAGTTTTAGAAGTGTCAAATTGCAGAGATGAGATAAGTGTCAAGTTCTATAGTTCAAGTTTTATTTTTTTTGTAATTAGGTGCCTTTATTAAAGGGAAATATTTAAGTTATTTAAGTGATACCGGTTAGGATCCCATGGTTCCCTTATTCTGGTACCATTATTTTTTTCGGATTCACTTAATCTAGATGAATTTACTAAACTCATATGAATGTTCCATAATTTCATCCGGACTGTGGGAAATCTCGTTAGCAACCATAAGTTACCTCATCCGAGGGACTCCCGATCATCCAACATAGACATATTAATTTAATTGCAATTGTTGTTTTGTTCTTTTATTTGTGATTAAATTTTGAGTTGTCTTATATTTTGATTGTTGTAGCAGTGAATTTGATTTTTTGGTTTCGTTTTGATTTGGTTTGTTTTGTGGCTATCATAAAAGTTTCAGTTTTGACATGCACGAAGATGAAAAACCTTTAATAGATAAAGAAGAGTAAATTGCAATAAATAAATGCTTGCCTGACAGTCTTCGAGTACATCTGCTGAAATGTTTTGCATTTAAAATAAGTATGGAAGTGAAAATTAAAGTTTAGAGGCTTAAATCCAACAGAGGATCCTATTTCATAACTTGGTGGGTCCCTAAGAATATGTTAAGGATGATTTTCTTGATCAAAGAACATTGAAATCCAATTGTTCTTCTAAAAAACCCATTAGATTGAGAGAGTACTTGGAACATGAGCCTAAACATGTTTGTCAAAGCTTTGGGTCCTTTTAGAGTTTATTTGGCTTTATCATGTTGTACAATCAATCACCTATACTCCATTAGGGTTTATTAATAATGTTCTAATTCTTGTTCAATGAACTTAGATGTTTTGATTATCTCTTGAGAGCAGTAACAATCATTTGATGTTTCATTTATGAATTATGTGTGTGAAAGCCTTTAGGGGAAAATTATATTATTAGGGGACTAATCCAATTTAATTAAGGTTGGGCTAGTAGTGTGTTCAAAATGATTATAAATGAGTGTGTTTTCATTTCCAAGCCTCATTCATTAAAGTTTTGGATTCAGCTTAGTTCACTTCCTAACCCTTAAGCTTTTATTGGTAGATTAGTAATTTAAATTGAATATTTTTTCAATGACATGCGATATTTATTAAAGATGTTATTATCATAAAAAATTGATTAGGGGCTTGTTGACCTCACTTCTGGTTGAGGTCTAGTCTTTCTTTAGAATAGCCTAGGGTCTAGCCATAAGACATTCCTGGTGACTATCTTAGAAGACTAGCAATATAACATTAATCCCATATAAATTCAAAACACTTCTTTGCTTCACTTGAAGTTTTCAAATGCTTAAAGTTTAAAATCTAAGTATTTAGGAGGAAGAGACCAAGCATTAGGAAGCTCAAGAGAAGTCCCCTATATGATGGTCAAGCCTTAGGACTTACCCTAGGTGGTCTGGGGGAGGCTCACACATTACACTCTCACACACTACCTCACAACCCTAAACCAAACTTATCCACACTTGATCCCCTACTCCTTGGGAAAATCACGTGGGTGGTTTCCCCAGGTTCTTAGCCCCAGGCTAGGGCTTGATTAGTACCAGCACATGGAGGATCTAAATAGGGATTCCCTTGGTTCATGGCTCAAATGGGATATCAATCCCTTTCAATCCCAATTTTACCAAAAATCCCAACATTTGACCCATTTTCCACTAAACTCTACCAAATGACCAAGTTACCCCTAAAAGTCCTAATTTTGCCCAAAATCCCTAAAATCAACTAAAGTCACTTTAATATCTCAAAAATCATCCCAAAAACATTACTCACCACTTGAAATACCAAAGACACCCCAAATCTGCCAAAATTTCCAAAATACCCAAAATTACCAAAATGCCTCTCATAGCCCAAAAATTCCAAAAAATTCAAAAAATGCCCAAAACCCTTCAAAATATTCCTAATTTCAATTTAAACCACTTTATTTGATCCAATTAGACTAAATTTGCCCAATTTAACCAAAATTCCCAAATTGCCCTTTAAGGCCCAAAATGCCCAAATCACCCCAAATGTCCACCAAATTGACTTCAATTCTTTCCAATTCTAGTTCCAAACTTTAATTCATCCCCCATACTAATTCAAAACCACCACCCTAATCTTCTTCTAGACTCTTTATGACAATCATACACACCAATTTGAGCAATAAGTTTGACTAAACCCAAGCTCAAACCAAACCTAGCCCAACTTGAACTAAAATGAGCTAAATTGAACCCATGATCCAATGTGACCCAATCTAACAAAATGTGACAAAATTAACTCCACCACAGCCAACATTTGACCATAGAAACCACCCTAGGACCATTTAGCCTAACCTATATGAGCCATGGATCAAAGGTGCTCTAAATTAAGGGATTTCACACCATTTATGGTTAAACCAAGGACGATATCTTACCCAAAGCCATCAACAGCTTAATCACTTACCATGATGGCCTGACCTCTACCTGACCTCTGGCCACCTCCTCTGGCCTGGTTGGCCGGCCTAGTAACTAGAGGAGCCAAAACCAAGAGCCACCCCACTTGATTCTTCACCCAATTGAGCCCACTTCATGTGTCAAGCCCTGAATGGATATTGAAGCCTTATTGCCTTCCACATAAGTGACCTAATTAACCTGAATTGAGGCCCTGAGCTGCACCCCAGCCATGGTTATTTAAGTCCATCCTCTTCACGACTAAAAAAGGACATGAATATTTACCTTGGGAAAAATTTGTCAAATTTCTCCCACAGCTTCCCTAACACATCCTAAGTATAATCCCACTGTCTTCAGCCACCTATCCCCACTGTCCAGAGCTAATTTCCCCTCTAAAATTCCAACCAGAACTAGGACACATTCCATTATAGCTCTACACTGAACCAAAATCAAATTAACTGTGCCCACACCTTCACAGCACTGAAAGAAGAAGTTCCCCATCAAAGCCCCATCACGAAGAGCCTCTATCATAAACATTGATCAACACCTGAGATCAGATTTGGTCGAACTTGGGTCCAAATATTTCACCAGAGCAAAAGACTTCATTTGGAGGTTCGCTGGGACCAATCAAAGCTACTATAACCATTTAATTGAGGCCTTCCCTCTAAACAAATGTATTGAACTTCACCTTCCTCCTGAGCTATTCTTCGTCCCCCATACATGTGTACTATATTTCATATCGTATAAGCCATATAGATAGGTTCGTATTACTTAGATGAAGCTCTAGGATCAAACCCCAAGTGATTTGTCAAGTCTAACTTAAGATCTTAAGGTTAGAAGTTGGACAGCTCTCGAGATGAACTAGGTGAAGACGATGACCCACAGCCGTTGAATCACACTTGTTTTGCTTGGACGACCAGGATAGAGTTAGAGGAAGCATAGTGCAAAAAGCGCTGGCCGCATGACACTGAGTCAAAAGGTGGCGCCCAATCAGAAGGAGATGTGTGTGGCTTTGGAGCGGTTAAGGATGACGTGGTGCTGAGTCAATTAAGTAGAAAATTAAAGATTTTTTTATTTATTTAAATTAGTGGAATTTTTAAAATACATAACTTAGTATAGACACATCAGAAAAATAAAATAAAAATACCCCATTGCTCAGTGAATAGATAAGAACAATGTGGAGTTGGTTTGAAGTTTACTTAATGAATATTTTATTTTTAATTAATTAAATATAGTGTGGAATCCTTTGATTCTCCATGTGCATGCATACTTCACCATAACTTGATATTTGGGGGTCTTGTTCCTTCTGTCATGAGGGATCTTCCCTTATTTTTCCAAAGTCAAGAGAGAGCCTTATGAAGAGATCCCTATTTTTCATGTTGTATGTGTCTATTTTGGTAATCTAATTATAAAAATTTAAATATTTATTAGAAAAAATCAAAAAAAAAATTGGTAGGTTCACTGTGACCAGAGGAATATAGGAAAAATATAAACTTAGTTTGACTCATTAAGTATAACCCCAAATGTAATTAAATCATAAAACTTAAATAAAAATAAAGTGAATTAAATATAAATAAAATTAAACTAAAAATCACTCTCCATTGTAATTTAATGTCAAAAGAAATCGCTATAAAAATTTCAATTCAGTTAGTGTTAATTTAAATACTTAAATGAATTTTCCAAGTTAAATTACATTTTTGGAAACTTATATAATTATAATAATTATAATAAACTTAAGAAAATTACTAAATTAATTTTATGAGTTCTCTGTGATTAAAAGAGTCACTAGAAAATAAATTTGTGATTAAAATAAAATTTTCATTTTTAAACATTATCTTGTTATTTAAATAATTAAAAATTAGTATAATTCACAAAATTAATAAAAATGATGGAAATGTTTGAAATGATCTCCTAATCATGTAGGAATAATTGGAATAATTTTCCTATCTCTATAAATAAAGATATTAAACTTCTAAGGGATAAAATTACTTTTAAAGGCCAAAAATGGAATTTCTTAATTTCTCATTAAAAAATAATTCTAGTAATTAAAATATAAATAAAATAAATATAAAATTTGGTAGTCTAGGTTTTCTGACCTCAGAGATATTTAGAAAAAATATAAAACTTAGTTTTCCAATAAAATAATATTTTATATTTAATTAATACTCCAAAAAGTTAAATAATCATAATAATTAAAATAAACATCAATAAATCATGAAATTTTGTCCAAGTGATTCTCTAGTCTATGTGAACCACCCATAATTTTATTAAGGGAAAAAACTTTGTTTTTGGCAATGTTATTGAATTTTCTTTGAAATTCTCTATTTTTCATGAAAAATAATTATATAAATTAAATTAAATGAAAAAAATCACATTTTCTCCTCTAATTCTTTAATTGACCCATGGCTAGGGTAGCATAAAAATTTTGAATTCATTTGAATTGAATTTAATGAATTATGAACTGATAAGGCCTGTAGGGGCAAAAGTGTAATTTTCAAGAATTTAGCCTTAATCAATATTTAGGCTTAGTTTAAGTGGGAAATGGGTAATGGATAATCTTAATAAATATGTTTGAATGATTAAACATATAAGAGATAAGTGGTAGAAACCAATATCACTTTTGTCACATTAAAGGAAAAATTGATAATTTTCTTAATTATTTTAATTTGAAAGAAAATTAAACTAAAAGATTCTTAAGGTTAGGGGTTTGGCTCTGGAAGTTAATAATTAATCGATTAAATACCCCTATTTGATGTTTAAATGAAAATTCATTAGTTTGATAGAATCATAATTATACAACTTAACTCTTCTAAAAATTACAAATGTACCCATTAAAGTCTTAAGGGCTTGGCAATGAGATTATGCTTAATCAAATTTAACTAATGAGGTTTAGAAAAGCAAAACAAAATTAATTTTAAACACATTTGAAACACTACAAGTACATCAAAATTAATTAAACTCCTTCATAAATTAAGTTGCCTCTAAGGGCTCCACTTACAAAATTATAAAATTAAATATCAAGTGATATTTATCCCACCTTTTGGGACTATTAAAACATTAATTCACTAAGCATAAGGGTATTAAATGGATGAATCATTTAATAACTATGATAAGCTAAAAATGAACTCAAGAAAGTTTAATAGTGTTGTGAAATATCTAGGTATCCCTCAGACTTTTTCACAAGTCTTTTGCACATCTTGTAGGACGAGTCTACCATACTAATTAAAGGAAAATATTTCTCAAATGAATATATATGAACTACCAAGTTATGACATAGGGTTTTGTAGGTTTGTTACTAACCTATCTACGGGCTTTACTTTCCTGTAAATTATAAATGTTTATTACAAGATACTAAAGTTTCGGGTGGAGGAAAGAGAAAACTCGATTGGTACCGCTTTTACAAGTTTATAGTACCTTCTTTCAATACTTCCTTCAGTTTACTTTTCTTGCATACAATCTTGCATGTTAAACAACAAATGTCACCCTGCACGAAAACAAGAACTTTTAGGATAGCCACAAATCCAAGACTAAAATTAAAACTAAAATGAGACAAGATAAAATTCACCACCACAACAGTCAAAATATAAGACAACTCAAAATTTAATTACAAACAAAACAAAAAACACAATTTTAACTAAATTAAAACATCTCTATTGGATGATTGAGAATACCTCAGAGGATGCAACCTATGGCTGCTAACAAGATTTCCCATGGTCTAAATGAAAGTATGGAACTCATTAAGTTAAGTTTAGTAAATTCATTTGGACTAAGTGAATCTGAAGAAAATAGTGGTGTTGGAATGAGGGAACCGTGGAATCCTAACTCGTGTTGCCATAATAAACTTAAATATTCCCCAAAATAAGATATTAAGACACCTCAATTCAAAATTTTCTAAAACACGATACTTTTCTTTTTCTTTGATTGACACTTCTTTAAATTGGACCTGCTACAACGAGGACCTTGGAGCATGCATAGTGGGCAACACGACCATCTTCAACAGTAAAACTCCTTAAAACTAAAATAACAAGACATAAGCTTTTAAGGTAGCTTGCATAGTGCAGTATAAACCCTCACTTTATCTCTTTAGGAATTTTCACCTTGTGCAAAGTAAGCCCTAACTCGTCTTAGGATCTGAGGTTGTGATCGGGTATGACATAAATTATCCTATCTTCCAGGATATTCACAAGATTTATATCAAGTGAATGTAATCCCTAAGTAATAAAATTGACAGGATAAAACATTAAATAAACATCTCAAATTGAAGCTAAACCATAGGATAGTTTGGAAAAGAATACCATGATTCCTCTTGGATCTTTGTCTTTCCCCTAGCTTTCTCTTCCTTTGAATTCCTACAATAACTGTTCCAAAACTTGAGCTACTCACATATTGGATTTCCTATTATCACATTTTCTTGAAAATCCTACCATTCGAAAGTCATGAATACAATATTTTCTGATCTTTATTAAGAGTTTTCTTAGACAACTTTGGTTATCTAAGATGTACTTAACTATAAGAGCTTGCTCTTATAGGAAACTTAGAGACCTCAGATTAATTTAAACCCTATCTAATTTCTTCATATTATATAAGGGAAATTATTGGTCAACATAAATGGTTTACTTACCAAATGTATGTCATGAATTCTTTAGTTTATTTGATTAAACCTCATCACCAAGCAATGCATCTATTCTTCGGGATAGATACATGTCTTGTGTTAAAGTGCTCGATTATCTAAACTACTGATTATATGGGATCGGTTTAATTCATTTTTTAAAATTAAAGTAATATTTTCCATATATATATATATATTTAAGAAGAAGCCACTAGTGCTCTCATTCAATTAGATGCAAAAGTTACAAAATAAATGTTGAAAGAAGGAGGCCCCTCTAAAGCCCAAAACAGACAGACAACTCTTGTGGGTTCCTTCTTCAACTACAACTCCACACAAAGCAAGTAAAAGAAGTAGTATAACCCCATACATACAGGTATACCAACCAAAACAATATTAAATGAAAAAAACTCAACAGAAAAACAATGTTAGCTGGTCTTTATTCTGAGGTGAGAGGTAGCAAGAAGATCACCAACTAACAACAATTTTAAGTGAGGAGGGAGGGAAGTAGAAAGTGCCACTGAAGAGGAGTGTGAGCCAAAATGAGCTAACCAATCAGCTGGTTTGTTCCCTTCTCTATAAAAGAACTTGAAACTGACTTCAAGTTGAGATTTAAGAGGCTGAATTTTCTGAACCCACTGATAATGTTGTCAGGAGGTGTGGCTGTCAGAATTGAGCATTTAAATTAAAATATGAGAGTCTCCTTCCACCACAAGAGGTGTCCACTGAATTTTCAAAGCCACCTGAAGTGCCTAGTAGACAGCAATTAACTCGGTTTCCAATGCATCAGCAGCAATGATGGGAGAATGGAAGAAGAGTAAGCATTCCCCCACCTGGTTTTTGAATAAGCCCCCCATGTCAGCTCCCCCCTCACTGAAACTGCCATCAGTGTTAACTTTGATGGAATGGAGGCTTGGGGGGTGCTAAAATACCTTGATAATTTTGAGAGGATTAAGATTCTAGATATCAGGAATAGAACAAATATTAGGGAACTTTTTATATCTGATGAGCTTCTGAAGATAAGTGAGGCAGTTTCTGGCCACATCCTGGACACTAGGTGTAATGCCATCAAATATAACCTTATTTCTTGACATCTAGATGAACAAAGCAGTGAGAAGAGGGAGAGCTCCAACCCCCAATTTATGCCAAACAGCCCAGCAGAAGAAAATATTATCCCATATCACCCTAAGTCCCTTCAGCTTGAGTATATCATCTGTGGGGAGGAACTTCTTGAAGACTCTCCATCAGAAAAAGTTCATGGATGGGGAAAGATACTTGTTCCAAGGGATGTCCCCTCAGGGAACAGTCTCCCACTGGAAAGGTTTAGCATAAATGGTCTTGGATAAGCTCTGCTATTGAAGTACATTCCAGACTAGTGTATCCTCCGTGCTTCTATCAAACTGCACAGTAGCTACTTGTCTGGCAGATGGAGCCTATAGGATGTTCAGAAATGTGGGTAAGGAACAGTTGTCCCCATCCCAACAATCAGCCACCTGAAGATTCAAATTAAGGTTTGTGGTACAAGGGTACAGCCAATCAGTGGGACACCAGTGATCTAACCAGAAATAAAGCTCCCCATTGCCAAGGTTCCATAGATACAATTTCTCAGCCAATTGCCTGGTTTTCAGCATAGCCCCCCATAATTTTGAGTCCCCCAATTTTTTAGAAACCTGTGAGGGGTGAGTGTGCTTACAATATTTGCTGATAAAAAATTGGCCCAAAGAGAATCCTGAGACCTGAACTTAAGCCATAATTTACATAGGTTCACTTGAATTATCTGTTGAAGTCCCTTGAAACCCAAACCACCTGCCCAGACTGGTTTTGCCACTTTTTGCGAAGAAGCCCAATGAATTATTTTTTTTTGTCCTGCCCAAAGGATGTGATTGAAAGCCCTTTCAAACTGCACATGGGTGCTTTTCTTCATAGTGGTCATTTGCATAACATAGAAGGGAAGTGTGGTGATAATAATCTTAAGCAATGTCAGCCTGCCTCCATTGGACAAGTAGATATGAGACCAGTTGGCAAGGTAGGTACTAACTTTGTTCAGTATCACATCAAAATAACTTTGTTTGGTTCTACCAATTTTTAACTGCACCCCAAGATATTTCAGAGGCAACTGAGTGCAGGAAAAGCCTGTATAGTTGAGAATCCAATGTTTCACCTCTTGTGAAAGTTTACAGGGAAAATGAATTTGGCAGTTTGTAGGGTATATATATACATAAATCAAAACCCCAAACACACTCTCACGGCCATCAGAGCCTTAGATTAGTGAGTTAAAGTCTTCATAGATCAAAACCCTTACTTTAGGATCATCAAATTTGATTAACTTCCAATTTTTAATAATTTAAGCAATTATAATTTTACGCTTAATGTGGAAAAGTGGTAAATTATTTTCTACCTCTTAGTCCCTTATGTTTCAATAATCTAAGAATGTTAATTAAGATTATTCATTTCTCATTTACCCTTTAGTTAGGCCTAAATATCAATTATGGTTTAAATCTCATAATTACCCTTTTGCCCTTTTAGGCTTATCACTTCATAATTCTTAAAATATAATCAAATGACTTTAAAAATTTTATGCTGCCCGACTCATGTGTCAATTCAAATATGAGAGGATAAAATGTAATTTTTTATTTATATTTTATTTTTTATAATTAGTTTAATTTAAAATTTGGTATTCTCAATGTTAAATCAATAATATAGACAAGGTAAAAGATATGTCCTTAAGAAAATTATTGGAGGATCATCTTGGCCAGGGGACATTTAAGCCAATTTTTCTAATTTTTTGACTTTTATTTTAGTTATTATAATTATTTTTTTATCATGAGTATCAATTAAATATAAAATATTATTTAAATTAAAAATTAAGTTTTATATTTTTCCTAAATACCCCTTAGTTCATGGAATCCATAGAAACAAATTTCATATATTTGTGATTTTCCTTTGATTTATTGGAATTAATTTAATGCAAAATTAAGGAAAATTCATTTTAAGCATTTAAAAATATATTTTAAGCCTTTTAAAAATTATAACTTTATTCTTAAAATTGAGAAAAATATTCTAATTATTTCTAAGTGATTAGGAAGCAATTTAGAACATTTTGTGTATTTTTATATTTTAGTAATTTTTATGATTTTTTTCAATTATTTGAATTATTTAATAACTAAGAAATAGGTTAAAAATGAATTATTTATTTAATTTCAATTTTATTTTCTTAAGCTCTAGTAGTTATAAGGAACTCCCAAAACTCATTTTGTAAATTTATGACTTGTATTTTAATTATCACAATTATCTTAATGTTAAATGTATCATTTTACTTGAAAACCAGGTTTAGTGACCAAATCAATTCAAATTGAGTTCAAATTTTTATGCATAGTTCCCCTATTCACTTTCTTTAGTGTGGATTTAATTTTGTGATTTTTCTAATTATATTTTATTTATTTGATTTTTCTTAGGTTTTAGTGAGTTAATGAAAATTAGTGATATTTTTAATTCATAAAATTCATTTTATATTTTTCCTAGGATCCTATGACTACAGTGAACCTAACAAAATAAGTTTTGCATTTTTTTCATTTGCCTTTTAGTTATTATAATTTTTCAAGCAAAGCAGAGACCTTAAACTTGTAAATCAGGGTTCTCTAGTGAGGGATGGATGCACTCTGACCTTAGAAAAATTAAAGAACATCCCTAACAACAGGGAGAACAAAAAGCCCAAAG
The DNA here is from genome assembly GCA_022702705.1 of Papilionanthe hookeriana x Papilionanthe teres. NCBI lineage: Eukaryota > Viridiplantae > Streptophyta > Magnoliopsida > Asparagales > Orchidaceae > Papilionanthe > Papilionanthe hookeriana x Papilionanthe teres. The sequence goes on along the minus strand of CM040438.1, from coordinate 61,191,678 downwards.
TCTCATGCCATGGAGAAATGTGTGTGATGAGTTATGGTTTATATAAGATTTCTTGTATTTAATTATTTTAAAAATAAACATAAGTTAAATTATTTAGATTTTAATTCCACATTGTTCTCCTTTGTTCACTGAGCAAGAAGATATTTTTATTTTATTTTTATGAATTTTCTAGACCAAGTTAAGAATTTTTTATGTTTTTTGAATTAAATACATCCTAAAAATCCTAATATCTTACTCAAAGCAGTCAGTGCTGACTAGATCCTCGTATGCATCAAACTGTCATGCGACGCTCCACTATTTGGCATAGTTGTCTGACTCAACGCTGACATGTTCTGTTGTTCACGTACCGAAGCATTGTATGACCACATAAGGGCCATCAAGAGTACTTTTATTTTACTTTTATGAATTTTCTACACCAAGTTATGAATTTTCTAAGGTTTTTGAATTAAATAAATCCTAAATATCCTAATATCCTACTTAAACTAGTCAGTTTTGACTGGATCCTCGTATCCCTCAAACTTCCACGAACCACTCTGTCATTTGACGCCACCATTTGACTCAATGCTGACGCGTCCCGCTATTTACGTACCGAAGCATCATATGACTGCATCAGGGTCGTTCAATCAATACACGCGAGATCAGATAGCTATGGCTCATCATCCCCAACTGGCTCATTCTGTGAACCGTTCAACTTCCAAACCTAAAATCTCAGCCTAGACTCAACCAAATCCCATGTAGTTTGTTCCTACACCTTCATCTAAGTGAGACGAGCTCATCTAATTGGTTACATACGTATGAAAAACAAGTTTGTTTCACAATGTCAGAAACTGAGCACAAAATGGGGAGAAAAATTCAATACCTTTGCCTGAGAGGTGTAGCCTTAATCAAAAGGTTGTAGTAGCTTCGTTTGGTCCTGGAGAACCTCTTGGATGTGTCAATTTGAATTGAGATTTGGTTTGGTTTAGAAATCCTCCTACAGGTGATTCAGGCTTGGTATTGAAGTGGGTTAGGGTGCTTTTGAGATGGGGCTTTTGGTGGGGAACTCCCTCTCTTGCTTTGGTGAAGGTGAGAGTAAGTGAATTTGGGGTTTGTGGCGTTTAGAGAGGTTCCTTATTGTTTGTTCTGAGAATTGAGCTGGAAAATTAGGCTCGCGTAGTATGAATTAGGGCTGGAGGATTGCTAGATTAAGCTCAAGAGGCCATGAGGAGTCTCTGGAATCAATTCAACAAATTGAACATCTCCCCTTGTGGCTGTGAGAGGTGGTGTATTAATGGAGGAGCTTAGGGGCTTCAATTGGGCTAACCAGTGGGTGAGCTCAAGTACTTAGGTGGAGGGAGAAGAGCCCAATGACCATATAGGTTGGGACACATTGGGTGGGTGTAATATTGAGTTTTGGCCAAGGTGGAGCCTCGGCCATGGGGTTTTCTGGCGGTTGGGGTGGTTGGCCGACTAGGGTCAGGTCAGGCCTAGGTCAGGTGAGTCTAAGAGGTTGAGTGGTGGAATCAATTTGGGTTTAATATGGTTCCATGGTGAAGATTCAAAGTGCATTTTGGAGCTTTGGCTAAGTTAGCTAGGTTGGGTTTAAACCCTTGGTCACTTGGTTAAATCATTCCCTAATGTGGCTAGAGCTAGTCATAAGATCCCTTAGTAGGCTTTAGTGAGTTTTGATGGCTGGTTTAAGCATTAGGAAATGGTTTTAAGCTTATCATGGAAGGGTAAATCCAAGTGAATGAAAAAGTGGGAGTGGTCACCTCCCCTTGCAAAATTTGGCAAAATTAACTTTAGGATGACCATGGAAGGCTCCATGAGTCATGGCATGATGCATATGATGCCACGGAAATGTTTCATGTAAATAGAATTTGGACTATGAATTTTTAAATGCAAAATGTTAACATGCCCAAATTTGGTAAAGTTTGATGTATGAATGGCTAAGTTTGATATGATGCCATGATAACATGACTTGAATACCATGAAATGATAAGGAAAGTAATTTTTGTCATGTGGGATAAAATTGGGCTTTTAAAACTGTGTCCATGGGCTTTTAAAAATGCATAAGGGTATGAGCCTTTTAACATGCATGTGATGATTTGGATTTTTACAGTTGATTATGGAATGATCAAATTGAAACAGGATTGATTGATATTGGATTTTGGCATGTTGATAGTTGACATGAATTTGAAATTGGGGCATTTAGATTGGTCATGAGGTTTAGTTATGGGAATTTGGGATTTTGGTTTAAAAGTAGAATTAGGGTTTGGGTTGGTTCAATTTGGCTTCAAATTGGTTTAGATTGAGATTGTGTATGTTGAATTAGGGTTTAGAATTAAAATTGGGGAAATATGGAATCAACTTGGTGGAATTTGGAGTTGATTTGGGGATTTTTAGGCCTTTTGGAGCAATTTGAAGATTTTGGTCAAATTGAGTCAATTTGGTCAAACTGAGTTCAATGAAGTGGTTTTGATTGATATTTGGGACATTTGGATGACTTTGAAGATTTTTGGAATTTTTGGAAATTGTGGAATTTTTGTATCATGAGGGATATTTTGGTCATTTTAGTTAAATTTGGTAGGTTTGGGTGATTTTTGGTCAATTGTTGGTTTAAAATGAGTAGGCTAAGGTTTTGGAATGAAATTAGAGTTTTATTAAATTTTGAGATTTTGGTTTGAATTTTAGGGTTTAGGGTGGAATTAGAGTTTAGGGTATTAAGACATACCTAACCACTTTGGGATCAAGCCTAGCTAAATGGTCAACCTCTTTATAACCTTCACATATTGATCCTAGCCATCTTAATCAAAAACCAGAGGCTTGGGAACACCCACATGATTTTCTTAAAGGGGTAGAGGGGAAATAGTTTAGGGTTTAGAAGCAGTGGTTGTGTGTGTGCTAGTCCAAGCCTTAGTCACCAAGGGTTGCCCTTAGTTCAATCATTCCTAAAAAAACTCATCCTTAAACCTCCACATGTTGATCTTAACATTCCAAGTGGTTTGGAGATTTGTAAACATCCATGTAGGGTTTCAGGAAAAGTTAGGAAGTGGTTCAAATTTCTATGTGGTGGACTCCATCTCTAGTCCTCTAATTCAGACAAGGGGAAACCCTATGGCTAGATCCCTAAGTACTAAGAGGATGTCTAGACCTCACCAAAAATGAGGTAAACAAACCCATGGTCACTTGGCTAATCCATGCCCCAAAGTGATCAGAGCTGCTCTTAAGGCCCTCAAGTATGTTTAGGTGAGATCAAATGGTTATTTGGAGCATTAGGGAAGAGGTTTAGAAATTTCTTAAAATGTGTAGATCTAAGTGGAGAGGAGAGAGAGAGTTGTCATCTCTACTTGCCATTTTTGGCAAAATTTGACTTTATGATGTCCTTGGAATGGTCCATGAGGCATGCAATGCCATGTATGATGCCCTGGGGAACTTTCATGCAAAAGGAATTTTTGGACTTTATGAATTTAAATGAGAGAAGGTCAACATCAATTGTGGCAAAGCATTATGTATGCAAGGCAAAGTTTGTTTTGATGCCATGGATAAGTGATCTAAATGCCATGGAATGATGAAAATTTTATCCTTTCTCATGTGGGCTCAAATTGGGCTTTTTTTTAAATTAATACCATGGGCTTTTTAAAATGCATAAGGGTATGGGCCTTTAACATGCATGTGATGATTTGGATTTTTGAAATTTATTATGGAATGATCAGATTGGATTGGGATATATTAAAATTGGATGGACATGTCAAAATTTGATGTGAGTTTGAAATTGGAAATTTTGAAACTCATATTTGTGGACATGTCAAAATTTTGAAACTCAAAACTCATGTTTTAAACTTTTTCCCTTACAAATTTCTAACCCATATTTGTGTATAGAAATGCTCTTAATTATTTCAGGCCTACTATTCTAATTTATGAAGGAAAACCTGCCTAAACTCAAAGGTATTAAAAGCCCAACATATTAAGGTATAAGTTATATGTTTATATCGTTTCTTTCTTCCCATGTTAATTTATTGATATTCAAAAATTTAAGTTTGGGGGAGGGAAAGAATTGACTATTAATTGTTCTAATTTAAAAGTATATTCAAAACTATTAACATGATTTCCAATAATAGAATTCAATTTTAGATAACTATATTTTAATTTTATTTAAGTATCTTGTGAAATTGAATGAAAGTATTTGGTAATGAAAAGTAATTTTGTAGGCTAAGATATTTTGTATAAGAGAATATGACTATAGTCAACTATTAAAAGTAAGAAAAACTGTATGTTTTGAGTATTAAGAATCTTAAACTTTGTATGATAGGAAATGATTGAGACTCTATGATGAATCAATATTAAGCTAAAGAAATGCCTATAAGATAAAGGAATGTGGTAAGTTTCAAATTTAGGGTGTGTCGGCATATTTTTTAGGTCGGTGTGTTGTGTTTTGAAGAGGGGTCGCCTACAGAAATTGTCGGCAAATTCTTAATTTAGTTTAAATAAATAATTTTGGAAAGTAGTATTTGATTTTGAAAATAATTTTAAATTTGAAGATTTTAAGATATGAGATTAAACCGATCTCACATCCCAAATAGCTTATATAAGCGAGCACCGCACCACAAACCGTGTATCTATCCCTAAAGATAGACACATCGCTCGACGGTGGGGCTCGATTAAATAAACTAGAAGATTTGTGACATCCGTTTGGTCCGCGAACCAATTTTATAAGCCGACAAAATTCCTCGCTTAATATGAAAACATTAAACGGGGTTTATATTACTCGGGTTCTTTAAAATTCCCTATAAGGGCAAGCCCTTATAGTTAATTACATCTTAAGTGACGGGAATCACCTAAGAAAACTCTCGATAATAATCAATAATTCTGCTCTTAAGGATTTCAAAGTTTAAGTTTTCAAGGTATTGAATTTTGGAATTTCAATAGGGAATGGATCAAGTTTGGAACATTTTGTTTTGTGAATCCAAAGGAAGAAAAATAGGAGAAATCACAGATTCGAAGTGAACTTCGGTAATTTCCCGACTATCCTATTGTTTAGCTTGGATTTAAGAAAGTCCTAATATTTATTTAAATGTTTTGATTTTGCCAATTTTAATTAATTAGGACTTATATTTATATGATAGAATCATACAAATAGCCTTGAAGATGTGAGGGTTTATGTCGTACCCAACGACTACCTCGGAATCCTAAGACCGGTTAGGGCTTAATTTGCAATGCAAATGCCTAACGAAGAGTTGAGGATTTATGTTGCACTAGGCAAACTACCTCGAAGTCCTATGGCTTGGTTGTTTAGTTCTAGGAAAGTTTTGTCGATGTAGATTCAAGTTTTGTCGACGACGATGGCCGTGCTGCCCATCATGCTCCGAGCTCCTTGTTGTTGCAGAGGTTTAGTTTTAGAAATTATAAATCAGGGATGAGAAAAGTGTTTTGGTTTAGAGAAAATCTTGATTTCCAAGTGTTTTTTATGTTTTAATTAAAACAAATCTTAAAGTTGATTATAACGACACCGGTTAAGATCCCACGGTTCCATCCTTCCGGCATCATTATTTTTATCGGATTCACTTAGTCCGGATGAATTTGCTAAACTCAACCGAATGAGTTCCACACTTTCATTTAGACCGTGGGAAATCCCGTTAGCAACACGTAGGTTACATCATCCGAGGTATTCCCGATCATCCAACAGGACGTTTTAATTTAGTTGTAATTGTAGTTTTGTGTTCTGTTTGTGATTAAATTTTGAGTTATTTTATATTTTAAAATGTTGTGGCGGTGAATTTTATCTTGCAATGACTTTTAACTTAGTTTTGGTTTCAGTTTTAGGGACTATCCTAAAGGTGTGGGTTTTCATGCAACAGTTGTTTATCATGCAAGAAAAGTAAGTGCAATGCGATTAAATAAATTGCAATAATGTAAATTGCAAGAAAGTAAATTGCAATAAAATAAAAGCTTACCTGGAGGGTCTTCCCGTCATCCCAAGCTGCACTTAAAACACAATTAGAATATTTAAGCAAGTTCCTAGGTAAAGCTAAGGTAAGGGTTATGGTTTTCTACCAAATTCCTAATCCTATAGCTAGTCATTTCCTATGACGTCTAGGTTCCTTGTGTTTTGGTTTGAGGACGATTTTCTTCATCAAAGAACAATTAAATCCAATTGTTCTTATAAATGTCCTATCATATCGAGGAAGTGCTTAAGAAAAATCTTAAACATCTTTTCAATATTTTCTAGGATTGTTTTAAGTCCAAATGAATTTAATTATACAAATGAATTAATCGTCCGGGAATTCAAGTTTTGTTAACTTGCTCAGTGAACTAGGACATTTTAATATCCTATGAGTGAAGTAACATTTCATTTAATGTTCTATTTAGGAGTTATGATGACTAAAACTTTCAAGGGTAAATTGGTATTCAAACGATTTGATTTAAGTTAAAGGGTTTAAATTTGGAATAGTGTTCAAGTTGCTTTATATTTAATTTCTTTCTGTTTTAGGTGATGTTATATTTAATTTAATTTAATTTAATTTAATTGAGTTTTAATTTAATTTAATTCAATTTAATCCAATTTCATTTGATTTGATGTCACATTAATTAAATTGATTTGATTTAGTTTTAATTTAATTTGATTTAATTTAATTTAATTTAATTTAATTTAATTTAATTTGATTTAATTTGATTTAATTTAATTTAATTTAATTTAATTTAATTTAATTTAATTTGTTTAATTTAATTTAATTTGATCTAATTTAATTTAATTTAATTTTTTTAATCTTAATTTAATTTATTTAATTTAATTTAATTTAATCTTTAATTTAATTTAAATTTTTTAATCTTAATTTAATTTAATTTATTTAATATAATTTAATTTAATCTTTAATTTAATTTAATTTTTTTTAATCTTAATTTAATTTAATTTAATTTAATTAAATTTATTTAATTTAATTTAATTTTAATTTAATTTTAATTTTTAATTTTAATTGAAATTTTTAAAAGAGTTTAATAATTTAATTTTAGTTTAATGACTAAGTCTTTTAATATTTTAAATTTGAGTTATCATTTTAATTAAGAATTGAATATTAATGAGATAATTAATTTAGGGATTTTTAAATTAAAGAATAAATCTCTTCCTAATAATATCCCTATTTTAATAATTCCAATTTTATTATTCTTCCAAATTTAATCCATTATTTAATTAAAGTTTAATCATTTTAAAATTGCTTAATGGGTTTTAACCTTTAATTATTTAAATTTCAATCATCCAAATCAGATTAGGATCAAATATTTTACTTGTTAATTTTTTATTAAACCTAAAGTTTTAATTAAGGGTTGAAAAAATTTAATTACCACTTTACCCTTTAAGCTTAATAATTTCATAACTCACTAAATTGAACTCAAATGAACTTGAAATTTTTATGTAACTTCACTCATATGTCAATAAAGACATGAGAGGAGAAAATGTGATTTTTCTGTATTTAATTTATTTATATAATTATTTTTGGTAGAAAATAGAGATTTTCAAGAAAAATTTAATAACATGACCAAGGGAAAGTTTCTGTGCTTAAGAAAATTAGGGGACATTCCTAATGACAAGAGGATCACTTGGACCAATTTTGGTGATTTTTTGAATTATATTTTTTTATTATAATCATTTTAAGTTTTGGAGTGTTAATTAATTTAAAAATAAAATAAATGTTGAAAAATGAATTTTATATTTTTCAAAAATCTCTCTGATATCAAGGAAATCAGAGAAGCAAATTTTGTAATTTTTGATTTTTCTATGATTTATTATAATTATTTTAGTGAAAATGCTAGAAAATACATTTTTTTTAATTTTAAAATTATCTTAAAGCTTTAAAATTTAATATCTCACTAAATAGAGCTAAGAAAAATGTGGGATTTGTTCCTATGTGATTAAAATTCAAAATGTGACATTTTGGTGAATTTTATTATTTTTGTGATTTTTATTATTTTTTAATTATTAAAAATATTAAAATATTATTAAAAATCAACTTTTTTAGAAAATTGAAATTTTAATTTTCTTAGGTTCCCCTGATATCAGAGAGGCTCCAAAACCAATTTGGTGAATTTTTGAAAGGTATTTTAAAAGTTATGAATTTTTGAAGTTTAAAATGACTAAGTGGCTTAATCAACCCAATTAGTGGGGCTAACCAAGTCCAATTGACCTCAAACTTTTATGGTGGATTCCTCTAATCCTAAAGGTCAGTGGAGAATTGATTTCAAGTCAATTTGATGCATGGTTAACTCTAATTAATTAGAGAGCTATTTTGGGTGTTTAAGCCAATTAAGGTTGTTTTAAATGAACTAAGTCAAAACCTATTTTTCCTAGGGTTCTCTGGTCATAAGGAACATCACCAAATTTTTCTAGAATTTATTTCATAACATGCTATTTATTGGAATTAAAATACTCAAAACAACAACATGAATTTGAAAAATCAATAACTTTTTATAGGGATGGCCTCTGACTTTGGAAAATTCAGGGAATGTTCCCAAATTCAGAGGCTTCAAAAGCCCTATGGTCTCATGCCATGGTGAATTGTATACATGCATGGAGAATTAAAAGTATGCAGAGAGTAAATAAATTATAAAAAATAAAATACTTGATGAAATTAAATGATTTCTTTTCCACATTATTCTCCTCTGTTCACTGAGCAAGAGGGTATTTTTATTTTATTTTTCTGATTTTACTACACAGAGTTATGAATTTTTGAAGTTTAGGGAATTAAATAAATCAAAAAAATACCCTAATTTTCTATTTATCCACGCGGCGCCAACACATCCTCGGCATCTCCGAAACGCCGCGTGTCGCGCTCCCATTCGACGCCGCCACCCGAGTCGGCAGACTCGGGCCCCGCGGTTCTCGTACCGTCTCCTGGTCCGACGCCATCTGAGCCGTCCGTCCGCGCGTGTATTGAATGGATGGCATCCGTTCATCGTCCCCGAGCGTCCTCACCCGAGAGCAGTCCACACTAAATCCCTAAGATCTCACTCGATACTCAATGGATTTTCATGTTCTTATGCTCTATGGATTCGTCTTGAAGAGACGAACACATCTATACGGTTATCATGCATTGAAATTAAAGCATTCAAAATGGAGAATCTCTAGAAGCTCGGGATGAAAAATTAGCTCATACCTTGGCTCAGAGAAGTGTAGCTTCAATCTGAGAGTTGTTGCACCTTCGATTGGATCCCAGCAAGCTCCAGATGAAGTCTCCTGGTCTGGTGAATTGTCTAGGTGTGATTTCGACCAAGCCCGATCACAAAGCTTGGAGGCTGGAGCAACTGGGTGGCTCGGAGATGGGGCTTTTGTCGATGGACACCTTCCCTCGGTCCGTGAAGGTGTAGAACCAATCAATTTGGGGGTTGGCTCACCGTGGAGAAGTGTCCTGGTTTTGGGTGGAATTTCAGTTGGGAAATTGGATTTTATCAGTGGGGATTAGGGCAAATTGACACTGGGGCTCAACTGCTCTAAGGGTGGAGAAGGGTTTGGAACAATTTTGGCAGAGTTTCGGCAAGGTTTGTGTAACTCTCTTCCATGGCCGTGAGGGTGAGGGGTTTAAATAGGAGAGGCTGGAGAGCCTTCCAGGGGAGTTGAGGCATGGGATCGAGCCTGCTCCGGTGAGGAGAAGAACAGCCATAGTGACCATTTGGCATGGGGCGGCTCAGCCAGTGGGAATTCCGAACTTTGGCTCCTCCCAAGGTCTCGGCCATGGTGTTTTCCGGCGATCCGAGCGGCTGGCCGGCGAGCATGGGTCACCCTCGGGTCCAGGTGGGTCAGGGCTGGAGGTTTGTGCAATCAATTGGCAATTGCCATGTGTAAAGGCTTTGAATTAAAATGGAATGGGGAGGGGGTCATTTTGGCCTTAATTTGGTCAACCCATTGGTTTGGGTTGGGTGCACCTCCCCATGGCCCGATTTTGGGCTGAGAGGATCGGTTGGGTCGCCCAAGGGAGAGTGGTGTGGTCTCTATCCATGATGAGGTGGCTAAACATGGTTTAGTGTGTGACATGCTTAAGGTAAAAAATGCTTAATGAAAGATTAGGAAAGGGGCCCCTCCTTTTACCATTAATGGCATGGTCACATGTCAAGCCTTCCTTGGCTTCATGTGGCTTGTCCATGGCTTGCATGGCTTGTCTTTGGCTTGGGGAAAGTTGAGTCAATTTCATGGAAATGGGTTTTAAGCATTTTGGATATTTTGGTGAAAATTTGCATGAAGCTTGATTTGGAATGGTTTAATTGATGATTTTGAAACTTAGGGGTGATTTTGATTAAATGGATGATGAGGGGAAATGCCATGTGGGCTTTGGATGGATTTGGGCTTTTGAATGTGGTGAAGTGGGCTTTTAGGAAAGTTTAAGGGGAATGGGCTTTTTGATTTTAGGATGGGCATTTGGGTAAAGATTTTGTGAAGAACTTTGTCAAATAAATGTCATAATTGGTTTAGAGATGTTTTGTGAAGGGCTTGGAGTCAATTTAGTGTGATTTGGGGTTGAATTGGTTTGAATTTGGATTTATTTGGTAAGTGGGCCTATGTAGGTCAAATTGGGCTAACTTGGGCTAATGTTGGGCTAGAGTTGAAATTGATGTAAAATCAATGTTGAGAAATGTTTATGGGAGTGTTTCAAAGAGGTTTTGACTTTGGTTGGGCTTTGATTTTGGGGTTTGGGCTCATTTGGGTTAGGTTTGGGTTTAGGTCAAAATTGGGCCTTTTAACTTTGGGTTGAGTTTGAGTGGGGTTTGGGTCTAAATTTTGGGCAAATCATGTTAGTGTTTTGTTTTTGGGAATGTTAAGGAAGATTTAGAAAAGATTTGGGGTTAATTGGAATTGAATTGGGTGAGTTTGGGTTAGGTTTGGGTCATGGGTCCAAATTGGGCTTTAAGGCCAAAAGTGAAATTAGATCCAAATATCAATCAAATTGGACTTGAATTTGGTCTAGATTGGTGTTGGGAATGTTGAATTGAAGTTTAGAACTGAATTGGACCAGAATTTGGGTCAATTGGGTAGGTTTGGTTTGACATTGGGTTCACTTAGGGTTAAAATGGGTCAAATTGGGGGTTTTGACAAAAGTAGGGTAAATTGACAAAATTGGCCCATCATGTAGTTGGACAAAATGAAATTGGGAATATTTTGGATTTTCTGGGATTTGCTGGGAATTTTCTGAATTTTTGGATTTTTAGGTCAAGAGGAGTATTTTGGGTATTTGGAGGGTATTGGGAGGTTTTCTTGGAATTTTTGGTATTTTTGGGTATGGATGATCAATTTAAGTGATGTGGAAATGTTTGGGAATGATTTTGGAGAATTTTGGATAATTTGGAAATTTTGAGAAATTTGGGTAATTTCGGGGGTTTTGGGTAGGCTAAGCGGGTGTAGGGTCCCGGGGGTCAAAAATTGAAAATTTGGAAAATTGAAGATTGGGTGGATGTAAGTGCAAAGAAGTCATTTTGGTTGAGCCATGAAGCCATGTCAAGCCCATATGAGCCATGAAGGGACCCATTTGAGGCATTCACTATGTTGTTCCTAACCCTCTTAGCTAAGGGCTTAGGGGTTAAGGACCATCCATGTGAATCACCCACATGAGTCAGGAGGTCAAGTTAAGTATGGGTGTGTGAAAGTGTAGTGTGTGTGTAAGTCAGCCCTTCACTGCACCGAGCCACCTGAGGCGGTCCTAAGGCTCAAGAGTCTCATAGGAACTCATCCTTTAAACTTCCACATCCGATTTCAACCCTCTAGGTGATTAGGGGTCTACGATCAAGTTTGTGGAGTTTGCGGGGAGTTAAGAAGTGGTTTGAATTTCTAAAAGGTGGGTCCCAATTCTAGTCCTCTAAGATAGTCAAAGGAAAATCCTAAGGCTAGATCCTAAGTACTAAAGAGAAGAAGAGAAGACCTCATCAAAAATGAGGTCAACAGGGTGAGAAGGCCAAAGTTCAAAATCATTAAAGGCTATCCAGATACAATAATCCTCACTTAAACGAAAAAAAAAACAAAAAAAGCAAAAGAAAGGAAAGAGAAAGCAAAATAAAAGAAAAGAAAAGAAAGAAAAGTGAGGAGAAACTTGAGAAGATGCCTAATCAAAAGTTGGTTTCACTTGGACCTACTTAAAGGGAAGAATTTAATTACTTACCTAAACTTATATGTATGGATTAGCATCTTTAGTAGTAGTGTTCTCATAAATTTTTTTTCATGTAATCCTTTTAAGTTCCTTAATAGGACAATCTACAGTCATTTTTCAAATGAATAGAAGGCTAGAACTCTTAGACTTTATTACTAGATAGTCTTACACCTGCAGAATTTATTTGAATTATTCAAAGATCTTTCTGAAAATTTTACTATTGTACTTATCTAAATCAAATTATGGTATTCTAGAAAGAAAGTTCATTGCAGTGGATCATTATTTTATGTATTAACTAAAATTACTTGCGGACAAGTAATTATTAAGTTTGGGGGATCTTGATCCACTTAAAATTTGATATTTTTTTACTGTCCATTTCAGACCAATTTTTGATGATATTGCACTTTAAATAAAGATATTTTTCATGATTTCATGCAGGTAAAATGATTTTAGGCCTTTGGAGCAATAGAAAGTGAAAATGAGCAAATTTGGAGCAAAATTGGGCAAAAGTGCATTTTATTAAACTAGCGCCGAACAACGCTGTCGCCAGCACCGGACCGCGATATTTTACAGAGAGTTGCGACCAATAGGAGGAATAATACGCCGAACAGCACCCTATCTTGCGCCGGACCGTGCCCTATCCAGATTTCAAACTAGATTTAATTTATTTGGCCGGATTTGAGAGGGTTTCTTGTAGAAACTCTTGGGAAATCAGTTATGGCCGGATTTAAACTACTTTGGAGCCAAATTTGGAGAGGAGGGGAGAGTTTAGAGTGTAGAGAGAGTTTAGAGAGAGTGTCTTTTTCATTTTGTTTAGGTTTTGTGTGTTCTCTTCTAAGGAGTGTAAGAGGAGAGGAAAAGTGAAAGATTTCTTCTTCCTTATATATCTAAAGAGAAAATTGTGTGTTATTGTGAAGAAAGAAGAGGAGTCAAAGGAATTCCTTGAGATTCTCTAGGGGAAGAGTTTCTAATAAGTTGTCTTTTTTCATCTTTTCCTATTTGTATGACGTTTTTTTTGTATATAAAATCCATGTTTTATCATCTTTTCCTCATGAGTCTTGAGTAGATTTCTTTGTCTTCTTCCTTTTCATGTGATGTGTTGATGTTGTGATATGGAAATAATGTGTCGATTTATTATGGAGAATTTGTGATGACCTTTTCACTTCAAAATTTATTTACTTTTTGATCTGGACAATTGAATTGTTAAAACTTTTTGGGAAACATATGTTTCGAAAGGATTATGAGTTCCACAAAAAAGGGAAGGTCACATTCAATGTACATGAATGAGTGACGTAGTTCATGGGGATTGACTGCAAATAAATAGGGAAATATACTTTGATGGGCGTAGAATTGGAGATTTCAGAGTGACAGGCTGAAATACTCAATTTGGTCCTAATGTTTGGAAACTAAAGTGAGAGTTAGCCTTCAGGGGAAGAGAAGTGGGAGCTCTGGAGTGAGAGCCAGTATCCTTCCAGCCTAACCACGGATTTGGGGACTAAACTTAGGATTAGCCAATGTTCTTTATGCGCTTGGAAAAGGGTAAAGAATAGGAATGCTCCTATTTGGCACAATAAATTTGCATCACTCATCTATGTCATAAAAATCATCATATTATAATTGGAGATGAGGAAGACTCTTTCTTACAACTGAACTTTGTTATAACTTTTGTCTTGTGTTAATTTAACTTGCTAGAAGTTTAAAACTTACTTTGTAGAAATAGTAACTACAACTATTGTCTTTCTTTTAAGAATTGAAATTACTTCCAATTGTGATATGACTCAAGAGGTGATCTCTGTGTTATGCCATAAAATTAAAGCCTCCCTGTGGGATCGATATCTAGGACTCCACTAGAGCCCTGTATTACTTGAGCAATACGTATACTGGCATTTAATATTGTGACTCATTATTAAACTAAATCAATATATATAAGTCTGAGTTCATAAATTTTGGAAAATTGAAAAAGTCGCACCACCTAACTACTTTTGGACCAAGCCTAGCTAAATAGAAACCTCTTTATGAACCTTCACTTATTGATCCTACCTATCTTAATCAAAGAACATAGGCTTGGGAAAAACCCATATGAGTTTCCTAAAGGGGTAGAGGGGAATTGGTTTAGGGTTTACAAGTAGTTGGGGTGTGCCTGCAAGACCAAGCCCTAATCATCCAGGGTTTCCCTAAGTTCAATCATTACTATTGGAACTCATCCTTGAACCTCCACATGTTGGTTATCAACCTTCAAAGGGGTTTGGCAGTTTGTAAGCATTTATGTAGGGCTTCAAGAAAAGCTAGGAAGTGGTTTAGATTTCTAGGTGGTGGGCTCCATCTCCAGTTTTCTAAGATAATCAAGGGGAAACCCTATTGCTAGATCTTAAGTACTAAGAGGAAGTATAGACCTCACAAAAAATGAGGTCAACAGACTCCTCAAGCACACACTCAACAGGAAGGAAAGGCACCTGTGAAAGACAACCCAGATGGACATGTCCAAGCCAATGATATCCACATATGAAGATAGTGCCAGCAATACTGGGCAGACAATCTATCATATGTTTTGACCAACAGAAGAGAAGATAGAGAGAATGTTGTTCTATTGCTTCCGTCTAAAGGAGGAAGCCCCATCCCCTGATCATTTTCACTAACTCTGAATTACCACTTGCAAGGATTCCTTCAAACAAATCCATTTTCTTTATGATAATAATTAACAACAATCGAGTGGCTAGTATTCTGGTTAACATAGATAGCTCAGGGAACATTATGTTCAAAGCTACTTTTGACAAGATGAACCTGTCAACCAAACATTTTTTTGTGTCAACTGGCCCTCTCTATGGGATTTCAGCAAAACAAATGAGGTACTTGGGATAATTGAACTATTTGTCACCAATGGAGAAGGGGAGAATCAATTCACTAATACAGAAGAATTCTTGGTGGAAAATGCATAACCAACATATAATGTGATATTCAGTTGCCCACTTCTCAACTTCTTTTAGATTTTTGGTGTCTATGTACCACATAATAGTAAAATTTTATTGAGAAGAGGAAATTGTAACTGAGTGTAGGAACTTTGAATAGTACCTAGCATGTTACCTCCGAGCGGTGGGAAGCATGGAATAAGGAGCGTTAGGCTTATAACACTAACGAGAAGAGGGACTTGAAATCAATGAAGTAACCATCAAGCTCCCCATGGACCTCGACGATCCAGGTAAAGTTATTCTAATAATTTAAAATTTTAATGCAAGTTAGAAAGATCATTAATCTGTGATGTTTACTCCTAGTTGGCTGCTAAATTAACAGGCATCCTCATTGATGTGGCTTATCAATGCTTCAATTCCAGTCCATCTATCCGGCCATTGAAGCAGAAGATTTGGTCGTCAATAATGTCTTTGGCTGAACCAATTCACGAGGAGTTTCAAAAACTAATGAAGACAGGCTACAACTAGGATTTAATACACCTCCATGGTATCCAACATAGTCATGGTATAGATGCTCCATTGTAAGTGGAGAATGCGCATAGACTTTATAGACCTAAATGCAGCTTGTCCCCAGGATGACTACCCACTTTCAAGGATTCATGTGTTGGTGGATTCTGCATTCAAACACACAATCATGAGCTTCCTAGATGTTCTCTCTGACTACCACCAAATAAAGATGTGTCTAACTAACCATAAGAAACAACTTCTATTTCTAGTGTAGCATTTTTTTTGGTTTTATTGTAATGTGCTTTAGGGAAAATAATTCTGGCTCTACTTACCAGTATCTTATGGATTTAATTTTTTCTAGGAATAAAGGAAGAAATATTGATGTCTATTTTGATGGTGTTCTAATAAAAAGCAAGTCAGCCGAAAAACATATAAGGACCGAAAGGAAACTTTCAGAACTCAAAGGAAAAATAATACAAAATTAAACTCGCTCAAATGCAAATTTAAGCTTCAACCTAAAAGTTTCTTAGGTTATCTTCTGAAACCAAATGTATAAAATCAAATCTTGAGAAAGTAAAGGCACTGCTGGATATGCCTTCTCCTCAAAATATAAAGGAGGTGCAAAAACTAACCAACCGAGTAGTAGTGCTTAGCGGATTCATTTCCAAATCAGACAATAAATGAGTGACCTTCTTTAAAGTGCTACAGGGAAGTACAAAGATTTGAGTGGTCTATTGAATGCTAGCAAGCCTTATAAAGCCTAAAGTCGTCACTAGCCTCGCCTCACTTCTAAAATTCTCAAAGCTGAAAGAAGAACTCTAGCTATATTTAGGAGTCGAGCCAAGTTCATCATTTTGGTTGTAATTTGGGTGGAGCTGGGGAAACAATTTCTTGTCTACTACACGAATTGATTTCAAAGGGGAGCTAAAGCTAGGTATCTAATTTTGGAGGAAAAAAAAACCTTTTCATTTATTGTCTCTTCTTGTAGGCTCTGACGGTATTTCGAAATGCACCCAATCAAAGTGATAACTAACCATTTTCTTAAGGCTTTACTCACTCACCCGAAACACTCCAGTCGGCTCTTAAAATGAGCTGTCTAACTTAGCGAGTATGACATCAATTACACTCCCGACGACGATCATGACCTAAACTGTTGTAAATTTTTTAGTCGATTCTCTGAATCAATAAAATAAGATAAAGTGTCTGAATCAGATAAACAAATCAAGATCTTGTATGTTGATGGAGCCTCTAGATAAGTTAGCAATGGATGTAGGATGACACTTTGCAACCCAACCATGGAGCACATCTATCATTCTGTCACCCTAGACTTTGAGGTTACTAATTATCAATTAGAGTATGAAGCTCTGATAGCCAGATTACATTTAGCCCACAAATGGGCATCTCACATATGGAGATTAAATCAGACTCTTAACTTGTTGTCAACCAAGTCAAAAGAAAAATTGAAGTAAGAGATGAAATGATGATTAAGTATTTGAATAAAGGAGGAATCATATCTACTATTAGAATGTAACCCTAGGACATTTAGGGAGAAATTTGAAATCTTGGACACTACCACCAATACTATGCCCCTTGTGCCATACATTGAGACCATGCTTGAGTTGGAACTGAAGACCTTACCTAGCCATTGTCCTGATTTTTGTATATCCAAATACAAGAATTTGTTACCACTGCTAGAAAATTTAATTTCTGGCAAACGTGCGAAACACTTGACCCAGAATAACTTGCTATATAGATGTGTACCAAATTTTAATTTATGGCAATAGAATTAAATAAAACTTGATTGCTACTGAATGCTAGGCCATTAGTGATTAATACTTTTTAAATATATGTTTATATAACAAAATATAATTTTAAAGGAAAATATTTTATATACTTTTTGGGTACTACGTAAGTATACGTATCGTTTCAAGTAATAAAAGGCTTTGAAACAAAGACCCCAGTATCGATCCCACGAGGAAAAATGGTAATAAATTTTTAAATATTGTATTTCAAAATCTTTTTGTATTTTAATCTAACTATAAATTACTTTTAATTTACTAGATGCAGGTAAAGAAAACAATAATAAGAAAATGATTTTGTGAAATAATATAAAACAAACAACTTTCTTCCTTTCAATTAATCCAAGATTTTTAAGATAATTTAATATTCATTGGAGAATCTATATTATGGTATTGTGCCAAATAGAAGCATTTATATTATTTACCCTTTGATCCAGGCGCAAAGAACATTGGCTAAACTACAGAACAGGTCCGGATGTATTGTTAGTAGAATGGCTTAATCTAGGCTCACACTACTAGATGTCCAAGGGTGGCTATGGTCTGCCCTACTAGTGACCATTTCCTTATCTATAAATCAAATAATAAGAATTTAGTCTGTCACTCTAAAAACTTATCAATTCTACACCCTTTAAATCTTATCTTCCTATTTATTTGCACTTCATCTTGAATAGCCCGCGCATGGCCTTCGACTACCCAAGGATTCATGTGATATCTACAAGTTAAGAGTTCTTCACCTTCTAGGTCTCAAAACTCTTCAACAGGTTTTAACAATTTAAATGGCCTGTTGACCTCATTTTTGATGAGGTCTTCTCTTCTTCTCTTTAGTACTTAGGATCTAGCCTTAGGCTTTTCCTTCGACTATCTTAGAGGATTAGAATTGGGACCCACCACTTAGAAATTCAAACCACTTCTTAACTCCCTGCAAACTCCACAAACTTGACTATAGACCCCTAACCACCTAGAGGGTTGAAATCAAATGGGAAGTTTAAAGGATGGGTTCATATAGGACTCTTTGGCCTTAGGACTGCCCTGGGTGGCCTGGTCTGGTGAAGGGCTGACTTACACACACACTACATTTATACACTACACTTTCACACACATCTTAAAAAACACACCCATACCTAACTTGATCTCCTGACTCATAAAGGTGATTCACATGGATGGTCCTTAACACCTAAGCCCTCGCAAGCAGGGTTAGGAACAACATAATGGATGCCTCAAATGAGTCCCTTCATGGCTCATGTGGGCTTGATATGGCTTCATAGCTCAACCAAAATGATTCCATTCCACTTACATTTACCCAATCCTCAATTTTCCAAATTTTCAATTTTTGACCCCCGGGACCCTACACCCGCCTAGCCTACCCAAAACCCTTGAAATTACCCAAATCCTCCAAAATTTCCAAATCACCCAAAATTCCTCAAGACCAATCCCAAACATTCCCACATTACTCAAATTGATCATTCATAGCCAAAAATACCAAAAATTTCAAAAATACCTCTCAATACCCTCCAAATACCCAAAATACCCCTCTTGACCCAAAAATCCAAAAATTCAGAAAATTCCCAGAAAATTCCAGAAAATTCCAAACATTCTCAATTTCATTTTGTTCAACTACACCATGGGCCAATTTTGTCAATTTACCCCACTTTTATCAAAACCCCCAATTTGACCCATTTTAACCCTAAGTGAACCCAATGTCAAACCAAGCCTACCCAATAGACCCAAATTCTGGTCCAATTCAATTCTAAACTTCAATTCAACATTCTCAACACCAATCTAGACCAAACCCAAGTCCAATTTGATTGACATTTGGATCCAATTTCACTTTTGGCCTTAAAGCCCAATTTGGACCCATGACCCAAACCTAACCCAAACTCACCCAATTCAACTCCAATTAACCCCAAATCTTTTCCAAATCTCCCTTAACATCCCTACAAACAAAACACTAACATGATTTTCCCAACATTTAGACCCAAACCCCACTTAAATTCAACCCAAAACCAAAAAGCCCAATTTTGACCTAAACCCAAACCTAACCCAAATAAGCCCAAACCCCAAAATCAAAACCCAAACAAAGCCAAAACCTCTTTGAAACACTCCCATAAAAATTTCCCAACATTTATTTTACATCAATTTCAACCCTAGCCCAACATTGGCCCAAGTTAGCCCAATTTGACCTATATTGGCCCATTCACCAAAGAAGCCCAAATTCAACCCAATTCAAACCCAAATCACTCCCAATTTGCTTCAAATCACTCATGACACATCCATGAACTAAACCCAACATTTGTTTGGCCCAATCCTTCACAAAATTCCCATCCATAAATTTATTTTTAAACCAAAAGCCTACTTACATGAAACCTTCCTAAAAGCCCAAATTTCATGCTAAAGCCCATATGACAAATTCTTCTCATCATACCCTTGATTAAAATCAATCCCTAAGTTTGAAAATTCATCATGAAGCCATTCCAAATTAAGCCCCATACAAATTCCCATCAAAATACCAAAATTTTTCTTAAATCCATTTCCATGAAATTGACTTAACTTTTCCCAAGCCAAAGGTGAGCCATGAAGCCATGCATGAGCCACA
Organism: Papilionanthe hookeriana x Papilionanthe teres; assembly: GCA_022702705.1. NCBI lineage: Eukaryota > Viridiplantae > Streptophyta > Magnoliopsida > Asparagales > Orchidaceae > Papilionanthe > Papilionanthe hookeriana x Papilionanthe teres. The sequence continues at coordinate 61,171,769 of CM040438.1, read as the reverse complement.
TGGGAGCCATGAGAGCCATGGAATCTACTTTCCACCTCACCATACCCAAGATGGCAAGAGGAGGGGGCCCTTTCCATATTCTCTTAAGAGTGATTAACCACTTCCATGACTCCACTAAACCATGCTTAAGCTTAATTGTACTTGGATGGTGACCATTCCCCACTAATCAAGCTGATCCAAGTGACTTTCCCTTCAGCCCAAATTGGCCTTGGAGGGTGGACCTAACCCAAAACCAAGGGTTGACCCATTTAGACCCAAAACTAGCCCTTTCCCATTCCATTTTGATTTAAACCCTTTACACATGTCCATGGCCAATTGACTGCACAAACCTCCAGCCCTGACCCACCTGGACTCGAGGGTGACCCATGCCTGCCGCCGCCCGCCCGGGTCGCCGGAAAACACCATGGTCGAGACCTCGGGAGGAGCCAAACTTTGGAATTCCACTTTCGTCGAGCCGCCCTTGCCCAATGGCCACCATGGCCGTTTTTCCCATGTCCGCAGCAGACTGATCCCAACCCTCGGCCATCCCCGTGAGGCCCTCCAGCCACCTCTATTTAAACCCGACCCCCTCACGGCCATGAGAAGAGAGTTGCACAAACCTTGCCGAAACTCGCCAAAATTGTTCCAAACCCTACTCCATACTTAGAGCGAGCTTGATCCCCAGGTGTCAATTTGCCCCAATCCCCACCGACGAATCCAATTTCTCAACCGAAATTTCACCCAAAACCAGGACACTTTGCCACAAGTGAGCCAATCCTCAAATCGACCGGTCCTACACCATCACCGGACCAAGAGGAGAAGTTTCCCATTGAAAGCCTCATCTCCAGAGCCACCCAGCTTGTTCCAGCCTCCAAGCTTTGTGATCGGCCGTGGTCACTTTCATAGCTAGGCAATTCACCGGACCGGGAGACTTCATCTGGACCTTGCTGGGATCCAATCGAAGGTGACACAACCCTCAGATCGAAGCCACACTTCTCTGAGCAAAGGTATGGCCTCACTCTTCTTCCTGAGCTTCTGAACATTCTTCATTTTTATTGAGTTAATTTCAATGCATGATCACCGTATAGATGTGTTCGTCTCTTCAAGACGAATCCATAGAGCACAAGAACACAAAAATCCGTTAAGTATTGAGTGAGATATTAAGGATTTAGTGTGGACGATTCTCGGGTGAGGACGCTTGGGGGCGATGAACGGATGCCGTTCATTTAATACACGCATGGATGGACGGCCACGATCGCGCCGGATGAGGAGACGGAACGATACAGTGGGCCCCTGGAGCACTGAGTTGGATGGCGGCGTCGAATCAGAGAGCGCCACGCGGCGTTTCGGAGCTGCCGAGGTTGACGCGGCGCCACGTGGATAAATAGAAAATTAGGGTATTTTCTGATTTATTTAATTCCCTAAACTTCAAAAATTCATAACTCTGTGTAGAAAAATCACAAAAAATAAAATAAAAATATCCTCTTGCTCAGTGAATAGAGGAGAATAATGTGGAAAAGAAATCATTTAATTTCATCAAGTATTTTATTTTTAATGATTTATTTCCCTTCTGCATTATTTTAATTCTCCATGCATATAGGAAATTCACCATGTCATGAGACCATAGGGCTTTTGAAGCCTCCGAATTTGGGAACATTCCCCGAATTTTCCAAAGTCGGAGGCCATCCCTATGAGAAGTTATTGATTTTTTAAATTCATGTTGCTGTTTTGAGTATTTTAATTCCAATAATTAGCATGTTGTGAAATAAATTCTAGGAAAATCTGGTGATGTCTCTTATGACCAGAGGACCCTAGGAAAAATAGGTTTTGAGTTCATTCATTTAAAATAACCCTAATTGGCTTAAACACCCAAAATAGATCCCTAATTAATTAGAGTTAACCATACATCAAATTAACTTGAAATCAATTCTCCACTGACCTTTAGGATCAGAGGAGCTCACAATAAAAATTTGAGGTCAATTGGACTTGGTTAGCCTAACTAAATGGGTTGATTAAGCCATTTAGTCAATTTGAACTTTAAAAATTCATAACTTTCAAAATACTTTTCAAAAATTCACCAAATTGGTTTTGGAGACTCTCTAATATCAGGGGAATTTAAGAAAATTAAAATTTCAATTTTCTAAAAAAGTTGATTTTTTGTATTATTTTAATATTTTAATAATTAAAAAATAATAAAAATCACAAAAATAATAAAATTCACCAAAATGTCACATTTTGAATTTTAATCACTTAGGAACAAACCCCAAATTTTTTTTAGCTCTATTTAATGAGATATTAAATTTTAAAGCCCTAAGGTAATTTTAAAATTAAAAAAATGTATTTTTTTAGCATTTTCACTAAAATAATTCTAATAAATCAAAGAAAAATCATTAAATTGTAAAAATTGATTCCCTGATTTCCTTGATATCAGAGAGATTTTTGAAAAATATAAAATTAAATTTTCAACTTTTATTTTATTTTTAAATTAATTAATACTCTAAAACTTAAAATAATTATAATAAAAATAATATAATTCAAAAAATCACCAAAATTGGTCCAAGTGGTCCTCTGGTCATTAGAAATGTTCCAATATTTTCTTAAGGATTGAAACTTTCCCTTGGTCATATTATTAAATTTTCCTTGGAAATCTCTATTTTCCACCAAAAATAATTATGTAAATAAATTAAATACAGAAAAATCACATTTTCTCCTCTCATGTCTTTATTGGCATATGAGTGAAGTCACATAAAAATTTCAAGTTCATTTAAGTTCAATTTAGTGAGTTATGAAATTATTAAGCTTGAAGGGCAAAATGGTAATTAAAATTTTAACCCTTAATTAAAACTTTAGGCTTAATAAAATTAACAAGTAAAATGTTTGATCTTAATCTGATTTGGATGATTGAAATTTAAATAATTAAAGGGTAAAAACCTATTAAACAATTTGAAAATAATTAAAGTAAACTTTAATTAAATAATTGATTAAATTTGGAATAATAATAAAGTTGGGATTATTAAATAGGGATATTATTAGGAAGAGATTTGTTCTTTAATTTAAAGAATCCCTAAATTAATCATCTCAATAATATTTAATCTCCAATTAAAATGATAATTCAAATTTAAATTTTAAAATATTAATGGACTTAATCATCAAAATTAAGTTAAAAGTTAAATTATTAAACTTTTCTTTAAATTTTCAATTAAATTAAAATTAAAAATAAAATTAAATTAAAGATTAAACTAAATCAAACAAATTAAATTAATTTAAATTAAATTAAATCAATAAAATTAAATTAAATTAAATTTAATAAATTAAATTAAATTGAATTAAATTTAATTAAAGTTAAATTAAATTAATTAAGTAAAATTAAATCAAAATAATGGTTAAATTAAATTAAATTAAATTAAATTAAATTAAATTAAAACATATTAAATTAAATTAAATTAAGTTAAATTAAATTAAAATAAAAAAGAAATAATAATAAATAAAAAAATCAAATTAAAAATAAAATTAAATTAAAATTAAAATTAAAATTAAAATTAAAATTAAAAAAATTAAAATTAAATTAAAATTAAAACTAAACCAAATTAAATTACATTAAAGTTAAATTAAATTGAATTAAATAACATCACCTAAGACATAAAGAATTTAAAGAAATTCAAAATGAAGTAACTTGAACACTATTCCAAATTTAAACCCATTAACTTAAATTAAATCATTTGAACACCAATTTGCCCTTGAAAGCTTTGGTTGTCATAACTCCTAAATAGAACGTTAAATGAAATGTTACTTCACCTATAGGATATTCAAATGTCCTAGTTCACTGAGCAAGATAATAACAAAACTTGAATCCTCGGACGATTACTTCACTCGATTAATTAAATTCATTTGGACTTAAAACAATCCTAGCAAGTATTGAAAAGATGTTTAAGATTCTTCTTAAGCACTTTCTCAATATGATAGGATACTTATAAGAATAATTGAACTTAATTGTTCTTTGATGAAGAAAATCGTCCTCAGACCAAAATACAAGAACCTAGACGTCATAGGAAATGACTAGCTATAAGATTAGGAATTTGGTAGAAAACCATAACCCTTCCCTTAGCTTTACCTAGGAACTTGCTTAAATATTCTAATTGTGTTTTAAGTGCAGCTTTGGATGACGGGAAGACCCTCCAGGTACGCTTTTATTTTATTGCAATTTATCTTATTGCAATTTATTTAATCGCATCGCACTTTCTTTTCTTGCATGATAAACAACTGTTGCATGAAAACCCACACCTTTAGGATAGTCCCTAAAACTGAAACCAAAACTAAATTAAAAGTCATTGCAAGATAAAATTCACCGCCACAACATTTCAAAATATAAAACAACTCAAAATTTAATCACAAACAGAACACAAAACTGCAATTATAACTAAATTAAAACGTTCTGTTGGATGATCGGGAATACCTCGAATGATGTAACCTACGTGTTGCTAACGGGATTTCCCACGGTCTAAATGAAGGTGTGGAACTCATTCGATTGAGTTTAGCAAATTCATCCGGACTAAGTGAATCTGATAAAAATAACGATGCCGGAAGGATGGAACCGTGGGATCTTAACCGGTGTTGTTATAATCAACTTTAAAATTTGTTTTAAATAAAACATAAAAACACTTGGAAATTAAGACTTCTCTAAACCAAAACACCTTTCTCATCTCCTGATTTATGACTTCTAAAACTAAACCTCTGCAACAACAAGGAGCTTGGAGCACGGTGGGCAGCACGACCATCTTCGTCAGCAAAACAACTCTACATCAGCTAATCATTCCTAGAATTAAACAATAAAGCCATAGGACTTCGAGGTAGTTTGCCTAGTGCAACATAAATCCTCAACCTTTTGTTAGGCATTTGCATTGCAAATTAAGCCCTAACCGGTCTTAGGACTTCGAGTTAGTCGTCCGATAAGATGTAAACCCTCACATCTTCAAGGCTACTTGTATGATTTTATCATACAAATATAAGTCCTAATTAATTAAAATTGGCAAGATCAAAACATTAAATAAACATTAGGACTTTTCTAAATTCAAGCCAAACAATAGGATAGTCGGGAAATTACCGAAGTTTGCTTCGAATCTGTGATTTCTCCTACCTTTCTTCCTTTGAATTCCCAAAATAAAATCTTCCAAATTTGATCCACTCCCTATTGAAATTCCAAAATTCAATCCTTTGAAAACTTAAAATTTGAAATTCTTGAGAGCAGAACTACTGATTATTATCGAGAGTTTTCTTAGGTGACTCCCGTCACTTAAGATGTAATTAACTATAGGGGCTTGCCCTTATAGGGAATTTTAAGAACCTGGTAATATAAACCCTACTTAATTCATTTGTATTAGCAGGGAACTTGTCGGCTTATAAAATTGGTTCACAACCGAACAGATGTCACAAATCTTTTAGTTTATTTAACCGAGCCCTATCATCAAGCAGTGTGTCTATTCTACGGGGTAGATACACGGTTTGTGATGCGGTGCTCATTTATATAAACTATTTGGGATGTGAGATCAGTGTGATTTCATATCTTAAAATTTTCAAATTTAAAATTATTTTCAAAATTAAATACTACTTTTCAAATTATTTATATAAATTAAATTAAAAATTCGCCGACAATTTCTGTAGGCGACCCCTTTTCAAAACACAACCTAAAAATATGCCGACATGGTCATATTAAAAAGTAAAGTAAGATCAGGTATTAATATCATCACAATGTTTTGAAAATATTTTGATTTTCAATTCTCCATCAAATTTTATATTATCTTATTTATATTTTCATAATTGAAGGAAGAATGTAAACTAACTACTCAGAACACATTGAATATAAATAGCAAAACATAATAAATAAACTTTAAATTAAAAATAAAATACTTATCTCAAATATTCCTTCTACAGATCTTCTGATTCCTACTGACTCCACAGTGTAATGAACTTCAAATGCAACAACTTGAAAATAAACTCACTAAACTAAATAAAAGTGGCCCTAAATTTCTCTCTCTGTTTCTCTCTCTAAGGATGAGAGATCCTAAAGTGGCTAAGAGATAGGGGTTACAATGGGGGGCACATTTTTCTGAAGGAGTGGACTCCTATTTATAGGCTTTAAGGGTTTCCTTGAGGCACCTCTTCAAAACATGTCCACATTCAATGAATCTTCTAGAAGGTCTGTCCGGCGCCTAAGCGCCGGACACCGCGTCCAGTTCTTCGCACCTCTTCACTTTGGCTCACACCTCTTCACGTTTAAAACTATTTTGAAGCGTCCAAATGCAATGTATCACATGTCCTATTATCAAGGAACAACTGCCAGTCTTCTAGAATGTCTAATAACCGCTTGTTGACCTCAATTTTGGTGAGGTCTTTTGCCTCTCTCTTTAGTACCTAGGATCTAGCATAAGGCTTTTCCTTTGACTAATCTTAGAGGACTAGAAATGGAACACACCATTTAGACATTCAAACTACTTCTTAACTCCCTGCAAACCCCACAAGCTTGATTGTAGACCCCTAATCACGTAGATGGTTGAAATCAAATGTGGAGGTTTAAAGGATGAGTTCCCTATAGGACTTTTTGGCCTTAGGAATACCCTGGATGGCCTGGTCTGGTGAGGGTTTGCTTGCACATACACTACACTCCCACACACATTACAAGTCCTAAAACCACACTCTCACCCAACTTGACTTCCTGACTCATGTAGGTAATTCATATGGATGGTCCGTAACCCCTAAGCCCCTGGCTAAGAGGGTCAGGAACAACATAGTGAATGCCTCAAATGAGTCCTCTCATGGCTCATATGGGCTTAATGTGGCTTCATGGCTAAATCATAGTGATTCCATTTCACTCACACTTGATCAATCTGCATTTTTCCAAAATTTCAATTTTTTTTTACCCCCGGGGGCCCCGCACCCACCAAACCTACCAAATACCCTTGAAATGACCCAAAATTTGCAAAGTTACCTAAATTACCCAAGATCTCTCAAAATTAACCCTAAATACTTCCCACCACTCAAATTGACCATCTTTGGCCAAAAGTACCAAAATTTTCAAAAATACCCCTAAATCCCCCCCCAAATTACCAAAATACCCTTTTACCCCAAAAATCCAAAAATTCTAAAAATTCCTAGAAAACTCCAGAAAATCCCAAATATTGCCAATTTTATTTTGTTCAACTACACAGTGGGCCAATTTTGACAATTTACCCCACTTTTACTAAAACTCCCAATTTGACCCATTTTTAACCCAAGTGAACCCAATGTCAAACCAAACCACCCCAATTGACCTCAATTTTGGTCCAATTAAATTCTAAAATTCAATTAAATATCCCCAATATCAATTTAGACCAAATCCAAGTTCAATTTGATTTACATTTAGGCCCAATTTCAGTTTGAAGCCTAAAAGCCTAATTTTGGCCCATGACCTAAACCTAGCTAAAACCAACCCAACTCAACCCCAATTGGCCCCAAATCTTTTCTAAAGCCTTCATAACATCCCCATAAACAAAAAACTAACTTTATTTTACCAAAATTTGAACCTAAACTCCACCCAAACCTAACCCAAAACCAAAATCCCTTAAATTGACCTAAGCCCAAACCTAACCCAAATAGGCCCAAATCTCAAAATTAGAGCCCAACCAAAGTTGACTCTTTGTAACACTCCAATAAACATTTCCCAACATTAATCTTACATCAAATCCAACATTAGCCCAACCTTAACCCAAGTTAACCCAATTTGGCCCACCTTGGCCCCTTTACCAAAAAAGCCCAAATTCAACCCAATTCAATTCAAAATCACTTTAAACTTGTTTCAAATCACTCATGACACATTCCTAAACCAATTGCAACATTTATTTGGCACAATCCTTTACAAAATTTTTTATTCTAAATTTACTTTAAATCCAAAAGCCCATTTCCTTAAACCACTTTAAAAGCCCATTCTCACCAAATCCAAAAGCCCAAAATTGGCTCTAAAGCCCACATGACAAATTATTCCCACCATACCTTTAATTGAAATCATCCCTAAGTCCTAAATCAATAATCAAGTCATTCCAAACTAAGCCACATGCAAAATTACCCCTAAATACCAAAAATCCTTAAAATCCTTTTTCATGAAAGAAGCCAACCTTTTCCAAGCCAAATGTAAGCCAAATGTGAGCCATTTACAAGCCATATGAAGCCATGAGAGTTTTGACACCTCACCATGTCATTTATGGAAAATGGAGGGGCCCCTTTCTTAAGCCTTCCATAAGCTTTTTTAACCTCATCCTTGATACACACTAAAACATGCTTAGCCACCTCACCATGGATGGAGACTTCTCCACTCCAATCAGTTGAGCCATATGATTACCTTCAGCCCAAATTAGCCCTTGGTGGGTGCATCAAACCCAAATCCATGCATTTGACCAAACCAAGCCCAAAATGAGCCCTTCCACTTTGATTCAACTCCTTTACACTTGGCATTTACCAATTGAACTCACAAAACTCATGAACTGGCCTCCTTGACCCTAAGGGTGACCCATGCCTGGCCAGCCGACGACCACCACAGCCGCCAGAAATCACCAGGCCGAGAGGCTTGATTTGAATCAAAAATTCAATTTGAATTAGCTGACTTGTCCCAACCTAAATGGCCATTGCAGCTGTTCTTCCCTTGCCCTGAGTAGTTGATCCAAGCCTCCAATTTCCCCTGGGAAGCCCTCCAGCCACCTCTATTTAAACCCACTCACCTCTCAGCCAAACAAGGTGATGAACCAGACCTTAAGGAAACTCTACTAAAATTGCTCCAGGACCTTGTCCTAACCCAGAGCAGTTGATCCCCAATGTTCCCTTGCCCTAAACCCCATTAACAGAGCTCAATTTCTGAGTTGAAAATCCACCCAAAAAACAGGACACTTCACCACAGTGAGCCAATCTTCAAATTGATTGACCCTACACCTTCACTGCGACCAAGAGGAGAAGTTCCCCAACAAAAGCCCCCTCACCAGGCCAGCCATTGCTTCCAGCCTCCAAGCTTTGTGATCGGCCTTGGTCACTTTCATACTTAGACAATTCCCCATAGCCAGAGACTTCATCTGGAGCTTGTTTGGACTCAATCGAAGGTGACACAACCCTCAGATCGAAGCTTCACTTCTCTGAGCAAAAGTATGAACACATTCTTCCTCCCGAGATTGCAGCAATTCTCCATTTTGTTTGGGTTAATTACATAGCCTATAAACCATATGGATGTGTTCGTCTCTTCAAGACGAATCGATAGAGTATAAGAACTCGAAAATCCATTGAGAATCGAGTGAGATATTAGGGTTTGAGTGTGGACGGTCACGGGTGCACACCAGTCGTAGACGATGACCAGGAGCTGTTGGATCGAGCGTGTATCGAGCGGACGGTCGAGATCAAGCCGGACAGCGGAATGGCACGTGAACCGTGGGCCCCTGAAGCGCTGAGTCAGATGGCGGCGCCGAATCACAGAGCGATGCGTGGGCTTTCGATCCGCCGAAGGTTGACACGACGCCGACTCGGATAAGTAGAAAATTAGGATATTTTTGAATTATTTAAATACCAGAACTTCAAAAATTCATATCTTTGCATAGAAAAATCACAAAAAGTAAAATAAAAATACCCTCTTACTCAGTGAACAGAGGAGAATAATGTGGAAAAAAAATCAAGTTAATTGGATGAGTATTTTGTTTTTAATAATTTATTTACTGTTTCCAATGTTTTGATTCTCCATTTACATAGACAATTCACCATGGCATGAGACTATAGGGCTCTTGAAGCCTCTGATCTTGGGAACATTCCCTGAATTTTTCAAGGTCAGAGGCCATCTCTGTGAAGAAATATTGATTTTTCAAGTTCATGTCACTGTTTTAGGTATTTTAATTCCAATAATTAGCATGTCGTAAAATAAATTCTAGGAAAATTTGGTGATGTTTCTTAGGACCAGGAGACCCTATGAAAAATATATTTTTAGTTAATTCATTCATGAAAACCTTAATTGGCCCAAACTCTCAAAATTGAATTTGAATTAATTAGGGTTAACCACACACCAAATTAACTTGAAAACAATTCTCCATTGTTCTTTAGGGTCAGAGGAACCTTACATAAAATTTTGAAATCAATTGGACTTGATTAATCCCACCAAATGGATTGATTAAGCCTCATAAGCAAAATGGAACTTTAAAAATTCATAACTCCAAAAAGACTTTTCAAAAATTCAAAAAAGTGGTTTTGGAGCTTCTCTGATATCAGGGGAGTTCAGGAAAATTAAAATTTGATTTTTTTAAAAAAGTTGATTTTTCACAATATTTTAATATTTTAATAATTAAAAAATAATAAAAATCACAAAAATATTAAAAATCATAAAAATGTTACATTTTAACTCCTAATCACTTAGGAACAAACCAAATATTTTTCTTAAGTCCCTAGGATAAGATATTGAATTTTAAAGGCTTAGTGTAATTTTTTAATATTAAAAATGAAATTTTAACCTTTTTCACTAAAATAATTCTAATAAATCAAAGAAAAATCAAAAAATTATAAAATTTATTTCTCTAGACTCCTTTAGGTCAGAGAAATTTAAGAAAAATATAAAATCTATTTTTCAATTTTTATTTTATTCTAAAATTAATTAATACTCTACAATTAAAAATAATTATAATAAATAAAATATAATTTCAAAAATCACAAAAATTGGTTCAAGTGGTCCTCTGGTCATTAAGAACATCCCATAATTTTCTTAAGGATAGAAACTTTAGCTTGGTCATGTTGTTTAATTTTCTTTGAAAACCCCTATTTTCTACTAAAAATAATTATATAAATAAATTTAAATTCAGAAAAATCACATTTTCCCCTCTAATATCTTAATTGACATGTGAGTGAGGTGAAATAAAAATTTGAAATTCATTTGAGCTCAATTTAGTGAGTTATGAAATAAATAAGCCTAAAAGGGCATAAAGGTAATTAAGAATTTTAACCCTTAATTAAAACTTTGGGTTTAATCAAAATGGAGGGTAAAATATTTGATATTTTAATTTTCTCTTGGATGATTGAAACTTAGAGAAATTGAAGGGTAGAAACCCATTAAACACTTTGAAAATATTAAAATGAAACTCTAATTAATTAAATAGTTTAAATTTTGGAAAGAATATATTTAAAATTTGGATTATTAAAATAGGGATATTATTAAGAGGACATTTATTCTTTAGTTTAAAAATCCCTAAATAAGTCACTTCAATAATATTTAGTTGTTAACTAAAAATTAAAAAAATAATTAAAATCAAATTTAAAATCTTGGAGTTAAATTAAATTAAATTAAATTAAATTAAGTCAAGTCAAAGTTTAAATTAAATTAAATTAACACCTTAACAATTAGATTAAATTAAATTTAAAATATTGAAACTAAAATTAAACTAAATTAAAATTAAATTAAATTGAAATTAAATTAAATTAAAATTAAATTAAAAGTTAAATTAAATTAAATTAAATTAAAATTAAATTAAAATTAAATTGAAAATTAAATTAAATTAAATCAAATTAAATTAAATTAAATTAAATTAAATTAAATTAAAATCACTTAATAACAAACCCAGATGAAATCATTAAGAGTTAAATCAAAACATATCAATATTTTCAACACCTTTTTCTATATAAGTAAATTTAAAATATAAACATCAATCTAAAATACTAAGATAATTGAAAGTGTAAAGATTTAAATTGAATCTAAAAATAATTTGAACACTATTCAAAACTTAAAATTATTAATTAAAACCCCATAATTAAATTAAATCACTTTAAATCATTAACTCAAACTTCAAATTAAGAATGATTAAAATTCTCAATAAACCAACTTGCCCCTAAAGGCTTTAATTATTATAACTCTTAAATAGAGTATTAAATGAGATGTCACTTCATTCATCAGGAAATTAAATATCCAAGTTCACTGAGCAAGAGACAAAGTATAACTAAACTCCTGGATGGTTAATTCACCTGTGCAACTAAATTTACTTGGACTCAAAATAATCCCAGAAGTATTGAAAAGATGTTTAGGACTTGTCCTAAGCACTTCCTCAATATGACGGGATGTTTTAGAAGAACAATTGAATTTAATTATTCTTTGATGAAGAAAATCATCCTTAAACCAAACCAAGAACCTAGACGTCATAGGAGATGACTAGTTATAGGATTAGGAATTTGGTAGACAACCAAAACCCTTCCCTTAGCTTTACCTAGGTATCTGTTGAAATATTTAAATGTCTTAACATCTGTTTTAAGTGCAGCTTGGGATGACGGGAAGACCCTCCAGGTATGTTTTTATTTTATTGCAATTTACTTACATGCACTGTACTTTACTTTTCTTGCATGATAAATAAGTCTGTTGCATGAAAACCAAAACCTTTAGGATAGTCCCTGAACTGAAACCAAAACTACATTAAAAGTCATTGCAAGATAAAATTCACCGCCACAACATTCCAAAATATAAAACAACTCAAAATTTAATCACAAACAGAACAACAAAACTACAATTGTAACTAAATTAAAATGTCTCGTTGAATGATCGGGAATACCTCGGATGATGTAACCCACGTGTTGCTAACGGGATTTCCCATGGTCTAAATGAAAGCGTGGAACTCATTCGATTGAGTTTAGGAAATTCATCCGGACTAAGTGAATTCGATGAAAATAACGGTGCCGGGATGACGTAACCGTGGGATCTTAATCGGTTCTGTTTAAACAACTTTAAGATTTGTTTTAATTAAAATATTAAAAAACACTTGGATTTTAAGATTCCCTCTAAACCAAAACACTTCTCTCATCTCCCGATTTATGACTTCTAAAACTAAACCTTTGCAACAATAAAGAGCTTGAAGCATAGTGGGCAGCACGGCCATCGTCATCAGCAAAACTGGAATCTAATTCAATAAAACCTTTCTTAGAATTAAATAACAAAGCCATAGGATTTCGAGGTAGTTCACCTAGTGCAACATAAATCCTCAACACTTCGTTAGGCATTTGCATGATCATGTCATGTAAATTAAGCCCTAACTGGTCTTAGGACTTAGAGGTAGTCATTTGATACGACATAAACCCTCACATCTTCGAGGCTATTTGTGTGATTATGTCATACAAATATAAGACCTAAATAAATAAAATTGATAGGATTGCAACATTAAATAAACTCCCAAATTGAAGCCAAACAATAGGATAGTTTGGGAAGTTGCCAAGATTCTTCTTGGATCCTCAGCTTCTCCTACTTCTCTTTCTTTGGATTCTTAAAATAAACTGTTCTGAATTTGAGCTAATCCCTATTGAAATTTCCAAAACTCAATCCTTTGAAAACCTTAAACTTTGAAATTCTTAAAAGCAAAACCACTGATCATTATCGAGAGTTTTCTTAAATGATTCCCGTCATTTAAGATGTAATTAACTATAGGGGCTTGCCCTTATAGGGAACTTTAAGAGCCTGTGTAATATAAACCTCGCTTAATTTCTCCGTATTAAGAAGGGGAACTTGTCGGCTTATAAAATTGGTTCGCAGACCAAACAGATGTCTCAAATCTTCTAGTTTATTTAATCGAGCCCCATCATCAAGCAGTGTGTATATTCTTCGGGATAGAAGCACGATTTGTGATGCGGAGCTCATTTATATAAACTATTTAGGATGTGAGATCGGTTTGATTTCATATCTTAAAATTTTCAAATTTAAAATTATTTTCAAAATAAAATACTACTTTCTAAATTATATATATATTTAAATTAAATATAAAATTTAAAGTTCGCCGACAATTTCTATGGGTGACCCCCTTTTCAAAACACACTTAACCTAAAAATATGCCGACACCGCTTACTTCATCAAAATAACCGTCCAAAAGTCGTCAAAAATTTGACAGTTTCTGTATTGAGTTTGGCGCGTAGGCGCCAACTTCTGGCGCCAGGCCATAATTTTTTATAATTCTTGTATTTTGCTCCATTTTTGCTCCATTTTGCTCCTTTTTCACCATTTTTCCTTTTTTGGACCTTTTTTACATCACCTACATCCAAAAACACAAAAATACCTTTCATTAAAGCATAATATCCTTAGAAATTGATAAAAATCAAGGCATAAAAATAGGTTTTTTTTTCATGGATCAAAATCCCCCAAACTTAAATGTTACTTGTCCTCAAGTAACCCTTTTTACTATATAAAATCTATAACCTTTGGAATAAAAGAGAAATATTTAAGATTCCTTATAATTTTTGATTTTATAAAGTCTTTAGTAAATTATTAACCCAATTTCACTAACTAGGTTTAATTTTAAGAATTTAAAGAACATTCAACTACCAAATCATAAGATTTCAAAATTTTCATCCATTTTGAAAATAATAGAAGTTTATTATATTAAGATCTCATAGATTATTTACAAGAAAAAAGATCATCTTGAAAAACCTTTCCTAAAAAAAGATTCATGCATAAAAATTAAATAAAATATGTAACTAGTTTTCCTTCTATAAGATAATTCAAGTGAAGCCAATTTTTGATTAGGCATTTCCTCAAACTTCTCCTCTCTTTTTTTTTTATATATAGAAAGGACTACAATATCTAGATAGCCTGTTAATGATTTTGAACTTCACTATCCTTAACTTTATTTTCAAAACTTATACATTTCCACTTAATTATTATAACATGAATAAAAATTCAGAAAGATTTTCAATCTTTTCTTTTTTCAAGTGATAATTTTTTATTACTTAATACTTCTAAAATTCCATTATTTTTACCATGAATAGAAAAATTCGTTATCTTATTCTTCTTTAAGTTAAATAATTCTATTCTTAAAATCAATCAAAGTTATTAAAATTTTGGTAAAGTTCACTAAATTTTTTATAATTTCAAAAATAAAAGTGATCTTAAATAGATTCTTTATTCCTTAAGTTATGTTAAAAAGTTTTTATTTTAAGAAAATATTAGCTCTTTAAGGATAAATAAAATTTAAATTTGAATGTATTTTCCCTTCCCCCAAACTTAAGTTTTGTTATACTATGAAAATTTAAAAGTATGAGAGAAAGAAAATCATAATTTTAAAAAGGAAATGTTTATAAGTATGTAAAAACAATCTTAAAAAGAAAAATTTATTTCTACTCATGCTTTTATGAATAATAAAGATAAAATTGAAGCAGGTATAAAAAGTAAGCAGGCTAATTTTTATGATTATACTAAATTTGAAACAAAATAAAAGCAGAGCAAAATTACCAATTACTAAACAGTAGACTGAAACAAACATATCATAAATTAACTCTAATCTCAGTCTCAAACACAATATACTAAGAATATTCTAATAATAAAATCTTAACACTAATCAATCCACACAGGTACATAACAAATCAACATACATCAAACAAACCAACAAACCAAACAAAACAAACTAACAACAAAGTAGCACAACATAGAGATCTATTAACTACTAGTCACTGGCTGTAGCCTCATCATCATCATCGTCACGAAAGGAAAACTCAACATCCTTACGATCAACAAATGGTGTGAAACTAGGAAAAGTAGGGAAACTAACATCATGCTCACCCTTCAGAAATCTGACGAGGGCTTCATTATACTCAGCATCATAGCTACTCTTCCTCTGGGTATAATCAGATAAATGATCAAGTTTCCTATCAATAGTATCAACCCTGTAGTGAGTTTGAAATAACTCCTGCTGCTGCTCTATAAACTGATCATGCATTGACTCCCAGAAACTCGATGGTGGCTCAGCAGAAGTAGAAGGTTGGGAAGTAGAAGGTCTACCTGAAGTAGGTGCAGAAGAAGAAGGAGCAGTCGATCTCTTCCCTCAAAGATGATCATATATGTTAATGCTTTCCTGATCAATCAGCTTAGTAGACTTCAACCTTTCCTCTGAAATATCTGTAGTGACTCCATTGCTAAAACATAATGAATAAATCAGAGATGGGAATCCCAGTCCAACAGAAGTGCTGGATCTCGCAGTAAAATCCACAGAATCATAAATAATACTTCTGACATCAATAGGCTACCTTTCCTGAATGCAGTAGTTTAAGATCGCTCGGTCTCTAGTTACTTCACTCAGGTGGTTGGAAGGTAACGATCTTGCAGAAATAAAATAGTGCCATGCTTTAGAAATACCATTTAACTTGGAGGATTTGAAGTTTACCCTTTTCCGTTCCTAATCTTCCAAGATCCAGTACCGTCAGTCAAATAAGCAATGATCATATCCAAATCTCCCTCAGATGAAGATAATCCAAAATAGTGGCACTCTATAGTCGGTGGCAGGTCGTAAAATACATTGATTCTTTTAGGAGTAAATCCTACTCTGACACCTCTAACAAAAACTTCATAATCTTCGGCATCCAGAAAATTTGCATAGAACTCTCAAACTATATGGATAACAACAACAACAGTGAAATAACAGAATCGTTGCCAGTTGTGCGCAATGATAGTGTTTTCAATCATCTCCCCTGGATGATAGAAACTTCATTCTGAAATGAACTTCCTCGACGTCGCAAATTCATGAAATAAAAAATGCACAGCCGTAGTAGAAAATTTGCTGCTATCGAAATTGTCTTGTGCATTCCCGCGTTTAGATTTCGGAGCCATCTAAACGTAAAAGAAAACAAGAACAAATTTAGGAATGAAAAATTTAAACTCTTTTTTTAAGTTTAGAAAACTTAAAATAAGTTTTAAAATCCAAAGAAATCACTAAAAATCAAAAAAATTTTCAAAATTTCGGTTCTTAGCAAAACCTAGGGAAATCTATAGTGAAAATCGAAAATAAATGGTTCAAAGTGTAAATCTGACCTTGAGATGAAGAAATCAAGTGGTTTCACGCCCAAATCCTTGATGTTTTGACCTCAAAATGGATTCTAAAAGTTAATTTTCGTGAAAAATGGAGGAAGAAGAAGGCTTAGGCGTCCATAATGGCTTTTGGGGGTATTTAAGGAATTTTTCGGGTACAGGCTTAACTGGCGCTTAGGCGCCGAATTCTGGAGCCTAGGCGCTAGACTTCCCTTTCACAAAAAATTATTTTTAAATTTAATTTTCCACCCAAATTCATAAATTCAACTTCCAATTACTCACATTAGAGTAGGGCTTCAGTTTCTAACTTCCAAAACATTTTTCAAAAATTTTAAAAATTAAATGTTAAATCCACCAATCAAACTTCACTAAATTCCATCTATAATCTTCAATATTGGCTCAATATATTCTAGATAATTATCATAATTGATTCAAGTTCCTAATACACAATCAAAAACAACAATTTCTAAGCAAAAACTACACGCATTGAACATGAAAGCAAATACACAAATACAATCGATTCACTACATCGCTACAACGACTCAACAAACCAGATAATAATGATCTCATTACCAGAATACTCTAATCTTCACAAGGGAAATTGTGTATTCCGCTTGGAAAGAACACTAACGCTCTCGGTAAATCAGTAGCTTTCTTTCTGTCAATCCACTTGTTCTTTGCATACATTTCAACTTGAGCATCTTGATAAGCCGCAAAATGATCAAATTGAAGTTTCATCTGCCATTCCAGATGTTCAATCTGATGAAACATCTCATGAAGACGATCTCCAATGCTTTTAAAATCCGCTTCAAACTTATCCAAATGATTAGAAATTTTCTCTAAACTCACTGCGATGAAACCATTGAAGTAGGGTTGAGGATCCTTTGAGACCATGTCCCTAGCCTCTTCTCCATTATTTCTTCCTTCCATTTCTTAAAAAATTCTCAAATCTCTCAAGAATGAAGTGTAATGGATGTAACTTTGATTGCTTGATGGTTAGGGATGAAGATGGGTTGATTTAAAGGTGAATATCGTGTGAAAAACTGAAATTTTTTTGTTTTTGCACGACCCAGTAACTGTGGCGCTTAGGCGCCAAATCTGGCGCCTAGGCACCAGACCTATTGATACATAGTTTAACTCGGGCGCTTAGGCGCCGAATCTTGGCGCCTAGGCGCCGGAACTACGTTCAACTCGATTTCGCCTAATCGTCAAATTTCAAAGTTTCGTTTTCCAATATAGGTAAATTATACTGGTAAGAGTAATCTAGTCTTAATAACACAAATTATAAGCAATCATAATGAAGCTTAACTTGATCTCATTTTTACTCATATTTAGAATAGAGTGATCCAATTTCTAAATCTTACATACTTCAAAATAATCTTCAGCTTAAGTCAACAAAGACTTATAAGCATCAAATTTTACTAAAGTAATATAAAATTAGTTAAGATCGAGGCATAAACTTACATTAATAACATAAAAACACTCAAAATAAAAGATAATTATGGGTTGCCTCCCACAAAGCTCTTGGTTTAACGTCGTCAGCCCGACTTAAGTAAATCTTTAATCAGGTTGACTTAATTCATAAGCCTCTTTATAAATCATTTTAACATCTCCCAAATAAGGCTTTAATCTTAATCCATTTACTTTAAAAAATTTTCCTGTTTTGGGGTCTTTAATATCCACAGCTCCATAATGGTATACTTTCTTAATTATATAGGGTCCAATCCATTTAGATCTTAATTTTCAAGGAAAAAGTTTTAAACGAGAATTAAACAGTAATACTTCTTGTCCAGGCTCAAAAATTTTTCCTGAAATTTTCTTATCATGTAACATCTTCATTTTCTCTTTATAAATCCTTGCATTTTCACATGATTCATTTCTTATCTCTTCCATCTCATTTAATTGCAATAATCGCTTTTCTCCTGCTTCATTCAAATTAAAATTAAACTCCTTTACCGCCCAATAAGTTTTATGTTCACGTTCAACAGGTAAGTGACAATGTTTACCATAAATTAACTGGTAAGGTGACATTCTGATTGGTGTCTTATAAGCTGTTCTATAAGCCCATAAAGCAGAATCAAGTCTATCAACCCAATCAGTTCTTCTAGGATTAACATTCTTCTCTAAAATTCTTTTAATTTCTCTGTTTGATACTTCAGCCATTCCACTTGTTTGTGGGTGATAAGCAGTTGCTATTCTATGTTTGATTCCAAATTTTTGTAGTAATGATTGAATTCTTACATGTTGACCTCATTTTTGATGAGGTCTTCTCTTCCCTCTTTAGTGCTTAGGATCTAGCCTTAGGCTTTTCCTTTGACTATCTTAGAGGACTAGAATTGGGACCCATCCTTTAGAAATTTAAACCACTTCTTGTCTCCCTGCAAACCCCACAAGCTTGATTGTAGACCCCTAATCACCTAGAGGGTTGAGATAAAAAGTGGAGGTTTAAAAGATGAGTTCCTTATAGGACTCTTTGGCCTTAGGACCACCCTGGGTGGCTTGGTCTGGTGAGGGTTGACTTACACACTCACTACACTCATACTCTACACTCTCACACACACAATCCAAATCCTAAAACCACACCCATACCCAACTTGACCCCTTGACTCATGTAGGTAATTCATATGGATGGACCTTAACCCCTAAGCCCCTGCTAAGAGGGTTAGGAACAACATAGTGAATGCCTCAAATGAGTCCTCTCATGGCTCATATAGGCTTAATATGACTTCACGGCTCAACCAAAGTGCTTCCATTTCACTCATATTTGATCAATCTTCTTTTTTCCAAAATTTCAATTTTTGACCCCGGGGACCCTACACCCATCAAACCTACCAAAAGCCTTTGAAATTGCCCAAGTCCTCCAAAATCTCCAAATCACCCAAAAGTCCTCAGAATCAGTCCTAAACATTTTCCCCCACTTAAATTGATAATCCATAGCCAAAAATACCAAAAAATTCCAAAAATACCCCCCAATACCCTCCAAATACCCAAAATTCCCCTCTTAACCCAAAAATCCAAAAATTCAGACAATTCCCAGAAAATTCCAGAAAATCCCAAATATTCCCAATTTCATTTTATCCAACTACACCATGGGCCAATTTTGTCAATTTAACCCACTTTCACCAAAACCCCCAATTTAGCCCATTCTTAACCTAAGTGAATCCAATGTCAAACCAAACCTACTCAATTGACCCCAATTTTGGTCCAATTCAATTCTAAACTTCAATTCAATATCCACAATATCAATCTAGACCAAATCCAGGTCCAATTTGATTGACATTTGAATCCAATTTCACTTTTGACCATAACGCCCAATTTAGACCCATGACCCAAACTTAGCCCAAACTAACCCAATTTAACTCCAATTGACCCCAAACCTTTTCTAAACCTTCCCTAACATCCCAAAAACAAAACACTAACATAATTTACCCAAAAATTGGACTCAAACCCCACTCAAATTCAACCCAAAACCAAAAAGCCCAATTTTGACCTAAATCCAAACCTAACCCAAATAAGCCCAAGTCCCAAAACCAAAACCCAACCAAAGTTGAAACCTCTTTGAAACACTCCCATAAACATTTCCCAACATTAATTTTACATCAATTTCAACCCTAGCCCAACATTGGTCCAAATTAGCCCAATTTGACCTACATTGGCCCATGTACCAAATGAACCCAAATCCAACCCAATTCAAGCCCAAACCACCTCAAATTTATTTCAAATCACTCATGACACATCCCTAAACCAAACCCAACAATTATTTGGCCCAACCTTTCACAAAATTCCCATCCATGAACTTATTTAAAAAAAAACCTAAGGCTCACTCCCTTAAACTTTCCTAAAAGCCCACTTCCCCCAAATTCAAAAGCCCAAATCAATCTAAAGCCCACATGACACTTTCCCTCATCACACATTCAATTTAAAATCATTCCTAAAGTCCTAATTTATCATTAAACAATTCCAAATCAAAGCCTCATAACAATTCCCATCAAATCACCCCTAAATTACCAAAATTTCTAAAACCCTTTTTCATGAAATTGACCAAACTTTTTCCCAAGCCAAAGGTAAGCCATGAAGCCATTCTTGAGCCACATGCAAGCCATGTGAGTTGTTGAAATATGACCATCCCACATTGGGCAAAAGAGGGAGGCTCTTTCCATAACTCCTAAAAGTCATTAACCACTTCCATGATTCCCCTTAACCATGCTTAGGCCTAATTATGCTTGGATGGTGACCCTTCCCCACTAATCAAGCTGACCTAAACCACTTTCTCTTCAGCCCAAACTAGCCATGGGGAGGTGCACCTAGCCCAATCCATGCATTTGACCAAACTTAGCCAAAATACACCCTTACCTCATTCCACTTTAATTCAAGTCCTTTACACATGGCAAAGCTCAATTGCCTGCACAAACCTCCAGCCCTGACCCACCTGAACCTGAGGGTGACCCATGCCTGCCGGCCAGCAGCCTGGATCCCCGGAAAACACCACACTCGAGAGCTCCCATGTGAGCCAACATTGAAATTCCCCCTTGCTGAGCTGCCCCAAGTCCGGTGGCCACCATGGCTGTTCTTCTCTTGCATAGAGCGGCTGATCCCAAGCCCTAACTCCCCCTGGGAGGCCCTCCAACCAGCTCTATTTAAACACCACCTCCTCTCGGCCAAGAGAGGTGCTGAACCAAACCTTACTGAAACCCTGCCAAAACCATCCCAGACCACTCTCTACACATAGAGAACTTGATCCCCACTGAAATCCCTCTGCCATTTCCTCTCTGTGAGCTCAATTTCAGAGTTGAAATCCAAGCCCAAAACCAAGACACTTCACCACAGTGAGCCAATCCCCAAATTGATTGGCTCTACACCTTCACCAGACCAAGAGAAGAAGTTTACCAGCAAAAGCCCCCTCTCCAGGCAAGCCATTGCTTCTAGCCTCCAAGCTTTGTGATCGGCGGTGGGCACTTTCATACCTAGATAATTCACCAGGCCAAGGGACTTCATCTGGAGCTTGCTTGGACTCAATCGAACGTGACACAACTCTCAGATCAAAGCTTCACTTCTCTGAGCAAAGGTATGGACTCACTCTTCCTCCCGAGCTTCCAGAGATTCTCCATTTAGTTTGAGTAAATTTCAATTCATTTTTACTGTATGGATGTGTTCGTCTCTTCAAGACGAATCCATAGAGCATAAGAACACATAAATTCGTTGAGAATCGAATGAGAAATTAGGGTTAGAAGGTCTACGGTCACGGGTTCACACCAGTCGTAGACGATGACTGGGAGCCATTGGATCGCGCGTGTATCGGATATATGGCTCAGATCACGTCAGACCAGAAGATGTTACGTGAAAGGCGGGTCCCGGGATGGCTGAGTCAGATGGCAGCGCCAAATCAGGAGTGTTGACCTCATTTTTGATGAGGTCTTCTATTCTTCTTTTTAGTACATAGGATCTAGCCTTAGGCTTTTCCTTTGACTATCTTAGAGGATTAGAATTGAGACCCACCACCTAGAAATTCAAACCACTTCTTAACTCCCCGCAAACTCCACAAACTCGACTCGTAGACCCCTAATCACCAAGAGGGTTGAAATCGAATGTGGAAGTTTAAAGGATGAGTTCCTATAGGACTCTTTGGCTTTAGGACTACCCCAGGTGGCCCGGTGCAGTGAAGGGCCGACTTACACACACACTACACCTATACACTACACTTTCACACACATCCTAAAAAAACACACCCATACCTAACTTGATCTCCTGACTCATAAAGGTGATCCACATGGATGGTCCTTAACCCCTAATCCCTTGGCTAAGAGGGTTAGGAACAACATAGTGGATGCCTCAAATGAGTCCCCTCATGGCTCATGTGGGCTTGATATGGCTTCATGGCTCAACCAAAATGATTTTATTCCACTTACATTCAGCTAATCTTCAATTTTCCAAATTTTCAATTTTCGACCCCGAGACCCTACACCCGCCTAACTTACCCAAAACCCTTGAAACTATCCAAAATTTGCAAAATCACCTAAATTACCCAAAATTCCTCAAAATCAATCCCAAACATTCCCACATTACTCAAATTGATCATCCATACCCAAAAATACCAAAAATTCCAAAAATACCTCCCAATACCCTCCAAATAACCAAAATACCCCTCTTGACCCAAAAAATCTAAAAATTCAGAAAATTCCCAGAAAATTCCAAATATTCCCAATTTCATTTTGTTCAACTACACCATGGGCCAATTTTGTCAATTTACCCCACTTTTGTCAAAACCCCCAATTTGACCCATTTTAACCCTAAGTGAACCCAATGTCAAGCCAAACCTAACCCAAACTAACCCAATTCAACTCCAATTAACCCCAAATCTTTTCCAAACCTTCCTTAACATTCCCACAAACAAAATACTAACATGATTTGCCCAAAATTTAGACCCAAACCCCACTCAAATTCAACCCAAAGCTAAAAGGCCCAATTTTGACCTAAACCCAAACCTAACCCAAAAAGCCCAAACCCCAAAATCAAAATCCAACCAAAGCCAAAACCTCTTTGAAACACTCCCATAAACATTTCCCAACATTTATTTTACATCAATTTCAA
Source organism: Papilionanthe hookeriana x Papilionanthe teres (assembly GCA_022702705.1). Taxonomy (NCBI): domain Eukaryota; kingdom Viridiplantae; phylum Streptophyta; class Magnoliopsida; order Asparagales; family Orchidaceae; genus Papilionanthe; species Papilionanthe hookeriana x Papilionanthe teres. Next base: position 61,148,395 of record CM040438.1, on the reverse strand, counting down.
CCCTAGCCCAACATTGGCCCAAGTTAGCCCAATTTGACCTACATTGGCCCATTCACCAAAGAGGTCCAAATCCAACCCAAACCTAGCCCAAACACTTCAAGTTTATTCCAAATCATTCATGAAATATTCCTAAACTAAATTCAACACTCATTGGATCCAATCCTTTGCAAAATTCCCATCCTAAAATCCATTTTAAAATCCAAAAGCCCACTTCTCTAAACCATTTTAAAAGCCCATTTCCACCAAATACAAAAGCCCAAAATTGGCCCTAAAGCCCACATGGCAATTTCTTTTCATCATACCTTTAATCGATATCACCCCTAAGTTTCAAAATCATCATTAAACCATTCCAAATCAAGCTTCATCCAAATTCCCACCAAAAATGCCAAGATTCCTAAAATCTACTTCCATGAAATCGACTAAGCTTTGCCCCAAGCCAAATGGAGCCATGAAGCCCCATGCAAGCCATGAACAAGCCACATGAAGCCATGGAAGGTTTGACATGTGATCAAGCCATTAATGGCAAAAAGGGGAACCCCTTTCCTAACCCTCCCTTAAGCAATTTTAACCCTTTTTATGCAACACCTAAACCCAAGATTTACTTAAACCAAGTTGATAGGGACTTCACCACTCCATCTCCGCTAGCCTATCCGATTCCCCACGACGACCCAAAGCCCCTTGGAGGGTGCACCATGCCCAAAACCATGGGTTGACCCAAACTAAGCTAAAATGATCCCTCCCCCTTCTACTTTGATTCAACACCTTTACACATGGCCAACTGCAATTGATTTCACCATTGCCAAGACCCGACCTCCCCGAGCCCGAGGGTGACTCGACCTCGGCCGGCCGACCACCACGCCCGCCGGAAACCACCGGGACGAGAGCTCACATGTGAGCCCAAACTTGGAATTCTCACTCGGCTGAGCTGCCCCATCCCCAGTGGCCATTGTAGATGTTCTTCTCTTGCCAAGAGCAGCTGATCCCAAGCCCTAACTCCCCCTGGGAGGCCCTCCACCCTCTCCTATTTAAACACCACCCCCTCTCGGCCATGAGAGGTGCTGAACCAGACCTTACTGAAACCCTGCCAAAATTGTTCCAGAACACTCTCCATACTTAGAGCGGTTGATCCCCGGTGACAATTTGCCCTAATCCCCACCAACCGAGCCCAATTTCTCGACCAAAATTCCACCCAAAACCGGGACACTTCTCCACAGTGGATCAATCCTCAAATTGATTGGTCCTACACCTTCACCGCACCAAGGGAAAGAGTCCACCAAGTAAAAGCCCCCTCTCCGGGCCACTCATCTGTTCCAGACTCCAAGCTTTGTGATCGGGCTTGGTCGAAATCATACCTAGGCGATTCACCAGACCAGGAGACTTCATCTGGAGCTTGCTGGGATCCAATCGAAGGTGACACAACCCTCAGATTGAAGCCACACTTCTCTAAGCAAAGGTATGAGCTAATTCTTCATCCCGAGCTTCGGAGATTCTCCATTTCAAATGCTTTAATTTCAATGCATGATCACCATATAGATGTATTCGTCTCTTCAAGACGAATCCATGTAGCACAAGAACACGAAAATCCGTTGAGAAATGAGTGAGTTCTTAGTGGTTTTAGTGTGGACGGCTCTCGGGTGAGAACGGCTGGGGACGATGAACGGATGTCGTTCATTCCATACACGCGCGGACGGACGGCCAGGATCGCGCCGGATGAGGAGACGGAACGATACAGCGGGCCCCGGAGCGCTGAGTTGGATGGCGGCGCCGAATCAGAAGGCGACGCGTGTGCGTTCGGAGCCGCCTAGGTCGAGGCCGGCGCCGCGTCACTTAAATAGAAAATTAGGGTATTTTCTTATTTATTTAATTCCCTAAACTTCAAAAATGCATAACTTTGTGTAGGAAAATCGAGAAAAATAAAATGAAAATACCCTCTTGCTCGGTGAACGAGAGGAGAATAATGTGGAAAAGAAATCATTTAATTTCATCAAGTATTTTATTTTTAATAAGTTATTTACTGTCTGCATTGTTTTAGTTCTCCATGCATATAGGAAATTCACCATGGCATGAGACCATAGGGCTTTTGAAGCCTCTGAATTTGGGAACATTCCCTGAATTTTCCAAAGTCAGAGGCCATCCCTATAAGAAGTTATTGATTTTTCAAATTCAGGTAGCTGTTTTGAGTATTTTAAATCTAATAATTATCATATTGTGAAATAAATTCTAGGAAAATTTTGTGATGTTCCTTATGACCAGAGGACCCTTGAAAAAGTAGGTTTTGATTTAATTCACTTGAAATAACCCTAATTGGCCTAAACACCCAAAATAGGTCCTTAATTAATTAGAGCTAATCATATATCAAATTGACTTGAAAACAATTCTCCACTGACCTTTAGGATCTGAGGAACCCACCATAAAAATTTGAAGTCAATTGGACTTGGTTAGCCCTACTAAATGGGTTAATTAAGCTATTTAGCCAATTTAAACTTTAAAAATTCATAACTTTCAAAATACTTTTCAAAAATTCACCAAATTGGTTTTGGAGCCTCTCTGATATCAGGGGAATTTAAGAAAATTAAAATTTTAATTTTCTAAAAAAGTTTATTTTTTATATTATTTTAATATTTTAATAATTAAAAAAGTAATAAAAATCACAAAAATAATAAAATTCACTAAAATGTCACATTTTGAATTCTAATCACTTAGGAACAAACCCCATATTTTTCTTAAGTCTATATGATGAGATATTAAATTTTAAAGCCCTAAGGTAATTTTAAAATTAAAAAAATGTATTTTTTAGCATTTCCACTAAAATAATTCTAATAAATCAAAGAAAAATCAAAAAATTGTAAAAATTGATTCTCTGATTTCCTTGATATCAAAGAGATTTTTGAAAAATATAAAATTTATTTTTCAATCTTTATTTTATTTTTAAATTAATTAATACTCCAAAATTCAAAATAATTATAATAAATATAATATAATTCAAAACATCACCAAAATTGGTCCAAGTGGTCCTCTGGTCATTAGGAATGTCCCATAATTTTCTTAAGGACAGAAACTTTCCCTAGGTCATATTATTAAATTTTCTTTGGAAATCCCTATTTTCCACCAAAAATAATTACATAAATAAATTAAATACAGAAAAATCACATTTTCTCCTCTCATGTCTTTATTGGCATATGAGTGAAGTCAAATAAAAATTTCAAGTTCATTTAAGCTCAATTTAGTGAGTTATGAAATTATTAAGCTTGAAGGGCAAAATGGTAATTAAAATTTTAACCCTTAATTAAAACTTTAGGTTTAATAAAATTAAAGAGTAAAATATTTGATCTTAATCTGAATTGGATGATTGAAATTTAAATAATTAGAGAGTAGAAACCTACCAAACAATTTGAAAATAATTAAAACAAACTTTAATTAAATAATTGATTAAATTTGGAAGAATAATAAAATTGGAATTATTAAAATAGGGATATTAATAGGAAGAGATTTGTTCTTTAATTTAAGAATCCCTAAATTAATCATCTCAATAATATTTAATTCCTAATTAAAATGATAATTCAAATTTAAGATTTAAAATGTTAAAAGACTTAATCATTAAATTAAATTAAAGTTAAATTATTAAACTCTTTTAAAATTTCAATTAAATTAAAATTAAAAATAAAATTAAATTAAAATTTAAATTAAATTAAATTAAACAAATTAAATTAAATTGAATTAAATTAAATTAAATTGAATTAAATTAAATTAAAATTAAATTAAATTAATTAAATTAAATTAAATTAAAACATATCAAATTAAATTAAATTAAATTAAATTAAATTAAATCAAATTAAATTAAATCAAGTTAAATTAAATTAAGTTAATTCACATCAAAATCAAACTAAATTTAATTAAATTAAATTAGATAATAGAATCAAGTTAAAATTAAATCAAATTAAATTAAATTAAAATTAAAACTAAACTAAATTAAATTAAATTAAAGTTAAATTAAATTGAATTAAAAATAACATCACCTAAGACATAAAGAAATTCAAAAATAAATATGAAGCAACTTGAACACTATTCCAAATTTAAACCCGTTAATCGAAATTAAATTAAATCACAAACCATGTGAACATCAATTTGCCCTCGAAAGCTTTCGTTGTCATAACTCCTAAACAGAACGTTAAATGAAATGTTACTTCACTTATAGGATATTCAAATGTCCTAGTTCACTGAGTAAGATAACAACAAAACTTAACTAAACCTCGGACGATTACTTCACCTAATTGATTAAATCCATTTGGACTTAAAACAATCCTAGCAGTATTGAAAAGATGTTTAAGACTCGTCTTAAGCACTTCCTCAATATGATAGGATGTTTATAAGAACAATTGAATTTAATTGTTCTTTGATGAAGAAAATCGTCCTCAAACCAAAACACAAGAACCCAGACGTCATAGGAAATGACTAGCTATAGGATTAAGAACTTGGTAGAAAACCATAACCCTTCCCTTAGCTTTACCTTGGAACTTGCTTAAATATTCTAAATTGTGTTTAAGTGTAGCTTGGGATGACGGGAAGACCCTCCAGGTACGCTTTTATTTTATTGCAATTTACTTTATTGCAATTTATTTAATCGCATCGCACTTACTTTTCTTGCATGATAAACAACTGTTGCATGAAAACCCACACCTTTAGGATAGTCCCTAAAGCTGAAACCAAAACTAAATTAAAAGTCATTGCAAGATAAAATTCACCGCCACAACATTTCAAAATATAAAACAACACAAAATTTAATCACAAAAGAACACAAAACTACAACTACAACTAAATTAAAACGTCTTGTTGGATGATCGGGAATACCTCGGATGATGTAACCTACGTGTTGCGAACGGGATTTCCCACGGTCTAAATGAAAGTGTGGAACTCATTTAGTTGAGTTTAGCAAATTCATACGGACTAAGTGAATCCGATAAAAATAACGATGCGGAAGGATGGAACCGTGGGATCTTAACCGGTGTTGTTATAATCAACTTTAAGATTTGTTTTAATTAAAATATTAAAAACACTTGAACTCGAAGATTTTTTCTCTAAACCGAAATACTTCTCTCATCTTCTGATTTATGACTTCTATAACTAAACCTCTGCAACAACAAGGAGCTCGGAGCATGGTGGGCAGCACTGCCATCGTCATCAATAAAACCTGAGTCTACTTCAGCAAAAAATTTCTTAGAATTAAATAACCAAGCCATGGGATTTCGAGGTAGTTTGCCTAGTGCAACATAAATCCTCAACTCTTCGTTAGGCATTTGCATTGCAAATTAAGCCCTAACTGGTCTTAGGATTTCTGAGGTAGTTGTCTGATACAACATAAACCCTCACATCTTCAAGGCTATTTGTATGATTTTGTCATACGAATATAAGTCCTAATTAATTAAAAATTGGCAAGATCAAAACATTAAATAAACATTAGGACTTTTCTAAATCCAAGCCAAACAATAGGATAGTCGGGAAATTACCGAAGTTCGCTTCGAATCTGTAATTTCTCCTACCTTTCTTCCTTTGAATTCTCAAAACAAAATGTTCCAAATTTGATCCATTCCCTATTGAAATTCCAAAATTCAATCCTTTGAAAACTTAAACTTTGAAATTCTTGAGAGCGAAGTCGCGATTATTATCGAGAGTTTTCTTAGGTGATTCCGTCACTTAAGATGTAATTAACTATAGGGGCTTGCCCTTATAGGGAACTTCGAGAACCCGAGTAATATAAACCTCGTTTAATGCTTTCATATTAAGCGAGGGAATTTGTCGGCTTATAAAATTGGTTCGCAGACCAAACGGATGTCACAAAGCTTCTAGTTTATTTAATCGAGCCCCATCACCAAACGAGTGTGTCTATTCTTCGAGATAGATACACGATTTGTGATGCGGTGCTCGCTTATATAAACTATTCGGGATGTGAGATCGGTTTGATTTCATATCTTAAAATTTTCAAATTTAAAATTATTTTCAAAATCAAATATTACTTTTCAAATTATTTATTTAAATTAAATTAAAAATTCGCCGACAATTTCTGTTAGGCGACCCCCCCTTTTTCAAAACACATAATATAAAAATAATGCCGACAATTTACGGCGACTCACGTGGGAAAATTCCTCTCTCCATTTTAATCGGACAATTCGCTTTCAAAAATCGGTAGTGTATCCATGTTCCTAGTGGATCAAACTACCCTTCTTTCCGTTGGAATACTATGTTCATTTCTACCTTGAACAAGTATAGCCAACATTCTCTCGGATTTAGGAGCCACTGTTTAGACACCCCTAAATAGAGAGGTTCTAAGATCCTTTTACCTCATTTCTGAGGTGGGGTGGACCCCCAATAGGTATTAGTTTAGGAGCGGTCTTGCGGGTTGAGAAGTTTCTACAAGACTTTCTCTTCCTTTTCAAGTTCCTAATCAATTCCTTTTACCCTTCCTACAACTCTCCTTCTTTTAATAATTCTCTGTCTTAACGAACAAATCTTTTCGAAAAAATAATCTTCCTTTAATACAACAAATACACTAAGATAAACAGAAATGTGTTCGGACTCTTTCTTTTTCGTCATAAGTTATACGATAAGAGGAAGCACGATTCGGGGACTAACACTTGGAATCGCCTCCGCGAAATGGAAGCCCCAAAACTGATCTTCTCCTTCGTCAACGGACTCGACCTGGCCATATTCAAAGACGAACTGCCTGAAAATGGAATTATTCGATTCGGACAAGGGTTCGGGAACACCGACATCAAAATCCCCGACGTCACTCTATTTTCACTCACAAGCAAAGTACCGGAAACTGAGAAGCCGTTGATTGAGTTCAACCTTAAGTCAACTCACGAATTCCCTCCTCTACAAAAGATTCCAACTGAGAGGAGTACTGCTGTCCACAGAAGGACTGTTGTTGCTACCCCCACTGGTCTAGTTGTCTCTGCACCTACCCCGGCTCCTGCCAAACTAAAGGGGAAGGAAATTCAGAACTATGGCGAACCTATTACCATGGAGTGTACAGACCTTCCTGTGAGACCTTCTGTTTTTGAAATCGGCTCCAGCTCTAGAATTCCATCGCTGACACGGACTCAAAGAAGGAACAGAAGTAGAAGGATCGCTAGAGAAGCCAGAGCTGCTGAAGCTGCTTTCCTGGAGGAAATCCCAGAACTGCCCGAGTATACACCGCTGCCTGAATACATACCACTTTTGGGAGGAAGTAGATTCCATCCCCTCTCCGCCGCAGAGGATGAAGAAAATGTTCGCAAGATTGCTGCCGCATTGCCTCAGCCCGTATATTACAACGATAGTCGTAAGAAAAGGGCCAGAACTACGCCATTTGCTCGACTGCAAACTTTGATAGAGAAGTTAGCAAAGAAGGAAAGGTGCCCCGTATCAGAAATTTTAAGAAGGATAGGGCGGGTGCTAGTCAAATCCCATCTTGGGCCGCGAGTAGAACCTCGCTATCGTTGCGAAAAGCCAAATAAGAGGATGAAAGCTAGTCCGCCCGTCGTTGTTTCGGGACTACGAATTAGGGAGGATACCACCTTCCAGCATTTGGCTGACAGACCATCCGGTCCCAGACCTTCTGCTGCTAGAAGGATGGTATGGCATCCCACTACCGGACAATTAAGGTTGAAACAACAGCCTGAGAAGGAAAGTCTCGTCAGGAGACTTGAATCCGAAGAAAGTGCTACTACAGTAAAGGGGACTCATGAGAAGGAAACCCGACGGTTATCACATGACAACTGCAAGGATGTACAGAAAATACCACTAGAAGATGCTATGGAAAAGCTAAGAACCGATATTCGGCGATTAGCAAGGGAAAGAGAAGAGAAATTCGGAGATGAGATTGATTCGTCGAGTTCATGGATGATGAATATGCGAGAAATTAACATGGTTGAAACACGAGCTTCGTCGGCTTCACAAGGTGCCTCACTGCGCCGCGAAAGAGAGGAGCCGGAAGTAATGAGGAGGCATCTTCAAGAGAAAGATGATACAATCGCCCAAATGACAAAAAGGATGGAAGAGATGGCTGTAGCCCTAGCCACTCTCCAGAGTCAAGTGCAACCCCAAAGAGAGACACCCCCAGAGGTCATTCACATTGTAGACGGAGGAAAGGAGATTACGTCCGTTAATGGGGATGATCAGCTAAAGAAGGATACAACACAAAGAATGATTCCGGAAAAGGATATTAAGAACATGGTGGAACAGCAGGTGCGAGAAGCCTTGGCACAATCAAAGAGCGGGACATCCATTCGGACGGGTAGACCTTACCCTAAAGAATTCGACGCCGTCCAATATCCGAAAGGCTTTGTACCACCTCTGTTCAAGACCTTTGATGGAACCGGAAACCCTCGACAGCATGTTGCACATTTTCGTGCCAGTTGTTGCAATGCCGGCGGAAGTGATGCCTTACTCTTCAGACAATTTGTCAGCAGCCTATCAAGGATCGCCTTCGATTGGTATGCAGAATTACCGAACGGTTTGGTGAAGACATTTTCAGAACTAGAGAACCTCTTCATCAAGCGATTTGCCAGAGCTCAGCACCACATCACTATAGGTGATTTAGTGGTAGAAAAGCAGAAACCCAACGAAACCTTGGTGGATTACATACTTCGATGGAGAAATCTAAGTATGAAGTGTGAGCCACAACTACAAGAATAGCATGCAGTCGGCATTTTACTTAAGAGCATTCATGGCCCGATAAGCACTTCTCCTCAAGGGATTTACTATTAAGACTTTCGAGAAGTTGTTAAGCAAGGCCGGAAGCTTACAAGAGGAGGCGAAGCAATTAAGTTTCACCGATAAAACGGACAAACGAAGCCCGTGAAAACTTTTAAAAAGAAGTCCGAGATCGTTGCAGCAGTCGATAAAGGCAAGCAACCGATACAAATATCTTCAGAACGGCCGCAGCAACCTCAACAGAATTACCAGCAACCCCGACCCAGCTATAAGTTATCTCAACAATATGAACAACCGCCTCGTCCGCAACGTACGTTAAGGGAGCTTCTGAGCAGGGAGTATCCGTTCAAGAGTGAGGCAGATGCCGAAAATGTTCCGCAGTCCAATGAAGACTCCGCATTTCCAACTGCTCGAGCCTAAGAGACCGGAAGAAGTCGACAAGAAAGGAGATCCCAACTTTTGCCCTTACCACCGGATGCTCGGACACAAGATGAAGATTGTATTACCTTCAAAAGTTGGCTCAACGACAATCTTCGAAAAGGGAACATAACAATCCCGAAGGAATACATGAAGGAACCCCAGAAAGGAGGTTCCATCAATGTTATCTCAAAGGATCTCATTGTTCCGATAGATCCCTATGCGACTAATGATGGATGGACTACCGCTTGGACAAAGTCTTCGAAGAAGATTTTGGATCACATCTAAACCGCTTCGGTGCGAGCCTCAATTCAGAGTTCGAAACCTGTTAAGTCGGCACTATCACTTGCGATAGAAGAACCACCTCAATAAGAGACAATTGAAGAGAAGAAGAAAATCGACGAAGAAGAGAAAACTGAGACTCCTAAGGCTAGACTAGGGGCTGCTTATCCTAGGATAGTTGTTTCTGATTCGGGGGAGAAATCCCTCGAACCTCCGACTCGTATGATTATCCGCTCACTCCGGTGGGATCTTATAATGATAAGGGTTATGGCGTTGGCTACGTTTTGACTGTTTCTAACGATTACATAACTAGCGATTATCTGGACATCGATTTCGATACAAATGACAATTCTCAAATCATACACAATCTCGACGATCACAATGACGAAGAAGACATCCATCAAGGAGGCTACGAGAGTTCAACAAGCAACAAATCTATCTCACGAGTTTCGAGGAGCTCCAGATACAATAGAGTTAGAGCCTTCGGACTCGAAGCTAATCCGGAAGAACTTGTCATTCCGATTCGGGAGGAAACACCAAGCAAACTCAATACTAGAGTCGGAAGAGATTACGGAGGTTAACTTAAGAAGTGCAAGAGTTCTACCTCCGAGAATGGGTCCAAAGGACAAAGGAAAGCGGTGGTTGTTCAAGAAGAACCAACCCCGGCAGAAGAAATACCCATTCGGGAAGAAGCCGAGACACATGAAAATAAAGTGGACTACAACGTGCTAGCCCATCTTAGGAAACTACCGGCCAAACTGAGCATCTACGACACTCTCATCTTATCAAAGGAGATGAGAGAAGATCTGATCAAGGCCTTGCTTGATCCGGAAATTTGCTTAGCTCAAATGGCCGGAGATTCCTTAGATGAGGTTTGCTTGTTAAAGGAACAGCGAGGTGTTACCTTCACGGACAATGACCTACTACTCGGGACAGCAGATCACAACCGACCGTTGTACATTTCGATTACTAATCGGGAAGTTTACACTCTCCGAGTATTGGTGGATCCGGGAGCATCAATTAATATAATGAGTCTTCGAACACTAGCATATTTGGAAATTGATGCTCGCGAGCTCGAAGCCGAAAAAATGTTATTAAGAGGATTCAACCAGAAAGGAGAAAGAGCCCTCGGATCAATAACGCTGCTAATGAAGACCGGTGACTTGGCAAAGACAACCGCAAAATTTCACATAATTGATTCAGAAACGTCGTTCAACGCTCTACTAGGCCGACCATGGATACATGAAAACCGGATGGTACCATCATCTCTACATCAGTGCATCAAATACTACGATGGAGGGGAACAAGGCATCAAAGGTGACTTACAACCATTCTCCGTACATGAAATTGGAATCCATGAAGATGCAGCTTATTATGCACCTTCAAAGAAAACAATCTTCTCCAGAGATACCATAACGAATGAAGCAAAGGAAGTTCGGGACAATGAAGAACCTGAAGTTCTAGTCCAACAGTCACTCACCACTCCCTTATGACGAGATGGTGAAGGTTTCTCCACAACTCGCATCCGAGGTCGAGGCCGGGGACGAGGTCGTGGCAGAGACGTTAGGACAGTTGGACAGAGGAAACCGCACCATCAATGTTGATTGAGAAGATAGTTCTGAAGAAGAACAAGAGATCAAGCATGAAGCAGCGACAATAAGTCGGAAGAAGCCGCAATTCAGGATCTCTCTCGAAGATGAAAAGAATGAAGAATATAAATTGATGTACGAGATGATTAACCACTATGTACATACTATGACCCTGACCCCGATCCATTCTAATAAGATCGAGGGTATGGTGGTCAAAGAGGTACGTAGCGGCGATGCAAAGCCAATCAAATTCTACCGTGGTGCTCCTTCCTCCAAAACTGAAAATAATGTACAATTTGAAGATGTCACTTCATCAGAATTAATGGAATTAACTTTTGAATGGTACTCTCCCCGTGTTCAAAATTTAATTCAGTGTGGTTTCTTACCTCGACAATGGAAAAAAGGTCAATCACAACATTTTGAAAAATTATGGAATAACTCCGGTCGTCCACCCAATTCAAAACATGGTCTCGAATTCGGCACGAGAGATCGCCGACGATACCGAATTTTGCTTGGTTGTCACTTGCGAGTCTAATGAAAACCGCATGGAAACTAAAGAAGAGCTTCAAGATTTACAAATTGGAAACGCTCCACCGGAGTTTGAAGAAGAGATCAAATCTACAATAGATGAGTTAACAGAAGTTAACTTAGGTAATAGCGAAGAGCCTAGACCTACCTTTGTTAGCTCCTTACTCAATAAAGAAGACTCCGAAGAAATAATTAAGTTATTAATGGAATTTAAAGACTGTTTTGCTTGGAGCTACGATGAGATGTCGTGCTTAGCTCAAGAGGTCGCAGTTCGTAAGCTAGAGTGGATCCTACTTCGTCCCGGCCGACAAGGTCCCGTAAGGATGCGTCTAGAAATCGAACAACAAGTCATACCGAAGTTAAAAAGCTAATAGATGCTAAATTTGTCCGCGAAGAACAATACCCGACTTGGTTAGCCAATGTGGTACCGATTAGGAAGAAGAATGGTCGTATCGAATTTGTGTGGATTTCGGAGATTTAAACAAGGCATGTCCAAAAGATAAATTCCTCTACGGATCCTGAATTAATGATCGACATTGCTTCAACACATGAAATATTCTCATTCATGGATGGATCTTCGTGATACAAACCGGATAAAAATGGCTCGAGAAGATGAAAAGCTTACAACATTCGTAACGCCGATCGGAGTATATTGCTACACAGTGATGCCATTCGGACTGAAGAACGCGGGAGCAACCTACCAGAGAGCGATGACAAGAATTTTTGATGATCTCATCCACAATCAAGTCGAGTGCTACGTGGACGATGTGGTCATCAAAAGCAAAGTAAAGGACAACCACCTATATGATTTGAGAATTGTTTTCGAACGATTAAGACATTTTAACCTTAAGATGAATCCCTTAAAATGCGCCTTCGGCGTCACCTCCAGGAAATTCTTAGATTCGTCGTCCCACATCGTGGAATTGAAATCGACCCGTAAAAGATTAAAGCTATCTTAGAAATGCCGCCTCCCAAAACCTTAAAACAACTACGATCTTTTCAAGGGAAGTTAGCATATCTTCGACGCTTTATCTCAAACTTGTCGTGTAGGTGTCAGCCTTTCTCGGCACTAGTTAAAAAGGATGCCAAATTTATTCGGGAAGAGAAATGCCGTAGGGCCTTCGAGGACATTAAGCAATATTTAATGACACCTCCCGTCTTAGCAGCCCCAGGCCTCGTGTAGACCACCGATACTTTATACCGCGGCTTTAGACGACTCTCTCTGAGCCCCGTTAGCCTGTGTCAATGATGAGGGTAAAGAAAATGCTATTTACTACCTAAGCCGTCGTTTACTTCCAACGGAAATAAGGTATCCCGCAATCGAAAAGCACTCGTTTGGCCCCGATCTTTGCCGCTCAAAAGCTCGTGCACTACATGCTTTCTCATAAGGTCAACCCGATCTCGAAATTTAATCCATTGTAATACTCGATGACTCGTCCAACACTTTCCGGCAGACTTGCCAGATGGTCAATGATATTATTGCAATTCGATATAACTTTCGTGCCTCTTCGTGCCGTAAAGGGACAAGTCCTAGCAGACTTCCTCGCAGCACACCCTTCGCCGACGGAATCCCCTCTCAATGACGACTTGCCAGATGAACAAATAATGAGCCTAGAAGACCCTGATGATCGACGTTGGGAATTATATTTCGACGGAGCATCTTCAACACACAAAGACGAAGAATCGCAAGTGATAGTGCCCGGTAAGGCAGGGATCGGATTAATCTTTATAACACCGGAGTGGGGGATGTTAAGATACTCCTACCACTTGACAGAGCCATGTACAAACAACGAAGCAGAATACAAAGCCCTCATAACAGGACTGGAATTAACTATTCAAATGGGGATAACAAACATCAACATCTACGGGGATTCACAGTTAATCATTCAACAGATCACCGGATAGTACAGAATTTTAAAGCCAAGACTCGAGCAATACTTCCAAGATGCCATACGCTTGTTGGAACGATTCCGAATGTGACGATCTACAAAATTCCTGAGAAAAGAAAATGCTTTAGAAGATGCGCTAGCCCGTCTAGCAAAAGAATTTGCCTCGTTTGCAAGATGAGTCAAGAGAAGTGTCGGCTCACTGACGTCAGGTCCTATCACGAACTCGACATGGACACAATACACAAATCGGAAAAGAAGAAGAATCAACTGCAATAAGCTACGTAAAACACAGAAGATTGGTGACGTACCATTAATGACTACCATCGCAAACAGAAAACTACTGGACGATATGTCGCTAGCCCATCGGATCAAGAAAAGAACTCGTCCTACGCATTAATAAACAACACGTTATACGAAGGTCTTTCGATCAAATGTGGCTAAGGTGCATAAGCGGGTTCGAGGCCCGTGAAATTGTTAAAGAGGTGCATTCGAGACTCCGTGGTGCTCACCGACCGGGTCCGAAGATGAAAATGAAAATTAAAAGATTAGGGTACTAGTGGCCCTCGATGATGACCGACTGCATGAAAATCGCCAAGAGCTGTCACCAATGCCAAGTGCACGGAGTGGTTCTACACCAACCTCCAAATGTGCTACATCCAACAATTGTGTCGTGGCCATTTGAATGTTGGGGCACGTATATAGTGGGTCCAATAGAACCACCATCTTCAAAAGGACATCGCTTCATTCTTGCGGCTACAGATTACTTTTCCAAGTGGCAGAGGTAGTTCCACTCGAGAAGTGAAAGCACACCACGTGCTACAGCTTTTCAAGAACCAAGTTGTCTACCGTTTCGGAGTGCCGCGCAGATTATCTCGTATAACTGGGTCGACATTCGAAGCACGCAAATCAACAATTTTGTCAAGAGACACGGAATCGACCGGCGGTATTCAACAATTTACTACCCAAGAGCAAACGGCCTCGGTCGAGGCTTTTAATAAAACTCTCGTTCAAATCTTAAAGAAAACTTTGGACGATAATAAGAGAAATTGGCACGAGAAATTATTGGAAGCCTTATGGGCCTACCGGACAACATTCGTAACTCCCACTCAAGCTACACCTTACGCTCTCGGTGTATGGGTCCGAGGCAAGAGTTACTCTTAGAGGTCCAGACCTTCCTTCACTCGGAATCGCAGCTGCAAACAAAATCACGACGAAGAGAATGCCAAATTACGACTAGAAGAATTGGAAAGCCCGGAAGGGAAAAGACTTGCAGTACAAGCAGAATTTAGAATTATACCAAGCCAAGATGGTTCAAGCCCATGACAAATCTGGTCCGCCCAAGAACCTTCAAAGTTGGTGACTTAGTTCTCGTTTCAAGAGACCTATCCTCGCACACCGCAAGATAGGAGGAAAATTTGAACCCACTGGGAAGGACCATTTGTGGTCGAAGCAATATACTCAAGAGGCTCCTACCAGCCTAGTGAATCGCCAAGGAGAACGACATATGCTTCCGATCAACGGACGATACTTGAAGAAGTATTACGCTACCTGATGTTTCGAAGGAATGAATTCTTCATCCCTAGAAGCACGGGCGAAGTAATTACTTATGACTGGGTCCGAACCAAAAAAAAAAAAATAATAATAATAATAAAAAATGTGCTAAAATAAATAAAATCACGATAATAAAGTTTTCCTTGTTTTCTCCTCCAAATCAAAATCTCTTCTTGATCTTATCCCACTTCATTCCCGTTAAATTTAAAAATACAAAAAATAATAAAAAAATGTCTTTAATAAACATTTTCTTAATGTTCTTGTTCTTAGTACAGCCCTCGATCCTTTTCCTTGTCTTTTCGCAGTGGAAATGTCGAACGGCGGTCTGGTCCCGAACTTTAGAAATGACGTAAGCCTCGCACTCGACGAAAAGAGGGTGAAAGATGGAGCAATAATAGAGATCGACTCGTACTTCGCACCAAGCATGCTCGCAATACGAGGAAAGTGACCGGGTCCCAGCTGATCGAGAGGAACTGCCCGGCCGACAAGAATGAAAGTGGGTGGCCCAAGCCACCAATCCAAAGAAGAAGAAAAGGAAAACAAGCACCGAAGAAGACAAGAAAATCAAGTCCGTGGTCGCTACAACAGAGGGCAGGCTTGTCGCCGCCGCGCCCACGTAAATTCAGAAGTACGAAGAGCTACTCTCACAAAGAACTCAACGAAGAAATAAAAATCGCCGTATCCGCAAGATGTTAACTAAACTAGCAACTGATCATCGCGACGAGGCAGCATGCATCGCCAAGCATATACTTCAAGGACACCGGTTCACTGGTACTCGAAGGAAGGAGGCCAGCTCCGAGATGACGAAGAAACCAGGGAAATCTTAAGAAGAATAGAGAAGGAAGGCTACAATGTCACCGGATAAAGCCACCGCAATGCATAACCTTGTCATGCAGCAACCCCGGAGGATGTCCCGACGGACACCATCCCCGAGGAGCCGAGGTATGCAGGAGAACGCGAAGGGATTGAGCCATATATCCCACAAGACGTCACTGTGCCTCGCCATTTGCAGATTATTCCGGAGTACGAGCTAGAAAGAATGCGGAATGTCGAGAAGAAAACTTTCGAATACTTCGAGAGAATCGTAGGCGAGAGGATCAATATACTAGAAGGCCTCGAGCTACATACGTACGTGTTCTCGAATACGAACAACAACAAATCGTGGATCGCATCCGGATTTGAAAAGAATGGGCCGAGCAGGCCGCCTAAGAGAAAACACTTACTCGAACCCCGAGATGGATGCCGTGGAAAGGAAGAATTACAATACAATGTGGATGTCGCTACAACTTCGCAGAAGACAGAAGGGAAACCCACCGGAATACTCCGTCATGGCTGGTGGATTCAATGCCATTAGTCATCAAAAGGATGGTAAAGAGAATGATAACATGGAGGGTACCGCCGCAGATTGCATACCCAACAGCTTGCATCATTAATATTTACAAGAAGGGTGACCGCATACCCTCGCACATAGATCACCACGACTTTGTCGCACCTTTGCACGCTTCTTTTCTGAACGAGTGTAATATCATGTTCGGATCCGACCTCCGGATAGCAGCCCGTGTGAGTTCCGAGGGCCAGAAAGATACCATTACCGGTAGGTTCCGTCAAGATACCGAAGGGCAATGGAGCGTATGTCGCTAAACATTGCATACCGGGAGTACCCATGAAGCGGATCTCGCTACTTTCGAAGGATGGATGACAGAAAGCACCTTACCACTTCCAAACTGTACCTGGAGCTAGAGAGCCTCCGCCTTACGAGCCGTGAGCTACATGGAAAATATCACACCTCCAACGTACATCCATACGACATCCTTGCCAAGGATGGCTTGGAAGGTGATGTTATTGACCATGTACCTCACTATTCATACATGGATTTTTGACAGATACCTTTTTGGATGGATCGACAAAGATCATACATAGTACGTTTCGAGTCTACGTGGATTGTATGAGATGTATTCCGCATCGAGTTGTATGATGTATCTTCAACATGATTGGAATGAAAGTGACCATGTCACATTTTTGGCCTTCACCTCTTTTGTGCAAGTTGACTGAGAAACGTCATTAAAATTAAATGAACTTCAAACAAAGAACAGAAAAGAAACAAAAAAGAATAAAAGAAAACTTTCCTTAAAAATCTAAATAAAAAATGATGAACTCCAAATTCACGATAAAATAAAATTTGAATCGTTAAAGGACAAACAAAATGAACACGAATTTTAAATCAAATCTCAATAAAAATTCAAATTCTTGGGGTTGAAGATTTTACATCCGAGACTGCATTGCTTTAGGTTCTTTCCTTATCGCAATGAAATACATCAAATTCAAACTTTTGGGGTTAAGGATTTTACATCCGAGACCGCATCGTTTAGGATTCTTTCCCTATCGCAATGAAATACATCAAATTCACACTTTGGGTCGAGGATTTTACATCCGAGACCGCATTGCTTTAGGATTCCTTCCATATCGCAAAGAAATACATCAAATTCAAATTTTCGAGTCGAGGATTTTACATCCGAGACCGTATCGCTTTAGGATTCTTTCCCTATCGCAATGAAATACATCAAAATCAAATTTTGGGGTCGAGGATTTTACATCCGAGACCGCATCGCTTTAGGATTCTTTCCCTATCGCAATGAAATACATCAAATTCAAACTTTTGGTCGAGGATTTTACATCCGAGACCGCATCGCTTTAGGATTCTTTCCCTATCGCAATGAAATACATCAAATTCAAACTTTTGGGGTTAAGGATTTTACATCCGAGACCGCATCGCTTTAGGATTCTTTCCCTATCGCAACGAAATACATCAAATTCAAACTTTTAGGGTCGAGGATTTTACATCCGAGACCGCATCGCTTTAGGATTCTTTCCCTATCGCAACGAAATACATCAAATTCAAACTTTCGAGGTCGAGGATTTTACATCCGAGACCGCATCGCTTTAGGATTCTTTCCCTATCGCAATGAAATACATCAAATTCAAATTTTTGGGTCGAGGATTTTACATCCGAGACCGCATCGCTTTAGGATTCTTTCCCTATCGCAATGAAATACATCAAAATCAAATTCTTGGGGTCGAGGATTTTACATCCGAGACCGCATCGCTTTAGGATTCTTTCCCTATCGCAATGAAATACATCAAATTCAAACTTTTGGGTCGAGGATTTTACATCCGAGACCGCATCGCTTTAGGATTCTTTCCCTATCGCAATGAAATACATCAAATTCAAACTTTTGGGTCGAGGATTTTACATCCGAGACCGTATCGCTTTAGGATTCTTTCCCTATCGCAATGAAATACATCAAATTCAAACTTTTGGAGTCGAGGATTTTACATCCGAGATCGCATTGCTTTAGGATTCTTTCCCTATCGCAATGAAATACATCAAAATTAAACTTTTGGGGTTGAGGATTTTACATCCAAGACTGCATTGCTTTAGGATTCTTTCCTTATCGCAATGAAATACATCAAAATCAAACTCTTGAGGTTAAGGATTTTACATCCGATACGTCATTGCTCTGAGATTTCTCCTCATTGCAATGATTCAATCCAATCAATTCAATTTTCTTTCGAGGTTAAAGATGTTACATCTAAAACCTCAAAATTCCATTTTCAAATCAAATCCCTTCAAATTAATTTTGACAAACTTCAATTTAAATTAAAACTCCAAACTAAATTCTAAGCTCACACATCAAAACTTAAATTGAAACAAAATAAAATCTAAATTGAAATTCCCTGTGTCATGTGATTTGGGATTCACCTCCTTTTCCTTTCCCCAGCGAGAGTTCAGGAATCTCCAGTCTCAGAGAGATACTTGACACTCCCCAGCGGAAACTCTCCTACTCTGTCCTAAGTTTATCACTTGGACTTTCGTGTTAGTTTTGTCGATCTCTTCGGTCAACACCAATACGCGCGGTGTACTCCGTCAGCTCACCACACCTATTGGGGGTCCATTTGTTGACCTCATTTTTGATGAGGTCTTCTCTTCTTCTTTTTAGTACTTAGGATCTAGCCTCAGGCTTTTCCTTTCGACTATCTTAGAGGATTAGAATCGAGACCCACCACCTAGAAATTCAAACCACTTCTTAACTCCCCGCAAACTCCACAAACTCGACCGTAGACCCCTAATCACCTGTAGGGTCGAAATCAAATGTGGAAGTTTAAAGGATGAGTTCCTATAGACACTTTCGGCCTTAGGACTACCCCTGAGTGGCCCTGGTCCGGTGAAGGGCCGACTTACACACACACTACACCTATACACTACACTTTCACACACATCCTAAAAAAACACACCCATACCTAACTTGATCTCCCGACTCATAAAGGCGATCCACATGGATGGTCCTTAACCCCTAAGCCCTCGCGCAAGAGGTTAGGAACAACATAAATGGATGCCTCAAATGAGTCCCCTCATGGCTCATGTGGGCTTGATATGGCTTCATGGCTCAACCAAAATAATTTTATTCCACTTACATTCACCTAATCTTCAATTTTCCAAATTTTCAATATTCCAATTTTCGATTTCGACTCCCGGACCCTACACCCGCCAAACTTACCCAAAACCCTCGAAACTACCCAAAATTTCGCAAAATCACCTAAATTACCCAAAATTCCTCAAAATCAATCCCAAACATTCCAACATTACTCAAATTGATCATCCATACCCAAAAATACCAAAAATTCCAAAAATACCTCCCAATACCCTCCAAATACCCAAAATACCCCTCTTGACCCAAAAAATCTAAAAATTCAGAAAATTCACAGAAAATTCCAGAAAATCCCAAATATTTCCAATTTCATTTTGTTCAACTACACCATGGGCCAATTTTGTCAATTTACCCAACTTTTGTCAAAACCCCAATTGACCCATTTTAACCCTATGAACCCAATGTCAAGCCAAACTACCCAATGACCCAAATTCTGTCCAACTCAATTCTAAACTTCAATTCAACATTCCCAACACCAATCTAGACCAAATCCAAGTCCATTTGATTACATTTGATCCATTCACTTTTGCCTTAAAGCCCAATTTGGACCCATGACCCAAACCTAACCCAAACTAACCCAATTCAACTCCAATTAACCCCAAATCTTTTCTAAACCTTCCTTAACATTCCCACAAACAAAACACTAACATGATTTGCCCAAAATTTAGACCCAAACCCCACTCAAATTCAACCCAAAGCTAAAAGGCCCAATTTTGACCTAAACCCAAACCTAACTCAAAAAAGCCCAAACCCCAAAATCAAAACCCAACCAAATCCAAAACCTCTTTGAAACACTCCCATAAACATTTCCCAACATTTATTTTACATCAATTTCAACCCTAGCCCAACATTGGCCCAAGTTAGCCCACTTCGACCTACATCGGCCCATTCACCAAAGAGGTCCAAATCCAACCCAAACCTAGCCCAAACACTTCAAGTTTATCCCAAATGATTCATGAAACATTCCTAAACTAAATTCAACACTCATTGGATCCAATCCTTTGCAAAATTCCCATCCTAAAATCCATTTTAAAATCCAAAAGCCCACTTCTCTAAACCATTTTAAAAGCCTATTTCCACCAAATACAAAAGCCCAAAATTGGCCCTAAAGCCCACATGGCAATTTCTTTTCATCATACCTTTAATCGATATCACCCCTAAGTTTCAAAATCATCATTAAACCATTCCAAATTAAGCTTCATCCAAATTTCCACCAAAAATGCCAAGATTCCTAAAATCTACTTCCATGAAATTGACTAAGGTTTGCCCCAAGCCAAATGGAGCCATGAAGCCCCATGCAAGCCATGAACAAGCCACATGAAGCCATGGAAGGTTTGACATGTGATCAAGCCATTAATGGCAAAAAGGGGAACCCCTTTCCTAACCCTCCCTTAAGCAATTTTAACCCTTTTTTATGCAACACCTAAACCCAAGATTTACTTAAACCAAGTTGATAGGGACTTCACCACTCCATCTCAGCCTAGCCTATCCGATTCTCCACAAGCACCCAAAGCCCCTCGGAGGGTGCACCATGCCCAAAACCAAGGGTCGACCCAAACTAAGCTAAAATGATCCCTCCCCCTTCTACTTCGATTCAACACCTTTACACATGGCCAACCGCAATCGATTTCACCATTGCCAAGACCCGACCTCCCCGAGCCCGAGGGTGACCCGACCCCGGCCGGCCACCACCACAGCCGCCGGAAACCACCAGCCGAGAGCTCACATGTGAGCCCAAACTTGGAATTCTCACCCGCCGAGCTGCCCCATCCCCAGCTGGCCATTGTAGTCGTTCTTCTCTTGCCAAGAGCAACTCGATCCCAAGCCCTAACTCCCCCGGGAGGCCCTCCACCCTCTCCTATTTAAACACCACCCCCTCTCGGCCACGAGAGGTTCCGAACTGCACCTCATCGAAACCCCGCCAAAATTGTTCCAGAACACTCTCCATACTTAGCAGCGCTTGATCTCCAAGTGACAATTTGCCCTAATCCCCACCAACGAGCCCAATTTCTCACCCAAAATTCCACCCAAAACTAGGACACTTCTCCACAATGGATTAATCCTCAAATTGATTGGTCCTACACCTTCACCTGCACTAAGGGAAGGAGTCCACCAAAGCAAAGCCCCCTCTCCAGTGCCACCCATCCGTTCCGTACTCCAAGCTTTGTGATCGGGCTTGGTCGAAATCATACCTAGGTGATTCACCGCACCGAGAGACTTCATCCGGAGCTTGTCGGGATCCAATCGAAGGTGACACAACCCTCAGATCGAAGCCACACTTCTCTGAGCAAAGGTATGAGCTAATTCTTCATCCTGAGCTTCTGGAGATTCTCCATTTCAAATGCTTTAATTTCAATGCATGATCACCGTATAGATGTATTCGTCTCTTCAAGATGAATCCATAGAGCACAAGAACACGAAAATCCGTCGAGAAATGAGCGAGTTCTTAGTGGTTTTAGTGTGGACGGCTCTCGGCGAGAACGGCCGGGGACTATGAACAGATGCCGTTCATTCCATACACGCGCGGACGAACGACCAGGATCGCGCCGGATGAGGAGACGGAACTATACAGCGGGCCCCCGGAGCGCTAAGTTGGATGGCGGCGCCGAATCGACGGCGACGCGCGTGCGTTCGGAGTCGCCGAGGCCGGAGTCGGCGCCGCGTCACTTAAATAGAAAATTAGGGTATTTTCTTATTTATTTAATTCCTTAAACTTCAAAAATGCATAACTTTGTGTAGGAAAATTAGAAAAATAAAATAAAAATACCTTCTTGCTCAGTGAACAGAGGAAAATAATGTGGAAAAGAAATCATTTAATTTCAACAAATATTTTTTTTTAATGATTTATTTACCCTCCGCATTGTTTTAATTCTCCATGCATATAGGAAATTCACCATGGCAAGAGACCATAGAGCTTTTGAAGCCTCTGAATTTGGGAACATTCCCTGACTTTTCCAAAGTCAGAGGCCATCCCTATGAGAAGTTATTGATTTTTCAAATTCAGGTTGCTGTTTTGAGTATTTTAAATCTAATCATTAGCATGTTGTGAAATAAATTCTAGTAAAATTTGGTGATGTTCCTTATGACTCGTAGGACCCTCGGAAAAATAGGTTTTGATTTAATTCACTTGAAATAACCCTAATCGGCCTAAACACCCAAAATAGGTCCTTAATTAATTAGAGCTAATCATACATCAAATTGACTTGAAATCAATTCTCCACTGACCTTTAGGATTAGAGGAACCCACCATAAAAATTTGAAGTCAATTGGACTTGGTTAGCCCTACTAAATGGGTTGATTAAGCCATTTAGCCAATTTAAACTTTAAAAATTCATAACTTTCAAAATACTTTTCAAAAATTCACCAAATTGGTTTCGGAGCCTCCATGATATCTGGAGAATTTAAGAAAATTAAAATTTCAATTTTCTAAAAAAGTTCATTTTTTATATTATTTTAATATTTTAATAATTAAAAAAATAATAAAAATCACAAAAATAATAAAATTCACTAAAATGTCACATTTTGAATTTTAAGCACTTAGGAACAAACCCCATATTTTTCTGAAGTCTATATGATGAGATATTAAATTTTAAAGCCCTAAGGTAATTTTAAAATTAAAAAAAATGTATTTTTTAGCATTTCCACTAAAATAATTCTAATAAATCAAAGAAAAATCAGAAAATTGTAAAAATTAATTCTTTGATTTTCTTGATATCAGAGAGATTTTTGAAAAATATAAAATTTATTTTTCAACCTTTATTTTATTTTTAAATTAATTAATACTCCAAAACTCAAAATAATTATAATAAATATAATATAATTCAAAACATCACCAAAATTGGTCCAAGTGGTCCTCTGGTCATTAGGAATGTCTCATAATTTTCTTAAGGACAAAAACTTTCCCTTGGTCATATTATTAAATTTTCCTTCGAAATCCCTATTTTCCACCAAAAATAACTACATAAATAAATTAAATACAGAAAAATCACATTTTCTTCTCTCATGTCTTTATTGGCATATGAGTGAAGTCAAATAAAAATTCCAAGTTCATTTAAGCTCAATTTAGTGAGTTATGATATTATTAAGCTTGAAGGGCAAAATGGTAATTAAAATTTTAACCCTTAATTAAAACTTTAGGTTTAATAAAATTAAAGAGTAAAATATTTGATCTTAATCTGATTTGGATGATTGAAATTTAAATAATTAGAGAGTAGAAATCTACCAAACAATTTGAAAATAATTAAAACAAACTTTAATTAAATAATCGATTAAATTTGGAAGAATAATAAAATTGGAATTATTAAAATAGGGATATTAATAGGAAGAGATTTGTTCTTTAATTTAAGAATCCCTAAATTAATCATCTCAATAATATTTAATTCCTAATTAAAATGATAATTCAAATTTAAGATTTAAAATGTTAAAAGACTTAATCATTAAATTAAATTAAAGTTAAATTATTAAACTCTTTTAAAATTTCAATTAAATTAAAATTAAAAATAAAATTAAATTAAAATTTAAATTAAATTAAATTAAACAAATTAAATTAAATTGAATTAAATTAAATTAAACTGAATTAAATTAAATTAAAATTAAATTAAATTAATTAAATAAAATTAAATTAAACATATTAAATTAAATTAAATTAAAATTAAAATTAAATTAAATTAAATTAAATTAAATCAAATTAAATTAAATCAAGTTAAATTAAATTAAGTTAATTCACATCAAATCAAACTAAATTGAATTAAATTAAATTAGATAATAGAATCAAGTCAAAATTAAATCAAATTAAATTAAATTAAAATTAAAACTAAACTAAATTAAATTAAAGTTAAATTAAATTGAATTAAAAATAACATCACCTAAGACATAAAGAAATTCAAAAATAAATATGAAGCAACTTCGAACACTATTCCAAATTTAAACCCGTTAACCGAAATTAAATTAAATCACAAACCATGTGAACATCAATTCGCCTCGAAAGCTTTTCGTTGTCATAACTCCTAAACGTAACATTAAATGAAATGTTACTTCACTTATAGGATATTCAAATGTCCTAGCTCACTAAGTAAGATAACAACAAAACTTAACTAAATCCTCGACGATTACTTCACTCGATCGATTAAATCTATTTCGACTTAAAACAATCCTAAGCAAGATCGAAAAGATGTTTAAGACTCGTCTTAAGCACTTCCTCAATATGATAGGATGTTTATAAGAACAATTGAATTTAATTGTTCTTCGATGAAGAAAATTCGTCCTCAAACCAAAACACAAGAACCTAGCACGTCATAGGAAATGACTAAACTATAGGATTAAGAACTTGGTAGAAAACCATAACCCTTCCCTTAGCTTTTACCTAGGAACTTGCTTAAATATTCTAAATTGTGTTTAAGTGTAGCTTGGGATGACGGGAAGACCCTCTAGGTACGCTTTTATTTTGTTTTAATTTACTTTAATGCAATTTATTTAATCGCATCGCACATACTTTTCTTGCATGATAAACAACTGTTGCATGAAAACTCACACCTTTAGGATAGTCCCTAAAACTGAAACCAAAACTAAATTAAAAGTCATTGCAAGATAAAATTCACCGCCACAACATTTCAAAATATCAAACAACTCAAAATTTAATCACAAACAGAACGCAAAACTACAACTACAACTAAATTAAAACGTCTTGTTGGATGATCGTGAATACCTCGGATGATGTAACCTACGTGTTGCTAACGAGATTTCCCACGGTCTAAATGAAAGTGTGGAACTCATTTAGTTGAGTTTAGCAAATTCATCCGGACTAAGTGAATCCGATAAAAATAACGATGCCTGAAGGATGGAACCGCGGATCTTAACCGGTGTCGTTATAATCAACTTTAAGATTTGTTTTAATTAAAATATTAAAAACACTTGAACTCTAAGATTTTTTCTCTAAACCAAAATATTTCTCTCATCTCCTGATTTATGACTTCTATAACTAAACCTCTGCAACAACAAGGAGCTCAGAGCATGGTGGGCAGCACGGCCATCGTCATCGAAGAAACTCGAGTCTACTTCAAGAAAACTTTCTTAGAATTAAATAACCAAGCCATAGAATTTCGAGGTAGTTTGCCTAGTGCAACATAAATCCTCAACTCTTCATTAGGCATTTGCATTGCAAATTAAGCCCTAACCGGTCTTAGGATTCTGTGGTAGTTGTCTAATACAACATAAACCCTCACATCTTCAAGGCTATTTGTATGATTTTGTCATACGAATATAAGTCCTAATTAATTAAAAATTGGCAAGATAAAAACATTAAATAAACATTAGGACTTTTCTAAATCCAAGCCAAACAATAGGATAGTCGGGAAATTACCGAAGTTCGCTTCGAATCTGTAATTTCTCCTACCTTTCTTCCTTTAAATTCTCAAAACAAAATGTTCCAAATTTGATCTATTCCCTATCGAAATTCCAAAATTCAATCCTTCGAAAACTTAAACTTTGAAATTCTCGAGAGAAGAATTACTAATTATTATCGAGAGTTTTCTAGTGATTCCCGTCACTTAAGATGTAATTAACTATGGGGCTCGCCATTATAGTGGAACTTTAAGAACCTAGTGTAATATAAACCCCGTTTAATGCTTTCATATTAAGCAGGGGAATTTGTCGGCTTATAAAATTGGTTCGCGTACCAAACGGATGTCACAAATCTTCTAGTTTATTTAATCGAGCCCTATCACCAAACAAAGGTGTCTATTCTTCGAGATAGAAACACAAGCTTGTGATGCGGTGCTCGCTTATATAAACTATTCGGGATGTGAGATCAGTTTGATTTCATATCTTAAAATTTTCAAATTTAAAATTATTTTAAAAATCAAATACTACTTTTCAAATTATTTATTTAAATTAAATTAAAAATTCGCCGATAATTTCTGTTAGGCGACCCCCCCTTTTTCAAAACACATAATCTAAAAATAATGCCGACAAGGAGATGACGCGTGGAGCTTCGGAGACGCCGAGGTTGAGTCAGCGCCGCGTGGATAAGTAGAAAAATAGGTTATTTTTCGCCTTATTTAATTACCGTAACTTCAAAATTCATAACTTCGTGTAGAAAAATCCTAAAAATAAAATAAAAATACTCTCTCGCTTCCGTGAACATAGGAGAATAATGTGGAAAAGAAATTAAGTAATTTCATTAAGTATTTTATTTTTAATGATTTATTTACTCTCCGCATTGTTTTAATTCTCCATGCATATAGGAAATTCACCGTGGCATGAGACCATGTGGCTTTTTAAGCCTCTCGAACTCGGGAACATTCCCCGAATTCTCCAATGTCGAGGCCATCCCTACGAGAAGTTATTGATTTTTCAAGTTCATGTTACTCGTTTTGAGTATTTTAATTCCAATAATTAGAATGTTGAGAAATAAATTCTAGAAAAATTTGGTGATGTTTCTTGTGACCAGAGAGACCTAAGAAAAATAAGTTTTGAGTTAATTCACTTTGAACAACCCTAATTGGCCTAAATACCCAAAATTGAACATTAATTAGTTAGGGTTAACCATCCTTCAAATTAACTTAAAAATAATTCTCCACTGTCCTCTGGGGAAAGGATAACACCACATAAAAATTTGAGATCAATTGGACTTAGTTAGCCCCACCAAATGGGTTGATTGAGCCTCTTAAGTAATAATGGGTAAAATTAAACTTTAAAAATTCATAACTCACAAAATACTTTTAAAAAATTCAAAAAAATAGTTTTGGAGCTTCTCTGATATCAGAGGAACTTAGAAAAATTATAATTTTAATTTTCTAAAAAAGTTGATTTTTATCATTATTTTAATATTTTTAATAATTAAAAAATAATAAAAATCATTAAAATACTAAAAATCACCAAAATGTCACATTTTGAATTCTAATCTTTTAGGAACAAACCAAATATTTTTTTAAGTCCCTAGGATAAGATATTGAATTTTAAAGGCTTAATGTAATTTTTAATATTAAAAAATGTGTTTTCCAACCTTTTCACTAAAATAATTCTAATAAATAAAAGAAAAATCATAAAAATATAAAATTTAATTTCTTTGAACTCCTTGAGGTCAGAGAGATTTAATAAACATATAAAATCCATTTTTCAACTTTAATTTTATTTTAAAATTAATTAATGCTCCAAAACACAAAAATAATTCTAATAAATAAAATATAATTCAAAAAATCACCAAAATTGGTCCAAATGGTCCTCTGGTCATTAGGAGTGCCCCATATATTTCTTAAGGACAGAGAAATTCTCTTGGTCATTTTATTGAATTTTCTTTGAAAATCCTTATTTTCCATCAAAAAATAATTACATAAATAAATTAAATACAGAAAAATCACATTTTCTCCTCGAATGTCTTAATTGACATGTAAGTGAGGTCACATAAAAAATTTCAAGTTCATTTGAGGTTAATTTAGTGAGTTATAGAATTATTAAGCTTGAAGGGAAAAATGATAATTAAAATTTTCAACCTTTAATTAAAATTTTAGGATTAATCAAAAAAGGGGTAAAATATTTGATTTAAACTGATTTTGGATGATTGAAATTTAAATAATTAAAGGGTAGAGACCCATCAATCATTTTTTAAGATTAATTAAAGTAAACCCTAATCAATTAATTAATTAAATTTGGAAGATTAATGGAAAATTGAAATTATTAAATTGGGGATATTATTTAAGAAGATATTTATTCATTAATTTAAAAATCCCTAAATAAATCATTTCAATAATACTTAAAAAGAAAATTAAAAGAATAATCTAAATTATATTAAAATTGAAATTAAATTAAAATTAAATTAAAATTATATTAAATTAAATTAAAATAAAATCAAATTAAATTGAATTAAATTAAAATTAAATTGAAATTAAAATTAAATTGAATTAAATTGAAATTAAATTAAAATTAAATTAAAATAAAATTAAATTGAATTAAATTAAATTAAATTAAAATGAAGTTATATTGAGTTAAATTAAAATTAAATTGAAATTAAATTAAATTATATTAAATTAAATTAAATCAAAAATTAAATTAAATTAAATTAAATTAAATTAAAATCATTTAATAACAAACCGAAATAAAATCATTAAGAATTAAACCTAAAATAACTCGAACACTATTCCAAACTTAAACTAATTTTTTATAATTAAGTCAAAATTGAAATTAAATCATTAAGTTTACATCATTAAAATACTTAATAAGTTGATTTGCCCTTTTAAAGCTCTTATTGTTATAACTCTTAAATGAGGTATCAAGTGAAGTGTTATCTCACTTATAAGATATTCAAATGTCCTAGTTCACTGAGCAAAAGAACAAAACTTAAACTCCCGAATGATTAATTCACTTGTATAATTAAATTCCTCGGACTTAAAACAATCCTGCAGGTATTGAAAAGATGTTTAAGACTCGTCTTAAGCACTTCCTCAATACTATAGGAGGTTTATAAGAACAATTGAACTTAATTGTTCTTTGATGAAGAAAATCATCCTTAAACTAAAATACAAGAACCTAGACGTCATAGGAGATGACTAGCTATAGGATTAGGACTTTGATAGACAACCAAAACCTTTCCCTTAGCTTTACCTAGCTACTTGTTGGAATATTTAAATGTCTTAACATGTGTTATAAGTGCAGCTTGGGATGACGGGAAGACCCTCCAGGTACGCTTTTATTTTATTGCAATTTACTTTATTGCAAATGCATTTTACTTTTCTTGCATGATAAACAACTCGTTGCATGAAAACCAAAACCTTTAGGATAGTCCCCGAACCGAAACCAAAACTAAATTAAAAGTCATTACAAGATAAAAATCACCGCCACAACATTTCAAAATATAAAACAACTCAAAATTTAATCACAAACAAAACACAAAACGACAATTGCAACTAAATTAAAACGTCTCGTTGAATGATCGGGAATACCTCGGATGATGTAACCCACGTGTTGCTAACGGGATTTCCCACGGTCTAAATGAAAGTGTGGAACTCATTCAGTTGAGTTTAACAACTTCATCTGGACTAAGTGAATTCAATGAAAATAACCGTGCCGGGATGACGGAACCGTAGGATCTTAATCGGTTCTGTTTAAACAATTTTAAGATTTGTTTTAATTAAAATATTAAAAACACTCGGATTGTAAGATTTTCTCTAAACCAAAACACTTCTCTCATCTACTGATTTATGACTTCTAAAACTAAACCTCTGCAACAACGAAGAGCTCGGAGCATGGTGGGCAGCACGGCCATCGTCATCAGCAAAACTAGGATCTACTTCAGCAAAACTTTCTTAGAATTAAACAACAAAGCCATACGATTTCGAGGTGATTTGCCAAGTGCAACATAAATCCTCAACTCTTCGTTAGGAATTTGCATAATCATGTTATGTAAATTAAGCCATAACCGATATTAGGACTCCGAGGTAGTCGTTTAGTACGACACAAACCCTCACATCTTCAAGGTTATTTGTATGATTTTATCATACAAACATAAGTCCAAATTAATTAAAATTGCCAAGATTGAAATATCAGATAATATTAGGAATTTCTTAAATCTAAGCCAAACAATAGGATAGTTTGGGAAGTTGCCAAGATTCTTCTTGGATCCTCAGCTTCTCCTACTTCTCTTCCATTGGACTCCTGAAAATAATTGTTCCAAATTTTGAGTCATTCCTTTCGAATTTCCAAAATCCAATCCTTTGAAAACCTCAAACTTTGAAATTCTTGAGAGCAAAACCACCGACCATTATCGAGAGTTTTCTTAAGTGATTCCCGTCACTTAGCATGTAATTAACTATAGGGGCTTCGACCTTATAGGGAACTTTAAGAACCCAGAAATATAAACCCTCGCTTAATTCATTTATATTAAGCGAGGGAACTTGTCTGCTTATAAAATTGGTTCGTAGACCAAACGGATGTCACAAATCTCCTAGTTTATTTAATCGAGCCCCATCATCAAGCAGTGTGTCTATTCTTCGGGATAGATACACGGTTTGTGGTGAGTTGCTCGTTTATATAAACTATTTGGGATGTGAGATCGGTTTGATTTCAGGAGACGACGCGTGGAGCTTCGGAGCTGCCGAGGTTGACGCGGCGCCGCGTGGATAAGTAGGAAAATAGGGATTTTTCTTGTTTATTAAATACCCGTAACTTCAAAAATCCATACCTTTGTGTAGAAAAATCCTAAAAATAAAATAAAAATACCCTCTTGCTCAGTGAACGTGAGGAGAATAATGTGGAAAAGAAATCAAGTAATTTCATTAAGTATTTTATTTTTAATGATTTATTTACTCTCTGCATTGTTTTAATTCTCCATGCATATAGGAAATTCACCATGGCATGAGACCATAGGGCTTGTTTAAGCCTCTGAACTTGGGAACATTCCCTGAATTTTCCAAAGTTAGAGGCCATCCCTATGAGAAGTTATTGATTTTCAAAGTTCATGTTACTATTTTGAGTATTTTAATTCCAATAATTAGCATGTTGAGAAATAAATTCTAGGAAAATTTGGTGATATTTCTTGTGACCAGAGAGACCTAAGAAAAATAAGTTTTGAGTTAATTCACTTTGAACAACCCTAATTGGCCTAAATACCCAAAATTGAACTTTAATTAGTTAGGGTTAACCATCCATCAAATTAACTTAAAAACAATTCTCTACTCTCCTCTGGGGATAGGAGAACACCACATAAAAATTTGAGATCAATTGGACTTGGTTAACCCCACCAAATGGGTTGATTGAGCCTCTTAATTAATAATGGGTAAAATTAAACTTTAAAAATTCATAACTCACAAAATACTTTTCAAAAATTCACAAAAATGGTTTTGGAGCTTCTCTAATATTAGAGGAACTTAGAAAAATTATAATTTTAATTTTCTAAAAAAGTTGATTTTTATCATTATTTTAATATTTTTAATAATTAAAAAATAATAAAAATCACCAAAATGTCACATTTTGAATTCTAATCATTTAGGAACAAACCAAATATTTTTTTTAAGTCCCTAGGATAAGATATTGAATTTTAAAGGCTTAATGTAATTTTTAATATTAAAAAATGTATTTTCCAACCTTTTCACTAAAATAATTCTAATAAATAAAAGAAAAATCAGAAAAATATAAAATTTAATTTCTCTGGACACCTTGAGGTGAGAGAGATTTAATAAACATATAAAATCCATTTTTCAACTTTAATTTTATTTTAAAATTAATTAATGCTCTAAAACTCAAAAATAATTCTAATAAATAAAATATAATGCAAAAAATCACCAAAATTGGTCCAAATGGTCCTCTGGTCATTAGGAGTGCCCCATAATTTTCTTAAGGACAGAAAAATTCCCTTGGTCATCTTATTGAATTTTCCTTGAAAATCCCTATTTTCCATCAAAAAATAATTACATAAATAAATTAAATACAAAAAAATCACATTTTCTCCTCCAATGTATTAATTGACATGTAAGTGAGGTCACATAAAAAATTTCAAGTTCATTTGAGCTTAATTTAGTGAGTTATAGAATTATTAAGCTTGAAGGGCGAAATGATAATTAAAATTTTCAACCTTTAATTAAAATTTTAGGATTAATAAAAAAAGGGGGAGGGTAAAATATTTGATTTAAACTGATTTTGGATGATTGAAATTTAAATAATTAAAGGGTAGAGACCCATCAATCATTTTTTAAGATTAATTAAAGTAAATCCTAATCAATTAATTAATTAAATTTGGAAGATTAATGGAAAAATGAAATTATTAAAGTGGGGATATTATTTAAGAAGATATTTATTCATTAATTTAAAAATCCCTAAATAAATCATTTCAATAATACTTAAAAAGAAAATTAAAAGAATAATCTAAATTAAATTAAAATTGAAATTAAATTAAAATTAAATTAAAATTAAATTAAAATAAATTAAATTAAATTAAAATTAAATTGAATTAAATTAAAATTAAATTGAAATTTAAATTAAATTGAATTAAATTGAAAGTAAATTAAAATTAAAATTAAATTAGATTAAATTAAAATAAAATTAAATTGAATTAAAATAAATTAAATTAAAATGAAGTTATATTGAATAAAATTAAAATTAAATTAAATTAAATTAAATTAATATAAATTAAATTAAATCAAAAATTAAATTAAATTGAATTAAATTAAATTAAAATCATTTAATGACAAACCGAAATGAAATCATTAAGAATTAAACCTAAAATAACTCGAACACTATTCCAAACTTAAACTAATTTTTTATAATTAAGTCAAAATTGAAATTAAATCATTATGTTTACATCATTAAAATACTTAATAAGTTGATTTGCCCTTTTAAAGCTCTTATTGTTATAACTCTTAAATGAGGTATCATGTGAAGTGTTATCTCACTTATAGGAAATTCAAATGTCCTAGTTCACTGAGCAAAAGAACAAAACTTAAACTCCCGAATGATTAATTCACCTGTATAATTAAATTCTCTTGGACTTAAAACAATCCTAGAGGTATTGAAAAGATGTTTAAGACTCGTCATAAGCACTTCCTCAATACGATAGGAGGTTTATAAGAACAATTAAACTTAATTGTTCTTTGATGAAGAAAATCATCCTTAAACCAAAATACAAGAACCTAGACGTCATAGGAGATGACTAGCTATAGGATTAGGACTTTGATAGATAACCAAAACCTTTCCCTTAACTTTACCTAGGTACTTGTTGGAATATTTAAATGCCTTAACATGTGTTTTAAGTGCAGCTTGGGATGACGGGAAGACACTCCAGGTACGCTTTTATTTTTTTGCAATTTACTTTATTGCAAATGCATTTTACTTTTTCGCATGATAAACAATCGTTGCATGAAAACCAAAACCTTTAGGATAGTCCCTGAACTGAAACCAAAACTAAATTAAAAGTCATTACAAGATAAAAATCACTGCCACAACATTTCAAAATATAAAACAACTCAAAATTTAATCACAAACAAAACACAAAACTACAATTGCAACTAAATTAAAACGTCTCGTTGAATGATCGGGAATACCTCGGATGATGTAACCCACGTGTTGCTAATGGGATTTCCCACGGTCTAAATGAAAGTGTGGAACTCATTCAGTTGAGTTTAGCAACTTCATCTGGACTAAGTGAATTCAATGAAAATAACCGTGCCGGGATGACGGAACCGTGGGATCTTAATCGGTTCTGTTTAAACAATTTTAAGATTTGTTTTAATTAAAATATTAAAAACACTCGGATTGTAAGATTTTCTCTAAACCAAAACACTTCTCTCATCTACTGATTTATGACTTCTAAAACTAAACCTCTGCAACAACGAAGAGCTCGGAGCATGGCGGGCTGCACGGCCATCGTCATCAGCAAAACTCGGATCTACTTCAGCAAAACTTTCTTAGAATTAAACAACAAAGCCATACGATTTCGAGGTGGTTTGCCTAGTGCAACATAAATCCTCAACTCTTCGTTAGGCATTTGCATAATCATGTTATGTAAATTAAGCCCTAATCGATATTAGGACTCCGAGGTAGTCGTTTAGTACGACACAAACCCTCACATCTTCAAGGTTATTTGTATGATTTTATCATACAAACATAAGTCCAATTAATTAAAATTGCCAAGATTGAAATATCAGATAATATTAGGATTTTCTTAAATCTAAGCCAAACAATAGGATAGTTTGGGAAGTTGCCAAGATTCCTCTTGGATCCTCAGCTTCTCCTACTTCTCTTCCATTGGACTCCTGAAAATAATTGTTCCAAATTTTGAGTCATTCCCTTCGAATTTCCAAAATCCAATCCTTTGAAAACCTCAAACTTTGAAATTCTTGAGAGCAAAACCACTGACCATTATCGAGAGTTTTCTTAAGTGAATCCCGTCACTTAGTATGTAATTAACTATAGGGGCTTGACCTTATAGGGAACTTTAAGAACCCAGGAAATATAAACCCTGCTTAATTCATTTATATTAAGCAGGGGAACTTGTCGGCTTATAAAATTGGTTCGTAGACCAAACGGATGTCACAAATCTCCTAGTTTAATTAATCGAGCCCCATCATCAAGCAGTGTGTCTTTTCTTCGGGATAGATACACGGCTTGTGGTGCGGTGTTCGTTTATATAAACTATTTGGGATGTGAGATCGGTTTGATTTCATATCTTAAAATTTTTAAGTTTAAAAAAATTATTTTCAAAAATCAAATACTTCTTTCTAAATCTTATATATATATATATATATATTAAATTTGAAATCTAAAATTCGCCGACAATTTCTGTAGGCGACCCCCTTTTTCAAAACACAACCTAAAAATATGCCGATAACTTCTGGCGACTCCGCTCCTCTCTCCATTTTGATCAGATGGTTTTGCTTTCATAAATCGGTAGTGAGCACATGCCCCTAGTGGACCAAACTACCATTCTTCCGTTGGAATACCCCGTTCATTTCTGTCTTGAACGAGTATAGCCAACTCCTCTCGGATTTAGGAGCCACTGTTTAGACACACCTAAACGGAGAGGTTCTGAGATCCTTTTACCTCTTTTCTGAGGTGGGGTGGACCCCCAATTGGTATTAGTTTAGGAGCGGTCCTCGAGTCGAGAAGTCTTGCATAAGACTTTCTCTTCCTTTCCAATTCTGAATGGGATTCCTTACCTTCTCTACTCCTTTGAACATTCCGTTCCTAATAAAGAAACCCTCTAATGAATGAATCTTTTAACAAATAACTCCTTTTTATAAATACATGAACAAAAATGTGTTCGGACTCTTTTCGATTCTTTTCTTTTTGTCCTGATGTGAAGAAGCATAACTTGGGACTGACAATCAGAATCTACCTTGCAGAATATGTTTGCCCCAAAGCTGATTTTCTCCTTCACCAGTGGACTGGACTTCGCTGTTTACAAGGATGAGCTTCCCGATAATGGGATCATCCGTTTCGGGCAAGGATTTGAGAACACAAATGTCAAGATCACCGACGTTACCCTTTTCACACTTACAGACAAAGTGTCTAAAACTAAAAGACCTTTGATCGAGTTCAACCTTAAGTCAACTCAAGAGTTCCCTCCCCTGCAAAGGGTTCCAGCTGAGAAGAATACTACTGTCCATAGGAGGACTGTTATCTCTACCCCCACTGGTCTAGTCGTCTCTGCACCTACCCCGGCTTCCGCCAAACTGAAGGAAGTTCAAATTTGTAACGAGCATGTTACCGTGGAGGGTACAGATTTCCGTGCAAGACCTTCTGTTTTTGAAATTGGGTCCAGCTCAAGGGTTCCACCCCTAACACGGACTCAGAGAAGAAACAGAGAGGTCGGAAGATCGCCGTAAAGGCCGTGGCCGCCGAAGTCGCTTTCTTAGAAGAAATCCCTGAGTACACACCACTACCTGAGTACATACCATTACCTGAGTATACACAGCTTTTGGAAGGAAGTAGATTCCATCCCCTCTCCACCGCAGCTGACGAGGAAAATGTCCGCAAGATTGCTTCTGCATTACCTCGACCTGCATACTATAGCGATAGCTGAAAGAAAAGGGCTAGGATTACACCATTTGCCCGACTACAGACTGTGATAGAGAAGTTAGCAAAAAAAGAGAAATGTCCCGTATCGTAGATTTTAAGAAGAATAGGCGGGTGCCGCCCAAGTCCCATCTTGGGCCTCGAGTAGAACCCGTTATCGCCACGTAAAAGCCGAATAAGAAGATGAAGGTTAGTCCACCCGTTGTTGTTTCAGGTTTACGGATCGTGAGGACACCACCTTCCAAAGATTCGACCGACTGCACCATCCGGTCCTAGGCCTTCTGCTGCTAGAAGGATGGTATGGCGTCCTACTACTGGCCAATTAAGACCGAAACAACGACCTGAAAAGGAAAGTCTTGTCAGGAGACTCGAGTCCGAAGAGAGCGCCACCGCAATGAAGGGGACTCCCAAGAAGGAAATCCAACAACCATCGCATGATAACTGCGAAACCGTACGAAAAAGATCATTGGAGGACGCTATGGAAAAGCTAAGAACCAACATTCAACGATTAGCAAGAGAAAGAGAAGAAAAGTTTGGAGATGAAGTTGACTCGTCGGAGTTCATGGATGACGAATATGTGGAGATCAACATGGTTGAGACACGAGCATTGTCATCTTCGCAAGGTGCCCCGACAGCTGCGGAGAAAGATGAACCGGAAGCATTAAGAGCACAAATTCGAGAAAAAGATGATACAATCTCTCAATTGGCAAAAAGGATGGAAGAGATGGCCGCAGCCCCTAACCACTCTTCGCAGTCGACTCAACCCCAAGAGAAACGCCTCCAAAAGTTATTCATATTACGTACGGAGGAAAATAGATTACATCCGTTAACGGAGACGATCACCGAAGAAAGACTCTACTCGTAATATGATTCCGTAGAAGGACATCAAGAACATGGTAGAACAAGCAGTGCGAGAAGCCTTAAGCACACTCTAAGAGCGGAGCATCTATTCAGACGGGTAGACCTTACCCCGAAGAATTTGATGTAGTACAATACCCAAAAGGCTTCGTACCACCTCTGTTCAAGACTTTTGATTGTACCAGAAATCCTCGACAGCATGTTGCACATTTTCGCACTAGTTGTTGCAACGTCGGTGGAAGTGACGCCTTACTCTTTCGACAATTCGTCAGCAGCCTGTCAGGGATCGCCTTCGATTGGTATACAGAGTTACCGAACGGTTCGGTAAAGATATTTTCAAAATTAGAAAACCTCTTCGTGAAATAGTTTGCCGGAGCTCAGCACCACATCACCATCGGTGACTTAGTGGTGGAGAAACAGAAACTGAATGAAACTTTAGTGGACTACATACTTCGATGGAGATATCTAAGCATGAAGTGTGAGCCACAGCTACAAGAGCAGCATGTAGTCGGTATCTTGCTTAAAAGCATTCACGGCCCGATAGCACTTCTCCGTAAGGGATTTACAATTAAGACTTTCGAGAAGTTGTTAAGCAAGGCCGGAGCTTGCAAGAGGAAGCGAAGTAACTAAGTTTCGTCGACATAACGTACAAACGAAGCCCGCGAAGACATTCGAAAAGAAATCCGGATCGTCGTGGCGATCAATAAGGACAAACAAATCAATGCAAATACAAATTGAAGCAACATGCAACCCACTATCAATAACCTCAACAGAACTACCAACAACCTCAACCCAGTTATCAGCCAACTCAACAATATGAGCAACCGCCTCGCCCACAGCGCATGTTAAAGGAGCTTGTAAATAGAGAATATTCATTCATAAATGAGGCAGTGTCAAAGATGTTCCGCAGTTTGATGAAGACTTCGGATTTTCGACTGCCAGAACTCAAGAAGCCAGAAGAAGTTAATAAGAAAGACCATCCCAACTACTGCCCTTACCACCAGATGCTTAGACATAAGATAGAGCATTGCATCACCTTCAAAAGTCGGCTTCGACAACAATCTCCGAAAAGGGAACATAACGATCCCAAAGGAATACATGAAAGAACCTCAAAAAGGAGGTTCCGTCAATGTTATTTCAACGGATCCCATTTTTCCGATAGACCCTTACACGACCGATGATGGATGGAGTACCGCTTGGACGAAGTCATCGAAGAAAATTTTGGATCTCATCCAAACCGCTTCGGCTCGTGCTTCAATTCAAAGTTTGAAACCTGTCAAGCCGGCGCTATCGCTTGCAATTGAAGAACCGCCCCAGGAAGAAAAGATCATAGAAAAGAAGGAGATCGAAGAAGAAGAAAAGACCAAGGCTCCCAAGAATAGGCTAGGGGCTGCTTATCCTAAGATGGTCGTTTCCGATTCGGGGGAAAATTCCTCGAACCTCGACTCGTATGATTATTTGCTCGCTCCGGCGGGATCTTATAGTGATAAGAGTTATGGTGTTGGCTACTTTTTGACTGTTTCTAACAATTACGCAACTAACGACAACCAATCTAATCCGGATCTCGATTCTGATACAAATAACAATTCTCAAATCA
Source organism: Papilionanthe hookeriana x Papilionanthe teres (assembly GCA_022702705.1). Classification (NCBI taxonomy): domain Eukaryota; kingdom Viridiplantae; phylum Streptophyta; class Magnoliopsida; order Asparagales; family Orchidaceae; genus Papilionanthe; species Papilionanthe hookeriana x Papilionanthe teres. The sequence continues at coordinate 61,110,006 of CM040438.1, read as the reverse complement.
TACACAACCTCGATAATCATGATGAAAAGAAGACATTCACCAAGCAGGCTACGAAAGTTCAACAAGCAATGAATCTATTTGTGAATTCCAAGGAACTCCAATCACAATAGAGTTAGAGCTTTCAGATTCCGAAGCAACTCCAGAAGAACCTGTCATACCGATTCAAAAGGAGATACCAGTAAACTCAGTACCAAATTCAAAAGAAATCACAGAAGTCAATTTAAGGAGCGGAAGGGTTCTACCTCCGAGAACGGGTCCAATAGATAAAGGAAAGCAGGTGGTTGTTCAGGAAGAATCAACCCCAGCAGAAGAATTGCTCATTCGGGAAGAAACTGAGACACATGGTAACAAAGTGGACTATAACGTGCTAGCCCATCTTAGGAAACTACCAGCCAAACTGAGCATCTACGACGCTCTCATCTTATAAAAAGGGATGAGAGAAGCGCTGATCAAGGCGTTACTTGATCCAGAGATTTGTTTAGCTCAGATGGCCGGAGAATCCTTAGACGAGGATTGCTCGTTAAAGGAACAGCGAGTTGTTACCTTCACGGATAGTGATCTACTACTTAGGACAGCCGATCATAACCGACCGTTGTACATTTCAGTCACAATCGGGAAGCTTACGCTCTCCAGGGTATTGGTGGATCCAGGAGCGTCAATCAACATAATGAATCTTCGGACGCTAGCCTACTTGGAAATTGATGCTCGCGAGCTTGAAGCGGACAAGATCTTACTAAGAGGATTCAACCAGAAAGGAGAAAGAGCCCTCGGATCAATAACGCTGTTGATGAGGACCGGTGACTTAGCAAAGACAACCACAAAATTCTACATAATTGACTCTGAGACATCGTTCAATGCTCTACTGGGCCGACTGTGGATCCATGATAACCGGATGGTACCATCGTCTCTGCATCAGTGCATAAAATACTACGAAGGAGGAGAACAGTGCATTAAAGGTGATTTACAACCTTTCTCCGTACATGAAAATGGAATTCATGAAGATGCAGCCTACTACGCGCTTCCAAAGAAAGCAATCTTCTCCAGAAATACCATGACCAACGAAGCAAAAGAAGTTCAAGACGATGAAGAACCTGAAGTTCTAGTCTAACAGTCACTCACCACTCCCTTACGGCGAGATGGTGAAGGTTTCTCCAGAACTCGCATCCGAGGTCGAGGCAGGGGACGAGGTCGTGGAAGAGACACTGGGACAGTTGGACGGAAAAAGCCGATGATCAACGTTGATTGGAAGAACAGCTCTGAGGAAGAAGAGGAAGTCAAGAAAGAAGCAGCTACAATAAACCGGAATAAACCATAATTTAAGATTTCTCTCGAAGATGAGAAGAACGAAGAATACAAATCGATGTACGAGAAGATTAACCACTATGTACACACTATGACCCTGACCCCGATCCAGTCTAATAAGATCGAGGGTATGGTGGTCAAAGAAGTACATAGCAACGGTGCAAAGCCAATCAAATTTTACCATGGCACTTCTTCTTTCAATACCGAAAATGATGTACAACTCAAGATGTCACTTCTTCCGAATTAATGGAATTACCTTTTGAGTGGTACTCTCCCTGTGTTCAAAATTTAATTCAGCGTGGTATCTTACCTGGACAATGGACAAAAGGCCGATCACAACACTTTGAAAAATTATGGAATAATGCCGATCGGCCTCCCAATTCAAAAAATGGTCTCGGATTCGGCACAGTAGGTTCAGTTGACAATACAGAATTTTGTTTGGTTGTCACTTGCGAACCTAATGAAGACTGCTTGGAAACTACAGAAGAACTTGAAGATCTGCAAATTCGAGATGCTCCACCAGAGTTCAAAGAAGAAATCAAATCTACAATAGATGAGTTAATGGAAGTTAACTTGGTACTAGTGAAAAGCCTGGACCAACCTTTGTTAGCTCCTTACTCAATAAAGAAGATTCCGAGGAAATGATCAAGCTATTAATGGAATTCAAGGACTCGTTTTTCTTGGAGTTACGATGAAATGCCGTGATTAGCTCCGTAAGTCGCAGTTCACGGAGCTAGAGTGGATCCTACTTCGTTCCAGTCGACAAGCTTCCGGAAGAACGCGTTTGGAAATTGAAAAACAAGTAATAGCTGAAGTTAAGAAGCTAATCGACGCTAAATTTGTCCGTGAAGAACAATACCTTACTTGGCTAGCCAATGTGGTACCAGTCAGGAAGAAGAATGGTTAGATCAGAATCTACGTGGATTTCAGAGATTTGAACAAAGTATGTCCGAAGAATGAATTTCCACTGCCAATCCCAGAATTAATGATCAACATCGCTTCGACACATGAAATATTCTCTTTCATGGATGGATCTTCAGGATACAACCAGATAAAGATGACACAGGAGGACGAAAAGCTCACGGCATTCAGAACACTAATTGGAGTATATTGCTACACAGTAATGCAATTCGGACTAAAGAACGCAGGAGCAACATACCAAAGAGCAATAACCAAGAATTTTGATGAGCTCATTAACAACCAAGTTGAGTGCTATGTGGATGATGTGGTCATTAAAAGCAAACTGAAGGAAGATCACCTGTATGATTTGAGAATTGTCTCCGAGCGACTAAGGCAATACAACCTTAAGAAGAATCCCTTAAAATGCGCATTCGGCGTTACCTCTGGGAAATTCTTAGGATTTGTTGTCCGACATCACGGGATTGAAATTAATCCGGAAAAGATTAAAGCTATCTTAGAAATGCCGCCTCCCAAAACCTTAAAACAGCTACGATCCTTTCAAGGAAGTTAGCATATCTTCGACGCTTTATTTCGAACTTGTCAGGTAGGTGTCAGCCCTTCTCGACATTAGTTAAAAAGGATGCCAAATTTGTTTGGGAAAAGAAATGCCAACGGGCCTTCGAGGACATTAAGCAATACTTAATGACACCTCATGTCTTAGCAGCCCTGGCCTCGGTGTAGATCGTCGATACTTTATACCGCAGCCTCTAGATGACTCCTCGGAGCCCCGTTAGCCCTGTGTCAATGATGAGGGAAAAGAAAATACTCTCTACTACATAAGTCGTCGTCTGATTCCAACGGAAGTAAAGTATCCTCCAATTGAGAAGCATTTTTTGGCCCTGATCTTCGCCGCACAGAAACTCAGGCATTACATGCTCTCTCATAAGGTCAACCTTATCTCGAAAGTTAATTCGTTGCAATATTTGATGACATGTCCAACACTTTCTGGCAGACTTGCCAGGTGGTCGATGATAATATTGCAATTCGACATAACTTTCGTTCCTCTTCGTGCCGTAAAGGGACAAATCCTAGCAGATTTCCTTGCAAAGACACCCTTTGCCGGCAGAATCGCCTCTCAACGACGACTTGCCAGACAAGCAGATAATTATCCTAGAAGACACTAATGATCGACGTTGGGAACTATACTTCGCCGGAGCGTTCTCAGCACAGAAAGATAAAGAATTGCAAACGATAGTGCCCGATAAGGCAGGAATCGGACTAATCTTTATAACACTGTAGCGGGGGATGTTAAGATAGTCCTACCACTTAACAGAGTCATGCACAAACAACGAGGCAGAATACGAAGCCCTCATAACAGGACTAGAACTAACCATTCAAATGGGAATAATAGACATCAACATCTACGGAGATTCTCGGCTGATCATCCAACAGGTCGCCGGACAATACAGAATTTTAAAGCCAAGACTCGAGCAATACTTTCAGTATGCCATGAAACTGTTGGAACAAATCCAAATGTAACAATCTACAAGATCCCCAGAAGAGAAAATGCTCTCGCAGATGCGCTAGCTCGCCTTGCAAAAGAATTTGCCTGCTCACAAGATGAGTCAGTTGAAGTGTTAGTTCAGGGACGACGAGTCCTATCACGGCTCGACATGGATATAATACGGAGATCGAAAAAGTAGAGGAATCGACTAGCAGCAGTGATGGAAAACACGGAAGATTGGCGTCGGCCGCTAACGGACTACCTACAAACGAGGAAATTACCGGATGATAAGTCATTAAGCACATCAAATCAAGAAAAGAGCTCGTCTTACGCATTAATAAACAAGACATTATACGAAGGTCTTTTGATCGGATGTGGTTAAGATGCTCGTGCGGGTCCGAGGCTCGTGAAATTGTTAAAGAAGTGCATTCGGGACTTTGTGGCGCCCATCGACTGGGTCCGAAAATGAAAATGAAAATTAAAAGACTAGGTATTACCGGCCCTCGATGATGACCGATTGCATGAAGATTGCCAAAAGTTGTCACCGGTGCCAAGTGCACGGAGTGGTTCTACACCAACCTGCAAATGTGCTACATCTGACAATCGCATCGTGGCCATTTGAGTGTTGGGGCACAGATATATCGGGTCCGATAGAACCGCCTTCTTCAAGAGGACATCGCTTCATCCTTGCAGCTACAGACTACTTTTCTAAATGGGTAGAAGAAGTTCCACTCAGAGAAGTAAAGGCACACCACGTGCTTCAGTTTTTCTAAAATCAAATTGTTTACCGTTTCGGAGTACCGCACAGAATCATTTCAGATAATGGGTCCGCATTCAGAAGCACAAAAATCAACAATTTTTCCAGAAGACATGGGATCGATTGGCGATACTCAACAATCTACTACCCAAGAGAAAACGACTTGGCTGAGGCTTTTAAAAAAACTCTCGTTCAAATTTTAAAGAAAACTTTGGATGACAACAAGAGAAATTGGCACGAGAAGTTGTTAGAAGCCTTATGGGTCTACAGGACGACTTTCAGGACTCATACTCAGTCTACGCCTTATGCTTTAGTATATGGATCCGAGGCAGTGTTGCCATTGGAAGTCCAGCTTCCATCACTCAGAATTGCAGTTGCAAATAAAATTACTTCAGAAGAGAATGCCAGATTACGACTGGAAGAACTAGAAAACCTGGAAGGGAGAAGACTTGCAGCGCAACAAAATTTGGAACTGTACCAAGCTAAGATGATCCAAGCCCATGATAAACTGGTCCGCCCAAGAACTTTCAAAGTTGGTGACTTAGTTCTTGTTATCAAAAGACCTATTCTTGCACATCGCAAGATAGGAGGCAAATTTGAACCGACTTGGGAAGGGCCGTTTGTGGTCGAGGTAGTCTACTCAGGAGGCTCCTACCAACTTGTGAATTGCCCAGGAGAACGACAAATGCTTCCAATCAATGGACGATATTTGAAGAAGTATTACACAACCTGATGTTTCGAAGGGTGGCCTCTAAAATAGAATCTTATCCCTAGAAACACAGGTGAAGCAATCACTTTGTGACTGAGTCCGAACCCAAAAACATAAAAATGGATAAAAAAATATATGTGCTAAAAAATAAAATATGTGAAATAATAATAGTAAAATTTTACCTTTCCTTTCAAATCAAATCTTTTTCCTGATCTTTCTTTATCTTTTCCTACTTTCTTTAAAAATTAAAATTGGAATAAGTGAATAAGAATCTTTAGTGATAAATACTTTCTTAATGTTCTTGTTCTTAGTACAGCCCCTGATCCTTTCCTTGTTTTCTTCACAGGGAAATGTCGAACGAGTCGTTGGTCCTAAACTTTAAAAATGACGTGAGTCTCGCACTCGATGAAAAGAGGGTGAAGGATGGAGCAGTGATAGAAATTGATTCTGACTTCACACCAGCCAGCCTACAGTATGAAGAAAATGACTAGGTCCCAGTGGACCGAGAGGAACTTCATAGCCAGGCAGTAATGAAGATGGGTGGCCCAAGCCACCAATCCAACAACAAGAAAAGAAAGACAAACATCGAGGAAAGCAAGAAAATCAAGTCAATAGTTGCCACGATAGAGGGCAGGCTCGTCAGCACCGCGCCCGCAGAAATTCAAGAAGTGAGGACAGCTACGCTCACTGCTACTCAAAGAAGAAATAAGAATCGCCGTATCCGCAAGATGTTGACTAAACTTGCAGCAGATCAACACGAGGAAACAACCACCTTCGCAGGCACACACATTTTAAAGATACATGTTCTGGAGGAATCAGAAAGAAGAGAGTCAACGCTAAGAGAATCAGAACAGATCGGAGAAGTGCCAAGAACGACAGAGAAAAAATCAGTGCCTCGACGCCGGACAGAGATACCATATCTGAGAAACCTTGTTGCGAAAGCAACCCTGGAGGATGTCCCGACAGAGACAATCCCCGAGGAGCCAAGGTATGTAGGAGAACGTGACGGGATTGAGCCATACATCCCGCAATACGTTATTAGGCCTCGTCACTTGCAGATCATCCCAGAATATGAATTAGAAAGAATGCAAAATGTTGAGAAGAAGACTTTCAAATGTTTTGAAAGGATTAGAGGCAGAAGAATCAACATTTTGGAAGGCCTCGAGTTACACACAGGTGTATTCTCAGAGTACGAGCAACAGCAGATTGTGGATTGCATTCTAGAACTTCAGAAGTCGGGTCGAGCAGGCCGTCTGAGAGAAAAGACTTATTCAGAACCCCAGAAATGGATGCCAGGGAAAGGAAGAGTCACAATACAATGCGGATGTTGCTATAACTTCACGAGAGGACGTAAAAGGAAATCCACTCGGGATACTCCGTCACGGTGAGGTGGATCCGATGCCGAGAATAATTAAAAGAATGGTGAAAAGAATGATAAAGTGGAGGGTACTGCCAGCAGACTGCATACCCAACAGTTGCATCATCAACATTTATCAGAAGGGCGACTGGATACCTCCACACATAGACCACCATGACTTTGTCAGACCTTTCTGCACAGTCTCATTCGTCAACCAATGCAATATCATGTTCGGATCTGACCTCCGGATAGCAGGCCCGGGTAAGTTTCGAGGGCCGGTGGAGATACCACTTCCGGTAGGTTCCGTCATGATATTACAAGGAAATGAAGCAGACATTGCAAAACCTTGTATACCGGGAGTACCAGTGGAGCGGATCTCTGTCACTTTTAGAAGGATGGACGACAGAAACGCACCATACCACTTCCAGCCAGATCCATAATTGGAGAATCTTCGGCCCTACGAACTGTGAGTTACACGGGAAATAGCACACCTCCAATGCACATCCATGCGACATTCCTGCCAAGGATGGCTTGGAATGTGATGTTATTGACCATGTATCTCATTATTCAGACATGGATTTAACAGATACTTTTTGGATGAATCAACAAGAATCATACATAGTCCGTTTTGAGTCATGGATTGTATGAGAAATATTTCAGATCGAGTTGTATGATGTATCTTCAACAAGATTGGAATGAAGGTGACCATGTCACATTTTGCCTTCACCTCTTTTTGTGCAAATTGACTGGGAAACGCCATTAAAGTTAAATGAACTTCGAACAAAGAACAGAAAAGAAAAGGGAAATAAATAAGAACTCTCTTCATAAAAATCCAAACATTAAAAAAAACTTCAAATCCACATGAACACCAAATAAACAATAAAAAAAATGGGATAGTTAAAGAACAAACAAAACAAATCTAAAGCTCAAATTGAATTTCGGTTTATGTCCATCTTTTCAAATCCTCCAATGCTTTTTCAAATCAAGATCTATTCCGGACCTCCTTTGAAACCCTCTCTCGGGATGATTTCAGAATCACGAAGAATTTTCAATTTGATTCGGATGGCATGGGTTCATACCCTTCGCCAAGTAATCAGACTTTGATTGATTCCCATGGGATATGGAACACTTTCATATCTCATTTCAATCTCAACATTCGAGATAGGCTTCCTCCCTACTCCCATCTCAGCAATCTCAGCATTCGGGATAGGCTTCCGCCCTACTCCCATCTCAGCAAATCTCAGTATTCAGGATAGGCTTCCGCCCTACTCCCATCTTAGCAAATATCAGCATTCGGGATAGGCTTCCGCCCTACTCCCATCTCAGCAAATCTCAGCATTCTAGATAGGCTTCCGCCCTACTCCCATCTCAGCAAATCTCAGCATTCGGGATAGACTTCCACCCTACTCCCTTCTCGAAGAATTCTCGGCACTCGGGATAGGCACAGTCCTACTCCTTTCTCAACGAATCTCAAAATTTGACCCTCTCGGCAAGAAATTGAAATTAAAGCACTCTGCATTTCGGATAGGCTTTGTCCTATTCTTCCTCAGCATTTGGGATAGGCTCAGTCCTAATCCTTCTCAGCATACACAATTGGAATAGGTTCAGTCCTGCTTCCTTCTCAGCATGCAAATGCATTCGGGTGAGCCTTAGTCCTACTCTTTTCTCCGCATAAAATCTAAATTGAAACTCAAATCAAAATTCAAACTCAAAATTAAAACTTGAAATAAAAAATGAAACAAATCTAAGATCCCATATCTTGAAATCTTGTGATCTGAAATTCACCTCCTTTTTCCCCAGAGAGAGTTCTGGAATCTTCAGTCTTGGAGATTTACCTGAAACTCCCTAGTGGAAATTTCTTCTACCTCGTCCTAAGTTCGTCACTTAGACATCTGTGATTGGTTTTTTTGATCTTTTCGGTCAACGCCAATGTTGACCTCATTTTTGATGAGGTCTTCTCTTCTTCTCTTTAGTACTTAGGATCTAGCCTTAGGCTTTTCCTTTGATTATCTTAGAGGACTAGAATTGGGGCCCACCTTTTAGAAATTCAAACCACTTCTTAACTCCCTGTAAACTCCACAAACTTGACTGTAGACCCCTAATCTCCTAGAGGGTTGAAATCAAATGTGGAAGTTTAAAGGATGAGTTCCTATAGGACTCTTTGGCCTTAGATCGCCCTCAGGTGGCCCGGTGCCAGTGAAGGGGCTGACTTACACACACACTACACTTGTACACTACACTTTCACACACTTCCTAAAACCACAACTATACCTAGCTTAACCTCCTGACTCATGTAAGTGATTCACATGGATGGTCCTTAACCCCTAAGCCCTTGGCTAAGAGGGTTAGGAACAACATAGTGAATGCCTCAAATGAGTCCCTTCATGGCTCACATGGGCTTGATATGGCTTCATGGCTCAACCAAAATGACTTCTTTCCACCCAAATTCACCCAATCTTCGATTTCCCAAATTTTCAATTTTTGACCCCCGGGACCCTACACCTACTAAACCTACCCAAAACCCTTAAAATTACCCAAATTTCTCAAAAATTTCCAAATTATCCAAAATTCTCAAAAATTAATCCCAAACATTTCCACATCACTTAAACTGATCATCCATACCCAAAAATACCAAAAATTCCAAGAAAATCTCCCAATACCCTCCAAATTCCCAAAATACCCCTCTTGACCCAAAAATCCAAAAATTCAGAAAATTCCCAGAAAATTCCAGAAAATCCCAAATATTCCCAATTTCATTTTGTCCAACTACACCATGGGCCAATTTTGTCAATTTACCCTATTTTTGTCAAAACCCCCAATTTGACCCATTTTAACCCTAAGTGAACCCAATGTCAAACCAAACCCACCCAATTAACCCAAATTCTGGTCCAATTCAGTTCTAAACTTCAATTCAACATTCCCAACACCAATCTAGACCAAATCCAAGCCCAATTTGATTGAAATTTGGATCCAATTTCACTTTTGACCTTAAAGCCCAATTTGGACCCATGACCCAAACCTAACCCAAACTCACTCAATTCAACTCCAATTAACCCCAAATATTTTCTAAATCTTCCTTAGAATCCCCACAAACAAAACACTAACATGATTTGCCCAAAATTTAGACCCAAACCCCACTCAAATTCAACCCAAAACCAAAAGGCCCAATTTTGACCTAAACCCAAAACTAACCCAAATGAGCCCAAACCCCAAAATCAAAGCCCAACCAAAGTCAAAACCTCTTTGAAACACTCCCATAAACATTTCTCAACATTGATTTTATATCAATTTCAACCCTAGCCCAACATTAGCCCAACTTGGCCCACTTGGACCTACATAGGCCCACTTACCAAATAAATCCAAATTCAAACCAATTCAACTTCAAATCACATCAAATTGATTCCAAGCCCTTCATAGAACATCCCTAAATCAATTATGACATTTATTTGACAAAGTTCTTCACAAAATTTTTTATCCAAATGCCCATCCTAAAATCAAAAGCCCATTTCCCTTAAACTTTCCTAAAAGCCCACTCCCTTCAAATTCAAAAGCCCAAATTCATCCAAAGCCCACATGACACTTCCTTTCATCATCCATTTAATCAAAATTGTCCCTAAGTTCCAAAATCATCAATCAAATAATTCCAAATCAAGCCACATGCCAAATCACCCCAAAATATCCAAAATTCTTAAAACCCATTTTTATGAAATTGACCCAACCTTTTCCCAAGCCAAATGGAGCCATGGAGCCATGCACAAGCCATATGCAAGCCATGAGAGCCTCTTTACATGTCACCATGCCATTTTGGGCAAAAGGAGGAGACTCTTTCCTTAATTCCTAAAAGTGATTAACCACTCCCATGATTCCCCTTAACCATGCTTATGCCTAATTGTGCTTGGATGGTGACTTGACCCTACCGATTATGCTCGAGCCAAATCACTTTTCCCTCAGCCCAAAATCAGGCCATGGGGAGGTGCACCTAGCCCAAATGGGTGGGTTGACCCATTTAGGCTCAAATTTAGCCATGCCCCCATTCCATCTAAATCAAACCCTTTACACATGGCCAATGCTAATTGATTGCACTAAGCCCCGACCCCGACCTCCCCGACCAAGATGGTGACCAATGCCCGGCCGGCCGACCACCAGGCCGCCGGAAAACACCATGGCCGAGAGCTCACATGTGAGCTAACATTGAAATTCTCACTTACTGAGCTGCCCCATGCCTAATGGTCACCATGGCTGTTCTTCTCCTCACCAGAGCAGCTGGTCCCATGCCTCAACTCCCCCTGGGAGGCACTCCACCCTCTCCTATTTAAACTCCACCCCTCTCGGCCATGGAGGAGAGCTAAGCACAAACCTTGCCGAAACTCTGCCAAAATTGTTCCAGACTCCTCCTCATACACAGAGCACTTGATCCCCAGTGAGATCCCCCTGCCATTTCTCCTCTGTGAGCTCAATTTCAGAGTTGAAATTCCACCCAAAACCAGGACACTTCTCCACAGTGAGCCAATTCCCAAATTGATTGGTTCTACACCTTCACCGGACCAAGGGAAGGTGTCCACCAAGCAAAAGCCCCATCTCCGAGTCCACCCAGGTTGCTCCAACCTCCAAGCTTTGTGATCGGGCTTGGTCGAAATCACATCCGGACAATTCACTGGACCGGAGACTTCATCCGGAGCTTGCCGGGATCCAATCGAAGGTGCAACAACTCTCGGATTGAAGCCACACTTCTCTGAGCAAAGGTATGAGCTAATTCTTTATCCCGAGCTTCTGGAGATTCTCCATTTCAAATGCCTTAATTTTAATGCATGTTAACCGTATAGATGTGTTCGTCTCTTCAAGACGAATCCATAGAGCATAAGAACATGAAAATCCATTGAGTATCGAGTGAGATCTTAGGGGTTTAGTGTGGACGGCTCTCGGGTGAGGACGCTCGGGGACGATGAACGGATGCCGTCCATTCAATACACGCGCGGACGAACGGCTCAGATGGCGTCGGACCAGGAGACGGTACGAGAACCGCGGGGCCCGGGCTGCTGACTCAGGTGGCGGCGTCGAATGGGAGCGCGACGCATGTGCGTTCGGAGTCGCCGAGGATGACGCGGCGCCGCGTGGATAAATAGAAAATTAGGGTATTTTTCTATTTATTTAATTCCCTAAACTTCAAAAATTCATATCTCTGTGTAGAAAAATCAGAAAAATAAAATAAAAATACCCTCTTGCTCAGTGAACGAGAGGAGAATAATGTGGAAAAGAAATCATTTAATTTCATCAAGTATTTTATTTTTTATAATTTATTTACTCTCTGCATTATTTTAATTCTCCATGCATGTATACAATTCACCATGGCATGAGACCATATGGCTTTTGAAGCCTCTGAATTTGGGAACATTCCCTGAATTTTCCAAAGTCAGAGGTCATCCCTATGAAGAGTTATTGATTTTTCAAGTTCATGTTACTGTTTTGAATATTTTAATTCCAATAAATAGCATGTTGTGAAATAAATTCTAGGAAAATTTGGTGGTGTTCCTTATGACCAGAGAACCCTAGGAAAAATAGGTTTTGACTTAGTTCATTTAAAACAACCCTAATTGGCTTAAACACCCAAAATAGGTCTCTAATTAATTAGAGTTAACCATACATCAAATTGACTTGAAATCAATTCTCCACTGACCTTTAGGATCAGAGGAATCCACCATAAAAGTTTGAGGTCAATTGGACTTGGTTAGCCCCACTAATTGGGTTGATTAAGCCACTTAGCCATTTTAAACTTTAAAAATTCATAACTTTTAAAATACCTTTCAAAAATTCACCAAATTGGTTTTGGAGCCTCTCTGATATTAGGGGAACCTAAGAAAATTAAAATTTCAATTTTCTAAAAAAGTTGATTTTTAATAATATTTTAATATTTTTAATAATTAAAAAATAATAAAAATCACAAAAATAATGAAATTCACCAAAATGTCACATTTTGAATTTTAATCACATAGGAACAAATCCCACATTTTTCTTAGGTCTATTTAGTGAGATATTAAATTTTAAAGCTTTAAGGTATTTTAAAATTAAAAAAAAATGTATTTTCTAGCATTTTCACTAAAATAATTATAATAAATCATAGAAAAATCAGAAAATTACAAAATTTGCTTCTCTAGTTTCCTTGATATCAGAGAGATTTTTGAAAATTCTAAAATCCATTTTTCAACCTTTATTTTATTTTTAAATTGATTAACACTCCAAAACTTAAAATAATTATAATAAAAATAATATAATTCAAAAAATCACCAAAATTGGTCCAAGTGGTTCTCTGGTCATTAGGAATGTCCCCTAATTTTCTTAAGGACAGAAACTTTCCCTTGGTCATGTTATTAAATTTTCCTTGAAAATCTCTATTTTTCACCAAAAATAATTATATAAATAAATTAAATACAGAAAAATCACATTTTCCCCTCTCATGTCTTTTTTGACATATGAGTGAAGTCACATAAAAATTTCAAGTTCATTTGAGTTCAATTTAGTAAGTTATGAAATCATTAAGCTTAAAGGGTAAATGGTAATTAAAATTTTAACCCTTAATTAAAACTTTAGGTTTAATAAAAAATTAACAAGTAAAATATTTGATCCTAATCTGATTTGGATGATTGAAATTTAAATAATTAAAGGGTAGAAACCCATTAAACAATTTTAAAATGATTAAACTTTAATTAAATAATTGATTAAATTTGGAAGAATAATAAAATTGGAATTATTAAAATAGGGATATTATTAGGAAGAGATTTATTCTTTAATTTAAAATCCCTAAATTAATTATCTCATTAATATTCAATTCTTAATTAAAATGATAACTCAAACTTAAAATATATTAAAAGACTTAATCATTAAACTAAAATTAAATTATTAAACTCTTTTAAAAATTTCAATTAAAATTAAAATAAAATTAAATTAAAATTAAATTAAATTAAATTGAATTAAATTAAATTAAATTAAATTAAATTAAATTAAATTAAACTAAATTAAATTAAATCAAATTAAATCAAATTAAATTAAATTAAATAATTAAATTAAATTAAATTAAATTAAATCAAATTAAATTAAAATTAAATCAAATCAAATTAATTAAACATCAAATCAAATTAAATTAAACTATATTGAATTAAATTAAATTAAAACTCAATTAAATTAAATTAAATTAAATTAAATTAAATTAAATATAACATCACCAAAGACATAAAGAATTCAAAATAAATCTAAAATAACTTGAACACTATTCCAAATTTAAAATCATTAATTGAAATTAAACTAAATCACAAATCATTTGAATACTAATTTACCCTTGAAAGTTTTAGTTATCATAACTCCTAAACAGAACATTAAATGAAACGTTACTTCACTTAAAGGATATTCAAATGTCCTAGTTCACTGAGCAAGATAACAACAAAACTTGAATTCTCGGACGATTAATTCATTCATATAATTAAATCCATTTGGACTTAAAACAATCCTAGAAATATTGAAAAGATGTTTAAGATTCTTCTTAAGCACTTCCTCAGTATGATAGGACATTTATAAGAACAATTGAATTTAATTATTCTTTGATGAAGAAAATCATCCTTAAACTAAAATACAAAGACCTAGACGTCATAGGAAATGACTAGCTATAGGATTAGGAATTTGGTAGAAAACCATAACCCTTCCTTTAGCTTTACCTAGGAACTTGCTTAAATATTCTAATTGTGTTTTAAGTGTAGCTTGGGATGACGGGAAGACCCTCCGAGTACGCTTTTATTTTATTGCAATCTACTTTCTTGCAATTTACATTATTGCAATTTACTTTATCGCAAATGCACTTTACTTTTCTTGCATGATAAGACAACTCGTTGCATGAAAACTCACACCTTTAGGATAGCCCCTAAAACTGAAACCAAAACTAAGTTAAAAGTCATTGCAAGATAAAACTCACCGCCACAACATTTCAAAATATAAAACAACTCAAAATTTAATCACAAACAGAACACAAAACTACAATTGCAACTAAATTAAAACGTCATGTTGGATGATCGGGAATACCTCGGATGATGTAACCTACGTGTTGCTAACGGGATTTCCCACGGTCTAAATGAAAGTGTGGAACTCATTTAGTTGAGTTTAGCAAATTCATCTGGACTAAGTGAATCCGATAAAAATAATGATGCCGAAGGATGGAACCGTGGGATCTTAACCGGTGTCGTTATAATCAACTTTAAGATTTGTTTTAATTAAAACGTAAAAAACACTTGGAAATTAAGATTTTCTCTAAACCAAAACACTTTTCTCATCTCCCGATTTATGATTTCTAAAACTAAACCTCTGCAACAACAAGAAGCTCGGAGCATGGTGGGCAAGCACGGCCATCGTCGTCGACGAAAACTTGAACCTACTTCAAAGAAACTTTCCTAGAATTAAATAACAAAGCCATAGGACTTCGAGGTAGTTTGCCTAGTGCAACATAAATCCCCAATTCTTCGTTAGGCGCTTGCCTTGCAAATTAAGCCCTAACCGGACTTAGGATTCCGAGGTAGTCGTCTGATACGATATAAACCCTCACATCTTTGAGGCTATTTGTATGATTCTATCGTATAAATATAAGTCCTAATTAATTAAAATTGACAAAATCAAAACATTTAAATAAACATTAGGACTTTCCTAAATTTAAGTCAAACAATAGGATAGTCGAGAAATTACCGAAGTTTACTTCGAATCTGTGATTTCTCCTACTTTTCTTCCTTTGGATTCACAAAACAAAATGTTCCAAACTTGATCCATTCCCTATTGAAATTTCAAAATTCAATCCCTTGAAAACTTAAACTTTGAAAATCTTGAGAGCAGAATTATTGATTATTATCGAGAGTTTTCTTAGGTGATTCCCATCACTTAAGATGTAATTAACTATGGGGCTTGCCCTTATAGGGAATTTTAAAGAACCCGAGTAATATAAACCCCGTTTAATGCTTTCATATTAAGCGGGAATTTGTCGGCTTATAAAATTGGTTCGCGGACCAAACGGATGTCACAAATCTTCTAGTTTATTTAATCGAGCCCCACCGTCAAGCGGTGTGTCATCCTTAGGGATAGATACATGGTTTGTGGTGCGGTGCTCGTTTATATAAACTATTTGGGACGTGAGATCGGTTTAATCTCATATCTTAAAACCTTCAAATTTAAAATTATTTTCAAAATCAAATACTCCTTTTCAAATTATTTATTTTAATTAAATTAAAAATTCGCCGACAGATTTCTGTTGAGCGACCCCTCTTCAAAACAAAACACAACCTAAAAATTTGCGACATGATTTCAGCGACTCACTGAGGAAAATTCCTCTCTCCATTATAATCAAATAATTCCGCTTTCAAAAATCGGTAGTGCATTCATGTCCTTAGTGGATCAAACTACCCTTCTTTCCGTTGGAATACTATGTTCATTTCTATCTTGAATGAGTATAGCCAACATTCTCTCGGATTTAGGAGCCATCTGTTTAGACACCACTAAACGGAGAGGTTCCGAGATCCTTTTACCTCATTTCGAGGTGGGGTGGACCCCAATAGGTGTTAGTTTAGGAATGATCCTTCGAGTCGAGAAGTCTTGCTTAAGACTTTCTTTTCCTTTCCAACTCTGAATCAGATTCCTTACCTTCTCTACACTTTTGAACATTCCGTTCTAAATAAACAAACCCTCTAATAAGTAACCCTTTTAATAAATGATTCCTTCTTATAAATACATGAACAAGAATGAGTTCGGACTCTTTTCAATTCCTTTCTTTTCGTCCTAAAGAAAAGAAGCATAACTCGAGACCGACAACCAGAATCTACCCCGGAAATGGAAGCCCCAAAGCTGATTTTCTCCTTCACCAATGGACTGGACTTCGCTGTCTATAAGGATGAGCTGCCCGACAATGGGATCATCCGATTTGGACAAGGATTTGAAAACATGAATGTCAAGATTACCGACGTTTCCCTTTTCGCGCTGACGAACAAAGTATCTGAAACTGAGAAGCCGTTGCTTGAGTTCAACCTTAGGTCGACTCAAGAGTTTCCTCCCCGCAAAAGATCCCGATCGAGAGGAGTACCGCCGTCCGCAGGAGGACCGTTCTTACTACCCCCACCTGGTCTAATTGTTTCCGCACCTACCCCGACTTCCGCCAAATCAAAGGGGAAAGAAATCCGGAATTATGGTAAACCCGTCACCGTGGAGGGTACGGATCTTCTCGTAAGACCTTCCGTTTTCGAAATCGGGTCCGGTTCAAAGATTCCGTCACCGACAAAGACCCAAAGAAGAAACGAAGTAGAAGGATCGCCGGAGAAACCAGAGCTGCTGAGATTGCTTTCCTGGAGGAAATTCCAGAGTTGCCAGAATATACACCGCTACCAGAATATACACCGTTGCCTGAATACATACCACTTTTGGGAGGAAGCAGGTTCCATCCCCTCTCCGCCGCAGAGGATGAGGAGAATGTTCGCAAGATTGCTGCCACATTACCTCAGCCCGCATACTACAACAATAGCCGCAAGAAGAGAACTAGAACTACGCCGTTTGCTCGACTGCAAACTTTGGTAGAAAAGTTAGCAAGGAAGGAAAAGCTGCCCAGTATCGGAGATTCTACGAAGGATAGGGCGGGTGCCGGTCCGAATCCCGTCTTGGGCCCCGAGTAGAGCCCGCCGTCATGACGGAAAAGCCAAGCAAGAGAATGAAGGCTAGCCCGCCCGTCGTAGTCTCGGGATTACAGATTAGGGAGGATACCACCTTCCGGCATTTGGCCGACGGACCATCCGGTCCTAGACCTTCCGCTGCTAGAAGGATGGTATGGCGTCCCACTACCGGGCGACTGAGATTGAAACGGCCGCCCGAGAAAGAAAGTCTCGCCGGAGGCCGGAATCGAAGAAAGTGCTACCGCGATAAAGGGAACTCGTGAAAAGGGACCCGGCAGCTATCGCATGACAACCGCAAAGACACACAGAAAGCCCCGCTGGAAGATGCCATGGAAAAGTTGAGAACCGATATCCGACGATTGGCAAAAGAAAGAGAAGAAAAGTTCGGAGATGAGATCGATTCATCGGAGTTCATGGACGACGAATATGCGGAAATCAATATGGTTGAGACACGAGCTTCATCGGCTTCGCAAGGTGCTCCTGCAGCTCGCAGAAGAGAGGAGCCGGAACCGATGAGAAGACGGCTTCGGGAAAGGATGACACGATCGCTCAAATGGCGAAAAGGATGGAAGAGATGGCCGTAGCTCCGGCCACTCTCCATAGTCAAGTACAACCACATGAGAGACACCCCTGCAGGTCATTCACATTGTAGACGGAGGAAAGGAGATTACATCCGTCAATGGGGATGACCAGCTGAAAAGGATACGGCACAAAGTATGATCCCCGAAAAGGATATCAAGAACTTGGTAGAACGACAGAGTGCGAGAAGCCTTAGCACAATCGAAGAACGGGACATCCATTCGGACGGGTAGACCTTACCCGAAGAATTCGACGCCGTCCAATACCCGAAAGGCTTCGTACCACCTTCGTTCAAGACATTCGACGGAACCGGGAACCCCCGACAAGATGTTGTACACTTTCGTGCCGGTTGTTGCAATGCCGGCGGTAGCGATGCGCTACTCTTCCGACAGCTTCGTCGGCCATCCGTCGGAATCTCCTTCGACCGGTATGCGGAATTACCCAATGGCTCGGTGAAGACATTCTCGGAGCTAGAGAGCCTCTTCATCAAGCGATTTGCCGGAGCTCGACACCACATCACTATAGGTGATTTAGTGGTAGAGAAACAAAGGCCGAATGAAACTTTGGTGGATTACATACTTCGATGGAGAAATTTAAGTATGAAGTGTGAACCACAATCGCAAGAACAACATGCGATCGGCATCTTGCTTAAAAGCATTCACGGCCCGATAGCACTTCTCCTCAAAGGATTCACTATTAAGACTTTTGAGAAGTTGTTAAGCAAGGCCGGAAGCTTGCAAGAAGAGGCGAAGCAATTAAGTTTTGCCGACAAGATGGATAAGCAGAAGCCGATGAAGACCTTCGAAAAGAAATCCGGGATCATTGCAGCAGTTCATAAAGGCAAGCAACCGATGCAAATACCTCCGGAACGGCCGCAGCAACCGCAACAGAATTACCAGCAACCCCGGCCCAGCTATCAGTCATCTCCACAGTATGAACAACCGTCTCGTCCGCAACGTACATTGAGGGAGCTTCTGAGCAGAGAATATCCGTTCAAAAATGAAGCAGTACCGAAAATGTTCCGTAGCCTAATGAAAACTCCAGATTTCCAGCTGCCAGAACCTAAAAGACCAGAGGACATCAACAAGAAAGGTGATCCCAACTTTTGCCCCTACCACCGGATGCTTGGGCACAAGATAGAAGATTGCATTACCTTTAAAAGTTGGCTCAACGACAACCTTCGGAAAGGAAATATAACAATCCCGAAGGAGTACATGAAGGAACCCCGTAAAGGAGGTTCCGTCAATGTTATCTCAACCGATCCCGTCATTCCGATAGATCCCTATGCAACCGACGATGGATGGACTACCGCCTGGACGAGGTCTTCGAAGAAGATTTTAGACAGCATCCGAACCGCTTCGGTGCGAGCTTCAATTCAGAGTTCGAGACCTATTAAACCGGTACTATCACTTGCGATAGAGGAACCACCTCGACAGGAGACGATCGAAGAAAAGAAGAAAATTGACGAAGAAGAGGGGACCGAGACTCCTAAGGCTAGACTAGGGGCTGCTTATCCTAGGATAGTTGTTTCCGATTCAGGGGAGAAATCCCTCGAACCTCTGATTTTGTATGATTATCTGCTCACTTCGGTGGGATCATATAATGATAAGGGTGATGGCGTTGGCTACGTTTTGAATGTTTCTAACGATTGCGTAACTAGCGACAGTCCGGACATCGACTTCGATACCAACAACAATTCTCAAATCATACACGATCTCGACGAGCAAAATAACGAAGAAGACATCCATCAAGGAGGCTACGAGAGTTCAACAAGCAACGGATCTATCTGTGAATTTCGAGGAGCTCCAGTTACGATAGAGTTAGAGCCTTCAGATTTTGAAGATAACCCGGAAGAGCCTGTCATTCCGATTCAGGAGGAGACACCGACAAGTTCAACACTAGATTCAGAAGAAATTACAGAAGTCAACTTAAGAAGTGGAAGAGTTCTACCTCCAAGAATGGGTCCAAAGTACAAAGGAAAGCGGGTGGTTGTTCAAGAAGAACCAACCCCAGCAGAAGAAATACCCATTCGAGAAGAAGTCGAGACACATGGAAATAAAGTGGACTACAACGTGCTAGCCCATCTTAGGAAACTACCAGCCAAACTGAGCATTTACGACGCCCTCATCTTATCAAAAGAGATGAGAGAAGCTTTGATCAAGGCTTTACTTGATCCAGAGATTTGCTTAGCTCAAATGGCCGGAGATTCCTCAGATGAGGTTTGCTCGTTAAAGGAACAGTGAGGCGTTACCTTCACGGATAATGACCTACTACTTGGGACGACGGATCACAACCGACCGTTGTACATTTCGGTTACAATTGGGAAGTTTACGCTCTCCGCAGTATTGGTGGATCCGGGAGCATCAATCAACATAATGAGTCTTCGAACACTAGCATACTTGGAAATTGATGCTCGCGAGCTCGAAGCGGACAAAATGTTATTAAGAGGATTCAACCGAAAGGAGAAAGAGCCCTCGGGTCAATAACGCTATCGATGAAGACCGGTGACTTAGCAAAGACAACCGCAAAATTTCACATAATCGATTCGAAACGTCGTTCAACGCTCTACTGGGCCGACCATGGATACATGAAAACAGGATGGTACCATCATCTCTGCATCGGTGCATCAAATACTACGATGGAGGGGAACGAGTGCATCAAAGGTGACTTGCAACCATTCTCCGTACATGAGATTGGAATCCATGAAGATGCGACTTATTATGCACCGCCAAAGAAAACGATCTTCTCCAGAGATACCGTAACAAATGAAGCAAAGAAAGTTCAGGACAACGAAGAACATGAAGTTCTAGTCCAACAGTCACTCACCACTCCCTTACGGCGAGATGGTGAAGGTTTCTCCACAACTCGCATCCGAGGTCGAGGCCGGGGACGAGGTCGTGGTAGAGACGCTAGGACAATTGGACAGAAGAAACCAGCCATCAATGTTGATTGGGAAGATAGTTCTGAAGAAGAAAAAGAAATCAAGCAAGAAGCAGCAACAATAAGTCGAAGGAAGCCGCAATTCAAGATCTCCCTCGAAGATGAAAAGAACGAAGAATATAAATCGATGTACGAGAAGATTAACCACTACGTACATACTATGACCCTAACCCCGATCCATTCTAATAAGATCGAGGGTATGGTGGTCAAAGAGGTACATAGCGGCGGTGCAAAGCCAATCAAATTCTATCGTGGTGCTTCTACCTCCAAAACTGAAAATAATGTACAATTCGAAGATGTCACTTCATCAGAATTAATGGAATTACCTTTTGAGTGGTACTCTCCCTGTGTTCAAAATTTAATTCAACGTGGTTTCTTACCTCGACAATGGACAAAAGGCCAATCACAACATTTTGAAAAATTATGGAATAACTCCGGTCGTCCTCCCAATTCAAAGCATGGACTCGGATTCGGCACAGTAGGGTCAGTTGACGATACTGAATTTTGCTTGGTTGTCACTTGCAAGTCCAATGAAAACTGCATGGAAACTACAGAAGAACTCGAAGATCTACAAATTGGAGATGCTCCACCAGAATTCGAAGAAGAAATCAAATCCACAATAGATGAGTTAACGGAAGTTAACTTAGGTACTAACGAAGAGCCTAGACCTACCTTTGTTAGCTCCTTACTCAACAAAGAAGACTCCGAAGAAATAATCAAGTTATTAATGGAATTTAAAGATTGTTTTGCTTGGAACTACGATGAAATGCCAGGATTAGCTCCGGAGGTTGCGATCATAAGCTAGGAGTGGATCCTACTGCTCCGATCGGACAAGGTCCTAGAAGAATGCGTCTAGAAATTGAACAACAAGTCATAGCCGAAGTTAAAAAGCTAATAGACGCTAAATTTGTCCGTGAAGAACAATACCCGACTTGGTTGGCCAATGTGGTGTCGATCGAAAGAAGAATGGTCGGATCGAATTTGTGTGGACTTCAGAGATTTAAACAAGGCATGTCCAAAAGATGAATTCCCTCTACCGATCCCGAATTAATGATCGACATTGCTTCAACACATGAAATATTTTCATTCATGGATGGATCTTCGAGGTACAACCGGATAAAAATGGCTCCGAGAAGATGAAAAGCTTATAGCATTCGGAACGCCGATCGGAGTATTTTGCTACACGGTTGATGCCATTCGGACTGAAGAACGCAGGAGCAACCTACCAAAGAGCAATGACAAGAATTTTTGATGATCTCATCCATAATCAAGTCGAATGCTACGTGGACGATGTGGTCATCAAAAGCAAAGTAAAGGAAAACCACCTGTATGATTTGAGAATTGTTTTCGAACGATTAAGACAATTTAACCTTAAGATGAATCCCTTAAAATGCGCCTTCGGCGTCACCTCCGGAAATTCTTAGGATTCGTTGTCCGACATCGTGGAATTGAAATCGATCCGGAAAAGATTAAAGCTATCTTAGAAATGCCGCCTCCCAAAACCTTAAAACAACTACGATCTTTTCAAGGGAAGATGGCATATCTTCGACGCTTTATCTCGAACTTGTCAGGTAGGTGTCAGCCTTTCTCGGCACTAGTTAAAAAGGACGCCAAATTTATTTGGGAAGATAAATGCCAGAGGGCCTTCGAGGACATTAAACAATATTTAATGACACCTCCTGTCTTAGCAGCCCCAGTCTCGGGTAGACCGCTGATACTTTACACCGCAGCTTTAGACGACTCTCTCGGAGCCCTGTTAGCCTAGTGTCAATGATGAGGGTAAAGAAAATGCTCTTTACTACTTAAGTCGTCGTTTACTTCCGACGGAAGTAAGGTATCCCGCAATTGAAAAGCATTGTTTGGCCTCGATCTTCGCCGCTCAAAAGCTCGGGCATTACATGCTTTCTCATAAGGTCAACTCGATCTCGAAGTTTAATCCATTGCAATACTTGATGACTCGTCCAACACTTTCCAGCGGACTTGCCGGATGGTCAATGATATTATTGCAATTCGATATAACTTTCGTGCCTCTGCGTGCCGTAAAGGGACAAGTCTTAGCAGACTTCCTCGCGAGCACACCCTTTGCGGCCGAATCTCCTCTCAATGACGATTTGTCGGATGAACAAATAATGAACCTAGAAGACCTTGATGATCGATGTTGGGAATTATATTTCGACGGAGCATCTTCGAGCACACAAAGACGAAGAATCGCAAGTGATAGTGCCCGTAAGGCGGGAATCGGGCTAATCTTTATAACGCCGGAGCGGGGGATGTTAAGATACTCCTACCACTTGACGGAACCGTGTACAAACAATGAAGCGAGAATACGAAGCCCTCATAACAGGACTCGGAATTAACTATTCAAATGGGGATAACGGACATCAATATCTACGGGGATTCACGGTTAATCATTCAACGGATCGCTGGACGATACAAAATTTTAAAGCCAAGACTCGAGCAATACTTCCAGTATGCCATTCAATTGTTGGAACAAATTCCGAATGTGACAATCTACAAAATTCCCAGAAAAGAAAATGCCTTAGCAGATGCGTTAGCTCGCCTCGCAAAAGAATTTGCCTGTTTGCAAGATGAATCAGTAGAAGTGTCAGTTCACGGACGTCGGGTCCTATCACGGCTCGACATAGACACAATACACAAATCGAGAAAAGAAAAAGAATCAATTGCAACGATGATGAGAAAACACGGAAGATTGGCGACGACCATTGATGAACTACCCGCAAACAGGAAAGCTACCAGACGATAGGTCGCTAGCCCATCAGATCAAGAAAAGAACTCTGTCCTACGCATTAATAAACAACACATTGTAAGAAGGTCTTTTGATCAAATGTGGCTAAGGTGCCTAAGCGGGTCCGAGGCCCGTCAAATTGTTAAAGAGGTGCATTCGGGACTCCGTGGCGCTCACCGATCGGGTCCAAAGATGAAAATGAAAATTAAAAGACTAGGGTACTACGGCCCTCGATGATGACCGATCGCATGAAAATCGCCAAGAGCTGTCAACAATGCCAAGTGCACGGAGTGGTTCTACACCAACCTCCAAATGTGCTACATCCGACAATTGCGTCGTGGCCATTTGAATGTTGGGGCACAGATATAGTGGGTCCGATAGAACCACCGTCTTCAAAAGGACATCGCTTTATTCTTGCGGCTACAGATTACTTTTCCAAGTGGGCAGAGGCAGTTCCACTTAGAGAAGTGAAAGCACACCACGTGCTACAGTTTTTCAAGAACCAAGTCGTCTACCGTTTCGGAGTGTCGCACAGGATCATCTCAGATAATGGGTCAGCATTCAGAAGCACACAAATCAACAATTTTGTCAGGAGACACGGAATTGACTGGCGATACTCAACAATTTACTACCCAAGAGCAAACGGTCTCGCTGAGGCTTTTAATAAAACTCTCGTTCAAATCTTAAAGAAAACATTGGACGATAATAAGAGAAATTGGCACGAGAAATTGTTAGAAGCCTTATGGGCCTACCGGACAACCTTCAGAACTCCTACTCAAACTACACCTTACGCTCTAGTGTATGGGTCCGAGCGATGTTACCTTTAGAGGTTCGGCTTCCTTCACTCGGAATTGCGATTGCAAACAAGATCACGACAGAAGAAAACGCCAGATTACGACTCGAAGAATTAGAAAGCTTGGAAGGGAAAAGACTTGCAGCGCAACATAATTTAGAACTATACCAAGCTAAGATGGTTCAAGCCCATGACAAATTGGTCCGCCCAAGAACCTTAAAAGTTGGTGACTTAGTTCTCGTTCTCAAGAGACCTATTCTTGCACACCGCAAGATAGGAGGAAAATTCGAACCCACTTGGGAAGGACCATCTGTGGTTGAAGCAGTATACTCGGGAGGTTCCTACCGGCTAGTGAATTGCCGGGGAGAACGACATATGCTTCCGATCAACGGACGATACTTGAAAAAGTATTACGCTACTGATGTTTCGAAGGAATGAATTCTTCATCTCTAAGAAACACGGGTGAAGTAATTACTTATGATTGGGTCCGAACCCAAAAAAATAATAAAATGTGCTAAGATAAATAAAGTCATGATAATACGTTTTCCCTTATTTTCTCTTCCAAATCAAAATCTCTTTCCTGATTGTTTCCCACTTCATTCCTGTTAAATTTGAAAATAAAAAAAATATAAATATATAAAAAAAAATGTATCTTTAATAAACATTTTCTTAATGTTCTTGTTCTTAGTACGACCCACGATCCTTTTCCTTGTCTTTTCGCGGGGAAATGTCGAACGGGCGGTTGGTCCCGAACTTTAAGAATGGCGTAAGCCTTGCACTCGATGAAAAGAGGGTGAAAGATGGAGCGATAATCGAGATTGACTCGGATTTCGCACCAGCGGAGCCTACGATACGAGGAAAGTGACCGGGTCCCGGCTAACCGAGAAGAACTACCCGGACGGACGGTGATGAAAGTGGGTGGCCCAAGCCACCAATCCAACAACAAGAAAAGAAAAGCAAACACCGAAGAAGACAAGAAAATGAAATCTGTAGTCGCTACAGCAGAGGGCAGGCTTGTCAGCGCCGCGCCCACGGAGATTCAAGAAGTGCGGAGAGCTACTCTCACAGCAACACAAAGAAGAAATAAGAATCGCCGTATCCGTAAGATGTTAACAAAACTAGCCGCGGACCAGCGCGACGAGACGAGTTACTACGCCGGTACGTACACTTCGAGGACACCGGTTCACCGGGAACTCGAAGAAAGGAGGCCAGCTCCTAGGATAACAGAAAGGACCAGGGAAATCTCCAGAAGATCAGAAGAAAGAAGGCTACCACGCTACCAGATAGAACCACCAGTAATGCATAACCTTGTTGCAGAAGCAACCCCGGAGGATGTCCCGACGGACATCATCCCCGAGGATCCGAAGTATGCAGGAGAACGTGAAGGGATTGAGCCGTACATCCCACAATATGTCACCAAGCCTCGCCATTTGCAGATTATTCCAGAGTACGAGCTGGAGAGAATGCAGAATGTTGAAAAGAAAACCTTTGAATACTTCGAGAGAATTAAAGGAAGAAGAATCAACATACTAGAGGGCCTCGAGCTACATACCGACGTATTCTCAGAATATGAACAACAGCAAATCGTGGACTGTATCCGGGATTTGAAAAGAATGGGCCGAGCAGGCCGCCTAAGGGAAAACACATACTCGGAACCCCGGAGATGGATGCCAGGGAAAGGAAGAATCACAATACAATGCGGATGCTTCTACAACTTTGCTGAAGACAGGAAGGGAAACCCACCAGGAATACTCCGTCATGGGCAAGTAGATCCGATGCCATTAGTCATCAGGAGAATGGTAAAAAGATTGATAACATGGAGGGTACTGCCATCAGATTGCATACCCAATAGCTGCATTATCAACATCTACAAACGAGGTGATTGCATACCCCCACATATAGATCACCACGACTTCGTCGGACCTTTACGCACGATCTCTTTCTTGAACGAGTGTGACATCATGTTCGGATCCGACCTCCGGATAGCAAGCCGGGTGAGTTCCGAGGGCCGATAAAGATACCTTTACCGGTGGGTTCGGTCATGATGCGAAGGGCAACGGAGCGGATATCGCTAAGCATTGCATACCAGGAGTGCCAGTGGAGCGGATCTCAGTTATTTTCAGGAGAATGGACGACAGCAAGATACCTTACCATTTCCAACCAGACCCAGAGCTAGAGAACCTCCGGCCTTACGAGCTGTGAGTTACATGGGAAATATCACACCTCCAATGTACATCCAACCGGCATCCTTGCCAGGGATGGCTTGGAAGGTGATGTTATTAACCATGTACCCCACTATTCAGACATGGATTTTTTGACAAATGCTTCTTTTGATGGACCAACAAAGATCATACACAGTCTGTTTTGAGTCTACATGGATTGTATGAAATGTATTCCAGATCGAGTTGTATGATGTATTTTCAACATGATTGGAATGAAAGTGACCATGTCACATTTTTGGCCTTCACCTCTTTTGTGCAAATTGATTGGGAAACGCCACTAAAGTTAAATGAACTTCGAACAAAGAACAGAAAAGAAAAAAAAAAGAGGAAGAATAAAAGAAAACTTTCCTAAAAAAAATCTAAAAATGACGAACACCAAATTCACATGAACATTAAATAAACGATAAAATAAAATTTGAACCATTAAAAGATAAACGAAATCAACACAAATTTCAAATTCAATCTTTCCAAATTCCAAATCAAATTTCAAATTTCAATCTTTTCAAATCACAAATCAAATTCTCAATCAAATTCCAAATCCACTCCCGATCAAGTTTCAAATTTGATCTTCCAAATTTCAAATCAAATCTTAAATCAAATTTCAATCGAGTTCAAACTCATCCTTCCAAATCTCAAATTCAATCTTTCCGGATTTCAAGTCTCAATCAAATTCAAATTCAATTTCTTCCGGATCTCGAATCAAATATCAATCAAATCAAATTCAAACTTTTGGGTTGAGGATTTTACATCCAAGATCACCATTGCTTTAGGATTCTTTTCCTATTGCATCGAAGTACATCAAATTCAAACTTTTGGGTCGAGGATTTGACTCGCATTGCTTTAGGATTCTTTCCTATTGACCTGAAATACATCAAATTCAAACTTTTGGGTCAAGGATTTTACATCCAAGACTGCCTTGCTTTAGGATTCTTTTCCTATTGCACTTGAAATACATCGAATTCAAACTTTTGGGTCGAGGATTTTACATCCAAGACTGCCTTGCTTTAGGATTCTTTTCCTGTTGCACTGAAATACATCAAATTCAAACTTTTGGGTCGAGGATTTTACATCCAAGTACCTCTGCTTTAGGATTCTTTCCTATTGCACTGAAATACATCAAATTCAAACTTTTGGGTCGAGGATTTTACATCCAAGACTGCCTGCTTTAGGATTCTTTTCCTGTTGCACTTGAAATACATCGAATTCAAACTTTTGGGTCGAGGATTTTACATCCAAGACCTGCATTGCTTTAGGATTCTTTTCCTATTGCACTGAAGTACATCAAATTCAAATTTTTGGGTCGAGGATTTTACATCCAAGACTGCACTGCTTTAGGATTCTTTTCCTATTGCACTGAAATACATCAAGTTCAAACCTTTTGGGTCGAGGATTTTACATCCAAGACCGCACTGTTGCTAGGATTCTTTTCCTATTGCACTTGAAATACATCAAAATAAAACTCTTGAGGTTAAGGATTTTACATCCAACACCGCATTACTGCGAGATCTCTTCTCATTGCAACGATTCAATCTAATCAATCCAATTTTCTTTCGAGGTTGAAGATGTTACATCTAAAACCTCGAATTCTAATTTTCATTTCAAATCAAATCCTTCAAAGTAATTTTGACAAACTCCAATCTAAATTGAGACTCCAAACTAAAATCTAAACTCACACATCAAAACTTAAATTGAAATAAAATAAAATCTAAATTGAAATTCCCCCAGGTCATGTGATTTGGGATTCACCTCCTGTTCCTTTCCCCAGCGAGAGTTCAGGAATCTCCGGTTTCAGAGATATACTTGCTACTCCCCAGCGGAAATTCTTCTACTTCGTCATAAGTTTGTCACTTGGACATCTGTGTTGGTTTTGTTGATCTCTTCGGTCAACGCCAATACGCGCGGTGTGCTCCGTCAGCTCACCACACCTATTGGGGGTCCATTTGTTGACCTCATTTTTGATGAGGTCTTCTCTTCTTCTCTTTAGTACTTAGGATTTAGCCTTAGGCTTTTCCTTTGACTATCTTAGAGGACTAGAATTGGGGCCCACCTTTTAGAAATTCAAACCACTTCTTAACTCCCTGTAAACTCCACAAACTTGATCGTAGACCCCTAATCACCTAGAGGGTTGAAATCAAATGTGGAAGTTTAAAGGATGAGTTCCTATAGGACTCTTTGGCCTTAGGACTGCCCTGGGTGGCCTGGTCTGGTGAAGGGGCTGACTTACACACACACTACACTTTCACACACTTCCTAAAACCACAACCATACCTAGCTTAACCTCCTGACTCATGTAGGTGATTCACATGGATGGTCCTTAACCCCTAAGCCCTTGGCTAAGAGGGTTAGGAACAACATAGTGAATGCCTCAAATGAGTCCCTTCATGGCTCACATGGGCTTGATATGGCTTCATGGCTCAACAAAAATGACTTCTTTCCACCCAAATTCACCCAATCTTCGATTTCCCAAATTTTCAATTTTTGACCCCCGGGACCCTACACCTACTAAACCTACCCAAAACCCTTAAAATTACCCAAATTTCTCAAAAATTTCCAAATTACCCAAAATTCTCCAAATTCAATCCCAAACATTTCCACATCACTTAAACTGATCATCCATACCCAAAAATACCAAAAATTCCAAGAAAACCTCCCAATACCCTCCAAATACCCAAAATACCCCTCTTGACCCAAAAATCCAAAAATTCAGAAAATTCCCAGAAAATTCCAGAAAATCCCAAATATTCCCAATTTCATTTTGTCCAACTACACTATGGGCCAATTTTGTCAATTTACCCTATTTTTGTCAAAACCCCCAATTTGACCCATTTTAACCCTAAGTGAACCCAATGTCAAACCAAACCCACCCAATTAACCCAAATTCTGGTCCAATTCAGTTCTAAACTTCAATTCAACATTCCCAACACCAATCTAGACCATATCCAAGCCCAATTTGATTGAAATTTGGATCCAATTTCACTTTTGACCTTAAAGCCCAATTTGGACCCATGACCCAAACCTAACCCAAACTCACTCAATTCAACTCCAATTAACCCCAAATCTTTTCTAAATCTTCCTTAGCATCCCCACAAACAAAACACTAACATGATTTTCCCAAAATTTAGACCCAAACCCCACTCAAATTCAACCCAAAACCAAAAGGCCCAATTTTGACCTAAACCCAAAACTAACCCAAATGAGCCCAAACCCCAAAATCAAAGCCCAACCAAAGTCAAAACCTCTTTGAAACACTCCCATAAACATTGCTCAACATTGATTTTATATCAATTTCAACCCTAGCCCAACATTAGCCCAACTTGGCCCACTTGGACCTACATAGACCCACTTACCAAATAAATCCAAATTCAAACCAATTCAACTTCAAATCACATCAAATTGATTCCAAGCCCTTCATAGAACATCCCTAAATCAATTATGACATTTATTTGACAAAGTTCTTCACAAAATTTTTTATCCAAATGCCCATCCTAAAATCAAAAGCCCATTTCCCTTAAACTTTCCTAAAAGCCCACTCCCTTCAAATTCAAAAGCCCAAATTCATCCAAAGCCCACATGACACTTCCTTTCATCATCCATTTAATCAAAATTGTCCCTAAGTTCCAAAATCATCAATCAAATAATTCCAAATCAAGCCACATGCCAAATCACCCCAAAATATCCAAAATTCTTAAAACCCATTTTTATGAAATTGACCCAACCTTTTCCCGAAGCCAAATGGAGCCATGGAGCCATGCACAAGCCATATGCAAGCCATGAGAGCCTCTTTACATGTCACCATACCATTTTGGGCAAAAGGAGGAGACTCTTTCCTTAATTCCTAAAAGTGATTAACCACTCCCATGATTCCCCTTAACCATGCTTATGCACTAATTGTGCTTGGATGGTGACTTGACCCTACTTGATTATGCTTGAGCCAAATCACTTTCCCTCGGCCAAAACCAGGCCTTGGGTGGTGCACCTAGCCCAAATGGGTGGGTTAACCCATTTAGGTTCAAATTTAGCCATGCCCCCATTCCATCTAAATCAAACCCTTTACACATGGCCAATGCTAATTGATTGCACTAAGCCCCGACCACGACCTCCCTGACCAAGATGGTGACCAATGCCTGGCCGGCCGGCCACCAGGCCGCAGGAAAACACCATGGCTGAGAGCTCACATGTGAGCCAACATTGAAATTCTCACTTGCTGAGCTGCCCCATGCCTAATGGTCACCATGGTTGTTCTTCTCCTCACCAGAGCAGCTGATCCCATGCCTCAACTCCCCCTGGGAGGCCCTCCACCCTCTCCTATTTAAACTCCACCCCTCTCGGCCATGGAGGAGAGCTAAGCACAAACCTTGCCGAAACTGCGCCAAAATTGTTCCGGACTCCTCCTCATACACGAGCACTTGATCCCCAGGTGAGATCCCCTGCCATTTCTCCTCTGTGAGCTCAATTTTAGAGTTGAAATTCCACCCAAAACTAGGACACTTCTCCACAGTGAGCCAATTCCCAAATTGATTGGTTCTACACCTTCACCAGACCAAGGGAAGGTGTCCACCAGCAAAAGCCCCATCTCCAGTCCACCCAGTTGCTCCAGCCTCCAAGCTTTGTGATCGGGCTTGGTCGAAATCACATCCAGACAATTCATTAGACCAGGAGACTTCATCTGGAGCTTGCTGGGATCCAATCGAAGGTGCAACAACTCTCAGATTGAAGCCACACTTCTCTGAGCAAAGGTATGAGCTAATTCTTTATCCCGAGCTTCTGGAGATTCTCCATTTCAAATGCCTTAATTTTAATGCATGTTAACCGTATAGATGTGTTCGTCTCTTGAAGACGAATCCATGAAGCATAAGAACATGAAAATCCATTGAGTATCGAGTGAGATCTTAGGGGTTTAGTGTGGACGGCTCTCGGGTGAGGACGCTCGGGGACGATGAACGGATGCCGTCCATTCAATACACGCGCGGACGAACGGCTCGGATGGCGTCGGACCGAGGAGACGGTACGAGAACCGCGGGGCCCGGGCTGCCGACTCGGGTGGCGGCGTCGAATGGGAGCGCGACGCGTGTGCGTTCGGAGGCTGCCGAGATTGACGCGGCGCCGCGTGGATAAATAGAAAATTAGGGTATTTTTCTATTTATTTAATTCCCTAAACTTTAAAAATTCATATCTCTGTGTAGAAAAATCGAGAAAAATAAAATAAAAATACCCTCTTGCTCGGTGAACGAGAGGAGAATAATGTGGAAAAGAAATCATTTAATTTCATCAAGTATTTTATTTTTTATAATTTATTTACTCTCTGCATTATTTTAATTCTCCATGCATGTATACAATTCACCATGGCATGAGACCATAGGGCTTTTGAAGCCTCTGAATTTTGGAACATTCCCTGAATTTTCCAAAGTCAGAGGTCATCCCTATGAAGAGTTATTGATTTTTCAAGTTCATGTTACTGTTTTGAATATTTTAATTCCAATAAATAGCATGTTGTGAAATAAATTCTAGGAAAATTTGGTGGTGTTCCTTATGACCGAGAGAACCCTAGGAAAAATAGGTTTTGACTTAGTTCATTTAAAACAACCCTAATTGGCTTAAACACCCAAAATAGCTCTCTAATTAATTAGAGTTAACCATGCATCAAATTGACTTGAAATTAATTCTCCACTGACATTTAGGATCAGAGGAATCCACCATAAAAGTTTGAGGTCAATTGGACTTGGTTAGCCCCACTAATTGGGTTGATTAAGCCACTTAGCCATTTTAAACTTTAAAAATTCATAACTTTTAAAATACCTTTCAAAAATTCACCAAATTGGTTTTGGAGCCTCTCTGATATTAGGGGAACCTAAGAAAATTAAAATTTCAATTTTCTAAAAAAGTTGATTTTTAATAATATTTTAATATTTTTAATAATTAAAAAATAATAAAAATCACAAAAATAATGAAATTCACCAAAATGTCACATTTTGAATTTTAATCATATAGGAACAAATCCCACATTTTTCTTAGGTCTATTTAGTGAGATATTAAATTTTAAAGCTTTAAGGTATTTTAAAATTAAAAAAAAATGTATTTTCTAGCATTTTCACTAAAATAATTATAATAAATCATAGAAAAATCAGAAAATTACAAAATTTGCTTCTCTGGTTTCCTTGATATCAGAGAGATTTTTGAAAATTATAAAATCCATTTTTCAACCTTTATTTTATTTTTAAATTGATTAACACTCCAAAACTTAAAATAATTATAATAAAAATAATATAATTCAAAAAATCACCAAAATTGGTCCAAGTGGTTCTCTGGTCATTAGGAATGTCCCCTAATTTTCTTAAGGACAGAAACTTTCCCTTGGTCATGTTATTAAATTTTCCTTGAAAATCTCTATTTTTCACCAAAAATAATTATATAAATAAATTTAATACAGAAAAATCACATTTTCCCCTCTCATATCTTTTCTGACATATGAGTGAAGTCACATAAAAATTTCAAGTTCATTTGAGTTCAATTTAGTGAGTTATGAAATCATTAAGCTTAAAGGGTAAAATGGTAATTAAAATTTTAACCCTTAATTAAAACTTTAGGTTTAATAAAAAATTAACAAGTAAAATATTTGATCCTAATCTGATTTGGATGATTGAAATTTAAATAATTAAAGGGTAGAAACCCATTAAACAATTTTAAAATGATTAAACTTTAATTAAATAATTGATTAAATTTGGAAGAATAATAAAATTGGAATTATTAAAATAGGGATATTATTAGGAAGAGATTTATTCTTTAATTTAAAATCCCTAAATTAATTATCTCATTAATATTCAATTCTTAATTAAAATGATAACTCAAACTTAAAATATATTAAAAGACTTAATCATTAAACTAAAATTAAATTATTAAACTCTTTTAAAAATTTCAATTAAAATTAAAATAAAATTAAATTAAAATTAAATTAAATTAAATTAAATTAAATTAAATTAAATTAAATTAAATTAAATTAAACTAAATTAAATTAAATCAAATTAAATCAAATTAAATTAAATTAAATAATTAAATTAAATTAAATTAAATTAAATCAAATTAAATTAAAATTAAATCAAATCAAATTAATTAAACATCAAATCAAATTAAATTGAACTATATTGAATTAAATTAAATTAAAACTCAATTAAATTAAATTAAATTAAATTAAATTAAATTAAATATAACATCACCAAAGACATAAAGAATTCAAAATAAATCTAAAATAACTTGAACACTATTCCAAATTTAAAATCATTAATGGAAATTAAACTAAATCACAAATCATTTGAATACTAATTTACCCTTGAAAGTTTTAGTTATCATAACTCCTAAACAGAACATTAAATGAAACGTTACTTCACTTATAGGATATTCGAATGTCCTAGTTCATCTGAGCAAGATAACAACAAAACTTGAATTCTCGGACGATTAATTCATTTATATAATTAAATCCATTTGGACTTAAAACAATCCTAGAAATATTGAAAAGATGTTTAAGATTCTTCTTAAGCACTTCCTCGATATGATAGGACATTTATAAGAACAATTGAATTTAATTGTTCTTTGATGAAGAAAATCATCCTTAAACTAAAATACAAAGACCTAGACATCATAGGAAATGACTAGCTATAGGATTAGGAATTTGGTAGAAAACCATAACCCTTCCTTTAGCTTTACTAGGAACTTGCTTAAATATTCTAATTGTGTTTTAAGTGTAGCTTGGGATGACGGGAAGACCCTCCGAGTACGCTTTTATTTTATTACAATCTACTTTCTTGCAATTTACATTATTGCGATTTACTTTATTGCGAAATGCACTTTACTTTTCTTGCATGATAAGACAATCTGTTGCATGAAAACTCACACCTTTAGGATAGCCCCTAAAGCTGAAACCAAAACTAAGTTAAAAGTCATTGAAGATAAAACTCACCGCCACAACATTTCAAAATATAAAACAACTCGAAATTTAATCACAAACGGAACACAAAACTACGATTGCAACTAAATTAAAACGTCTCGTTGGATGATCGGGAATACCTCGGATGATGTAACCTACGTGTTGCTAACGGGATTTCCCACGGTCTAAATGAAAGTGTGGAACTCATTCGGTTGAGTTTAGCAAATTCATCCGGACTAAGTGAATCCGATAAAAATAATGATGCGGAAGGATGGAACCGTGGGATCTTAACCGGTGTCGTTATAATCAACTTTAAGATTTGTTTTAATTAAAACGTAAAAAACACTTGGAAATTAAGATTTTCTCTAAACCAAAACACTTTTCTCATCTCCTGATTTATGATTTCTAAAACTAAACCTTTGCAACAACAAGAAGCTCGGAGCATGGTGGGCAGCACGGCCATCGTCGTCGAGCAAAACTTGAACCTACTTCGACAAAACTTTCCTAGAATTAAATAACAAAGCCATAGGACTTCGAGGTAGTTTTCCTAGTGCAACATAAATCCTCAATTCTTCGTTAGGCGCTTGCCTTGCAAATTAAGCCCTAGCCAGAACTTAGGATTCCGAGGTAGTCGTACGATACGATATAAACCCTCACATCTTTGAGACTTATTTGTATGATTCTATCGTATAAATATAAGTCCTAATTAATTAAAATTGACAAAATCAAAACATTTAAATAAACATTAGGACTTTCCTAAATTTAAGTCGAACAATAGGATAGTCGGGAAATTACCGAAGTTTACTTCGAATGCGTGATTTCTCCTACTTTTCTTCCTTTGGATTCACAAAACAAAATGTTCCAAACTTGATCCATTCCCTATTGAAATTCCAAAATTCAATCCCTTGAAAACTTAAACTTTGAAAATCTTGAGAGCGAGAATTATTGATTATTATCGAGAGTTTTCTTAGGTGATTCCCATCACTTATGATGTAATTAACTATAGGGGCTTGCCCTTATAGGGAATTTTGAAGAACCCGAGTAATATAAACCTCGTTTAATGTTTTCATATTAAACGGGGAATTTTGTCGGCTTATAAAATTGGTTCGCGGACCGAACGGATGTCACAAATCTTCTAGTTTATTTAATCGAGCCCCACCAGTCGAGCGATGTGTCTATCCTTAGGGATAGATACATGGTTTGTGGTGCGGTGCTCGTTTATATAAACTATTTGGAGACGTGAGATCGGTTTAATCTCATATATTAAAACCTTCAAATTTAAAATTATTTTCAAAATCAAATACTCCTTTTCAAATTATTTATTTTAATTAAATTAAAAATTCGCCGACAGATTTCTGTTAGGCGACCCCTCTTCAAAACAAAACACAACCTAAAAATTTGCCGACAGCCAATACGCGTGGTGTGCTTGGTTAGCACACCACACCTATTGGGGGTACATTTATTGACCTCATTTTTGATGAGGTTTTCTCTTCCCTCTTTAGTGCTTAGGATCTAGCCTTAGGCTTTTCCTTTGACTATCTTAGAGGACTAGAATTGGGACCCATCCTTTAGAAATTTAAACCACTTCTTGTCTCCATGCAAACCCCACGAAGCTTGATTGTAGACCCCTAATCACCTAGAGGGTTGAGATCGAAAGTGGAGGTTTAAAGGATGAGTTCCTTATAGGACTCTTTGGCACTTAGGACCACCACAGGTGGCTTAGTGCAGTGAAGGTTGACTTACACACTCACTACACTCATACTCTACACTCTCACACACACAATCAAAATCCTAAAACCACACCCATACCCAACTTGACCCCTTGACTCATGTAGGTAATTCATATGGATGGACCTTAACCCCTAAGCCCCTGGTAAGAGGTTAGGAACAACATAGTGAATGCCTCAAATGAGTCCTCTCATGGCTCATATAGGCTTAATAAGACTTCATGGCTCAAACAAAGTGCTACCATTTCACTCATATTTGATCAATCTTCTTTTTTCCAAAATTTCAATTTTTGACCCCGGGGACCCTACACCCATCAAACCTACCAAAAGCCCTTGAAATTGTCCAAATCCTCCAAAATCTTCAAATCACCCAAAAGCCCTCAGAATCAGTCCTAAACATTTTCCCCCACTTAAATTGATCATCCATAGCCAAAAAATTCCAAAAATACCCCCTAATACCCTCCAAATACCCAAAATGCCCCTCTTGACCCAAAAATCCAAAAATTCAGAAAATTCCCAGAAAATTGTAGAAAATCCCAAATATTTCTAATTTCATTTTGTTCAACTACACCATGGGCCAATTTTGTTAATTTGCCCCACTTTCACCAAAACCCCCAATTTAGCCCATTCTTAACCTAAGTGAACCCAATGTCAAACCAAACCTACCCAATTGACCCCAATTTTGGTCCAATTCAATTCTAAACTTCAATTCAATATCTAAAATATGAATCTAGACCAAATCCAGGTCCAATTTGATTGACATTTGAATCCAATTTCACTTTTGACCTTAAAGCCCAATTTGGACCCATGACCCAAACTTAGCCCAAATTAACCCAATTTAACTCCAATTGACCCCAAACCTTTTCTAAACCTTCCCTAACATCCCCACAAACAAAACACTAACATAATTTACCCAAAAATTGGACTCAAACCCCACTCAAATTCAACCCAAAACCAAAAAGCCCAATTTTGACCTAAATCGAACCTAACCCCAAATAAGCCCAAGTCCCAAAACCAAAGCCCAACCAAAGTTGAAACCTCTTTGAAACAATCCCATAAACATTTCCCAACATTAATTTTACATCAATTTCAACCCTAGCCCAACATTGGCCCAAATTAGCCTAATTTGACCTACATTGGCCCATGTACCAAATGAACCCAAATCCAATCCAATTCAAGCCCAAACCACCTCAAATTTATTTCAAATCACTCATGACACATCCCTAAACCAAACCCAACAATTATTTGGCCCAACCTTTCACAAAATTCCCATCCATGAATTTATTTTAAAAAAACCTAAGGCTCACTCCCTTAAACTTTCCTAAAATCCCACTTCCCCCAAATTCAAAAGCCCAAATCAATCTAAAGCCCACATGACACTTTCCCTCATCACACATTCAATTTAAAATCATTCCTAAAGTCTTAATTTATCATTAAACAATTCCAAATCATGCCTCATAACAATTCCCATCAAATCACCCCAAAATTACCAAAATTTCTAAAACCCTTTTTCATGAAATTGACCAAACTTTTTCCCAAGCCTAAGGTGAGCCATGAAGCCATTCTTGAGCCACATGCCAGCCATGTGAGTTGTTGACATATGACCATACCACATTGGGCAAAAGAGGGAGGCTCTTTCCATAACTCCTAAAAGTCATTATCCATTCCCATGATTCCCCTTAACCATGCTTAGACCGAATTATGCTTGGATGGTGACCCTTCCCCACTAATCAAGCTGACCTAAACCACTTTCTCTTCAGCCCAAACTAGCCATGGGGAGGTGCACCTAGCCCAATCCATGCATTTGACCAAACTTAGCCAAAATACACCCTTACCCCATTCCACTTTGATTCGAAGCCCTTTACACATGGCAAAGCTCGATTGCTCGCACAAACCTCCAGCCACGACTCACCCGAACACGAGGGTGACCCATGTCTCGCGGCCGGCCGCTGGATCGCCGGAAAACACCACACCCGAGAGCTCCCATGTGAGCCAACATTGAAATTCCCCCTTGCTGAGGCTGCCCCAGAGTCCAGTGGCCACCATGGGCTGTTCTTCTCTTGCATAGAGCGGGCGATCCCGAGCCCCGACTCCCACAGGAGGCCCTCCAGCCCGACTCTATTTAAACACCACCTCCTCTAGGACAAGAGAGGTGCTGAACCAAACCATACTGAAACCCTGCCAAAATCATCCCAGACCACTCTCTACACATAGAGAACTTGATCCCCACTGAAATCCCCCTGCCATTTCCTCTCTGTGAGCTCAATTTCAGAGTTGAAATCCAAGACCAAAACCAGGATACTTTACCACAGTGAGCTAATCCCCAAATTGATTGGCTCTACACCTTCATCAGACCAAGAGAAGAAGTTTACCAGCAAAAGCCCCCTCTCCAGGCCAGCCATTGCTTCTAGCCTCCAAGCTTTGTGATCGGCTATGGGCACTTTCATACCTAGATAATTCACCAGGCCAAGGGACATCATCTGGAGCTTTCTTGGACTCAATCGAACGTGGCACAACTCTCAAATTGAAGCTTCACTTCTCTAAGCGAAGGTATGGACTCACTCTTCCTCCCGAGCTTCCAGAGATTCTCAATTTAGTTTGAGTCAATTTCAATGCATGTTTACCATATGGATGTGTTCGTCTCTTCAAGACGAATCCATAGAGCATAAGAACACATAAATCTGTTGAGAATCGAATGAGAAATTAGGGTTAGAAGGTCTACGGTCACGGGTTCACACCAGTCGTAGACGATGACTGGGAGCCATTGGATCGCGTGTGTATCGGATGGACGGCTCAGATCGCGTCAGACCAGAAGATGTTACGTGAAAGGCGGGTCTCGGGACGGCTGAGTCAGATGGCGGTGCCGAATCAGGAGACGACGCGTGGAGCTTCGGAGACGCCGAGGTTGAGTCAGCGCCGCATAGATAAGAAGAAAAATAGGTTATTTTTCAATTTATTTAAATACCAGAACTTCAAAAATTCATAACTTTGTGTAGAAAAATCCTAAAATTAAAATAAAAATACCCTCATGTTCACTGAACAGAGGAGAATAACGTGGAAAAGAAATCAAGTAATTTCATTAAGTATTTTATTTTTAATGATTTATTTACTCTTTGCATTGTTTTAATTCTCCATGCGTATAGGAAATTCACCATGGCATGAGACCATAGTGCTTTTGAAGCCTCTGAACTTGGGAACATTCCCTCAATTTTCCAAGGTCAGAGGCCATCCCTATGAGAAGTTATTGATTTTTCAAGTTCAAGTTACTATTTTGAGTATTTTAATTCAAATAATTAGTATGTTGAGAAATAAATTCGAGGAAAATTTGTTGATGTTTCTTGTGACCAGAGAGACCTAGGAAAGATAAGTTTTGTGTTAATTCACTTTGTACAACCCTAATCGACCTAAATACCCTAAATTGAACTTTAATTAGTTAGGGTTAACCATCCATCAAATTAACTTAAAAACAATTCTCCATTGTCCTCTGGGGATAGGAGAACTCCACAAAAAAATTTGAGATCAATTGGACTTGGTTAGCCCCACCAAATGGGTTGATTGAGCCTCTTAAGTAATAATGGGTAAAATTAAACTTTAAAAATTCATAACTCACAAAATACTTTTCAAAAATTCACAAAAATGGTTTTAGAGCTTCTCTGATATCAGAGGAACTTAGAAAAATTAAAATTGTAATTTTCTAAAAAAGTTGATTTTTATCATTATTTTAATATTTATAATAATTAAAAAATAATAAAATTCATAAAAATATTAAAAATCACCAAAATGTCACATTTTGAATTCTAATCATTTAGGAACAAACCAAATATTTTTTTTAAGTCCCTAGGATAAGATATTGAATTTTAAAGGCTTATTGTAATTTTTATTATTAAAAATATGTATTTTCCAACCTTTTCACTAAAATAATTCTAATAAATAAAAAAAATCAGAAAAATATAAAATTTAATTTCTCTAGACTCCTTGAGGTCAGAGAGATTTAATAAACATATAAAATCTATTTTTCAACTTTAATTTTATTTTAAAATTAATTAATGCTCCAAAACTCAAAAATAATTCTAATAAATAAAATATAATTCAAAAAATCACCAAAATTAGTTAAAATGGTCCTCTGGTCATTAGGAGTGCCCCATAATTTTCTTAAGGACAGAAAAAATCCCTTGGTCCTCTTATTGAATTTTCCTTGAAAATCCCTATTTTCCATCAAAAAATAATTACATAAATAAATTAAATACAGAAAATTCACATTTTCTCCTCCAATGTCTTAATTGACATGTAAGTGAGGTCACATAAAAAATTTCAAGTTCATTTGAGCTTAATTTAGTGAGTTATAGAATTATTAAGCTTGAAGGGCAAAATGATAATTAAAATTTTCAACCTTTAATTAAAATTTTAGGATTAATAAAAAAAGGGGAGGGTAAAATATTTGATTTAAACTGATTTTGGATGATTGAAATTTAAATAATTAAAGGGTAGAGACCCATCAATCATTTTTTAAGATTAATTAAAGTAAACCCTAATCAATTAATTAATTAAATTTGGAAGATTAATGGAAAATTGAAATTATTAAAGTGGGGATATTATTTAAGAAGATATTTATTCATTAATTTAAAAATCCCTAAATAAATCATTTCAATAATACTTAAAAAGAAAATTAAAAGAATAATCTAAATTAAATTAAAATTGAAATTAAATTAAAATTAAATTAAAATTAAATTAAATTAAATTAAATTAAAATAAAATTAAATTGAATTAAATTAAAATTAAATTGAAATTAAAATTAAATTGAATTAAATTGAAATTAAATTAAAGTTAAAATTAAATTAAATTAAATTAAAATAAAATTAAATTGAATTAAATTAAATTAAATTAAAATGAAGTTATATTGAAATAAATTAAAATTAAATTGAAATTAAATTAAATTAAATTAAATTTAATTAAATCAAAAATTGAATTAAATTAAATTAAAATCATTTAATAACAAACCGAAATGAAATCATTAAGAATTAAACCTAAAATAACTCGAACACTATTCCAATCTTAAACTATTTTTTTACAATTAAGTCGAAATTAAAAATAAATCATTAAGTTTACATTATTAAAATACTTAATAAGTTGATTTGCCCTTTTAAAGCTCTTATTGTTATAACTCTTAAATGAGGTATCATGTGAAGTGTTATCTCACTTATAGGATATTCAAATGTCCTAGTTCACTGAGCAAAAGAACAAAACTTAAACTCCCGAATGATTAATTCACTTGTATAATTAAATTCTCTTGGACTTAAAACAATCCTAGAGGTATTGAAAAGATGTTTAAGACTCGTCTTAAGCAATTCCTCAATACGATAGGAGGTTTATAAGAACAATTGAACTTAATTGTTCTTTGATGAAGAAAATCGTCCTTAAACCAAAATACAAGAACCTAGACGTCATAGGAGATGACTAGCTATAGGATTAGGACTTTGATAGACAACCAAAACCTTTCCATTAGCTTTACCTAGGTACTTGTTGGAATATTTAAATGCCTTAACATGTGTTTTAAGTGCAGCTTGGGATGACGGGAAGACCCTCCAGGTACGCTTTTATTTTATTGTAATTTACTTTATTGCAAATGCATTTTACTTTTCTTGCATGATAAACAACTGTTGCATGAAAACCAAAACCTTTAGGATAGTCCCTGAACTAAAACCAAAACTAAATTAAAAGTCATTACAAGATAAAAATTACCGCCACAACATTTCAAAATATAAAACAACTCAAAATTTAATCACAAACAAAACACAAAACTACAATTGAAACTAAATTAAAACGTCTCGTTGAATGATCGGGAATACCTCAGATGATGTAACCCACGTGTTGCTAACGGGATTTCCCACGGTATAAATGAAAGTGTGGAACTCATTCGGTTGAGTTTAGCAACTTCATACGGACTAAGTGAATTCGATGAAAATAACCGTGCTGGGATGACGGAACCGTGGGATCTTAATCGGTTCTGTTTAAACAATTTTAAGATTTGTTTTAATTATAATATTAAAAACACTCGGATTGTAAGATTTTCTCTAAACCAAAACACTTCTCTCATCTACTGATTTATGACTTCTAAAACTAAACCTCTGCAACAACGAAGAGCTCGAAGCATGGTGGGCAGCACGGCCATCGTCATCAGCAAAACTCAGATCTACTTCAGCAAAACTTTCTTAGAATTAAACAACAAAGCCATAAGATTTCGAGGTGGTTTGCCTAGTGCAACATAAATCCTCAACTCTTCGTTAGACATTTGCATAATCATGTTATGTAAATTAAGCCTAACCGATCTTAGGATTCCGAGGTAGTCGTTTAGTACGACACAAACCCTCACATCTTCAAGGTTATTTGTATGATTTTATCATACAAACATAAGTCGAAATTAATTAAAATTGCCAAAATTGAAATATCAGATAATATTAGGATTTTCTTAAATCTAAGCCAAACAATAGGATAGTTTGGGAAGTTGCCAAGATTCTTCTTGGATCCTCAGCTTCTCCTACTTCTCTTCCATTGGACTCCTGAAAATAATTGCTCCAAATTTTGAGTCATTCCCTTTTGAATTTCCAAAATCCAATCCTTTGAAAACCTCAAACTTTGAAATTCTTGAGAGCAAAACCACTGATCATTATCGAGAGTTTTCTTAAGTGATTCCCGTCACTTAGGATGTAATTAACTATAGGGGCTTGCCCTTATAGGGAACTTTAAGAACCAAGTAATATAAACCACCTTGCAATTCGTTTATATTAAGCAGGGGAACTTGTTGGCTTATAAAATTGGTTCGTAGACCAAACAGATGTCACAAATCTCCTAGTTTATTTAATCGAGCCCCATCATCAAGCAGTGTGTCTATTCTTCGGGATAGATACACGGTTTGTGGTGCGGTGCTCGTTTATATAAACTATTTGGGATGTGAGATCGGTTTGATTTCATATCTTAAAATTTTCAAGTTTAAAAAAATTATTTTCAAAAATCAAATACTACTTTCTAA
The DNA here is from genome assembly GCA_022702705.1 of Papilionanthe hookeriana x Papilionanthe teres. Taxonomy (NCBI): domain Eukaryota; kingdom Viridiplantae; phylum Streptophyta; class Magnoliopsida; order Asparagales; family Orchidaceae; genus Papilionanthe; species Papilionanthe hookeriana x Papilionanthe teres. The sequence continues at coordinate 61,066,846 of CM040438.1, read as the reverse complement.
ATTGTATATATATATATTTAAATTAAATTTGAAATCTAAAATTTGCCGACAATTTCTGTAGGCGACCCCCTTTTTCAAAACACATAACCTAAAAATATGCCGACATTACATTCCTGAAATGACTTCCACCATCAGTGATAATTACCTTAGGCATTCCAAATCTTGAAAATATCATTTTCTTTAAAAATTTAGAAACACTTTTGGAATCACAGTTTGGTAAAGCAACAACTTCAATCCACTTCGAAACATAATCAACTGCTAATAAAATATAAGTTTTTCTAGATGATGGAACAAGTGGTCCCATAAAGTCTAAACCCCATATATCAAAAATTTCAACTTCCAATATATAGTTTAAAGACATTTCATCCTTCCTAGATATATTTCCTATCCTTTGACATCGATCACATGTTTTCACATAGTGTCTCACATCTTTAAATAAGGTCGGCCAATAAAATCTAGAATTTAAAATTTTAAATGCAGTTTTATCTATGACAAAGTGTTCTCAAAAATAGGAATCATGACATTTTTGAATAATAACAAAAGTTTCCTCATAAGGTACACATCTTCGAATTATAGAATCTCTTCCAATTTTAAATAAATGAGGATCTTCCCAAACATAAGATTTAGCATCATCTTTAAATTTCTTAATAAATTTGTTATCTAATTCATAAGGTAAAATATTGCTAACTAAATAGTTAACAATATCAGCATACCAAGGTGTTTTGCATCCTTGAATAACATATAAAGATTCATCAGGAAATTTCTCATTTATATTTTCTTCTGAAATAATATCATTTTTAATTCTAGACAAATAATCAGCAATTTGGTTTTCAATTCCTTTTCTATCTACTATTTGAAAATCAAATTATTGTAGAAGTAAAACCCATCTTATTAGTCTAGGTTTAGAATCCTTCTTAGATATTAGATATTTAATAGCAGAATGATTAGTATGAACTATGCATTTAGTACCAAGAAGATAAGGTCTAAATTTATCAAAGGCATATACTATAGCTAGAAGCTCCTTCACAGTGGTAGTGTAATTTCTTTATGTTTCAGTGAGAGTTTTACTAGCATAATATACAACTTGTAGGAATTAGTTCATTCTTATCATTGACAATGACAGTTATACCTCCTTTCTTCGGAACACAATGAATAGGACTTACCCATTCACTATCCGAAATAGGATAAATAATACCAGCATCTAACCACTTAACAATTTCTTTTTTAACAACCTCTTTCATGATAGGATTTAATCTTCTTTGCGGTTTAATAGTAGGTTTAAATTTTCTTCCATTAAAATTCTATGCATACAAATGGAAGGGCTTATTCCTCTTATATCAGTAATAGTCCAACCAAAAGCTTTCTCATAATTCTTTAACACACCTAGTAATTTTTCTTCTTGATCTTTACTCAGTTCAGAAGAAATAATAACATGTAAAGTTAACGGATTTCTAAGAAACACATATTTTAAATGTGAAGGTAACATTTTTAATTCCAGTTCAGGGGCTTTTTTAATTGATGGTAAAAGTATATCATTTTGAGTTATGTCTAAAGTTTCCCAGTTATCTTTAACAAAATGAGTCTCTTCTTCTTCTACTTCTTCATTTTAATCAGTTAAAAATTCAAATTTTTCTTCAGAAATGACTTTACATTTTTCTTGATAATGTTTCTCAATTAAATAATCAATTATATCCATTCGATAACATTTCTCTTTATCAGGGTACTTCATTGATTTAAGAACATTGAATTTAATTTCTTGATCATTAACTCTCATGGTTAATTCTCCCTTTTGCACACAATCATAGCTCGTCCGGTAGCAAGAAAAGGACTCCCTAAAGTAGTAGGTATCTCTTTATCTTCTTCCATATAAAGTACGATGAAATCTACAAGGAAGATAAATTTATCCACTTTAACAAGGACATCCTCTATAACTCCTTTAGGATAAGTGATAGATCTATCAGCTAACTGAAAGGTTACGGTGGTGGGAGTAATCTCTCTTAAATCTAATCTTAAAAAAATTGAAAATGGCATGAGATTAATACTTGCTCCTAAATCACATAAAGCTTTTCCACAAAATTTTTCTCCAATAGCACAGGGTATAGTGAAACTTCCAGAATCCTTAAGCTTTTTAGGTAATATCTTCTGAATTATTGCACTGCATTCTTCACTTAAAGCAACAGTTTCAAAAGCTTCAAATTTTCATTTCTTGCTTAAAATATCCTTCATAAATTTTGCATAAGTTGGCATTTGTTCCAAAGCTTCAGCAAAAGGTATGTTAATAGTAAGTTTCTTAAAAATTTCAAAGAACTTAGAAAATTGAAGATCAAGTTTCTGCTGTTTAAGTCTTTGAGGAAAAGGTGGTGGTGGTTTTTCAACTTCCACATTAATAGGTATAACAGTCTCATCTTGACTAGGAGAGAGAGTTTCTTTAGGTTATTCAATCTCTTCAACTTCAACCTCTTTTTCAATTTCATTCTGCATTCTTTCTTTTAATTCCTTTCCACTTCTAAGTTGCACAGCCTTCACATGTTCATTTTCTTTTCTAGTTTCCTTTGGATTAATTTCAACATTACTACGAAGTGCTCCTACAGGTCTGTTATTAATTAAAGTAGCAATTTGCCCTATTTGATTTTCAATATTATGAATAGCAGTATTTTGATTTTGTAATTGATTATTCATTTGTAAAATTAATTCTTCTATTGATAACTTTTTCTGTTGATTATTAAATCCAGGAGGTTTATAATTTGGATTAACTTGACTATTCCAATTTCCAGTGGGATGAGATTGATTATTACCTCATTGTTGTTGTGAATTATTCCAGTTAAAATTAGGATGATTTTTCCACCCAGGATTATTTTTACTTGCAATAGCTTGTAAAGTTTTAATAGTTTGAGAATCTTCAATATTAGCAGAGTTATTATGTGAAATATTAATTGCAAAATTATCTAATTTTTTAGACATTGCTGCTACTTGTGAACCTAGGATAGAAAAGGCTTCATTATCATGAATATTTGCCATCTTTTTAGGATTAATCCTTTCGGAAGGCCATTAAAAATTGTTATTAGCCATTTCTTCAATTAAAGTGTAAGCTTCTTCAAATGATTTAGACATGAAAGAACCTCTAGCAGCAGCATCAATAATTGATTTTAAAGATCCAATTAATCAATTGTAAAATGTTTGAATAATTAACCAATCAGGTAAAGCATGATGATGACATTTTCTTAATAGTTCTTGAAATGTTTCCCAAGTTTCATATATTGTCTCCCCTTCAAATTGACTAAACGAAGTAATGTCATTTCTTAATTTAGCAGTTTTAGAAAAAGGAAAATATTTAGCAAGGAATGTTTTTGCCTTTTCAGCCCATGTTTTAATAGAACCAGTTGCTAATGAGTTTAACCACATCTTTGCTTTATCTCTTAATGAAAAAGGAAAGAGTCTAAGTCTAATAGCATCATCAGAAACATTGTTATATTTAAAGGTTGCACAAAGTTCTAAAAAACTAACTAGGTGTAAATTTGGATCCTCATTTGGTGTTCCACCAAATTGATTGTTTTGCACCATTTGAATAATAGACGGTTTAAGTTTAAGAGAATTAGCATCTACAGTGGGTATTTGAATACTAATAGGAAGTTCATCAACTGTAGGGTTAGCATAATCCCTTAATGGTTTATAAACATTTTGATCATTAACTTCAATTGGATTTTGTAATGTAGTCATTTCTTGAAATTTTTGAATTTTTTTCCCTTTTTAATTTTTATATTTGTTATTTCTAGTTCAGAATTTAAAGGTATTAATCCTTCAGAACCAAAACTACGCATAAAAAATAAAGCAATGACACAATTTTTTTTTATTTTATTTTTTATTTTTATAATGTTATATATATTGTTTTTTATGTTTTTGGAAATATAGTATTTAAAAATCTATAAATTGTACCTTCAATTCTCCGACAACGGCGCCAAAAACTTGACCCGATTTTCGTATATCCAAATACAAGAATTTGTTACCACTGCTAGAAAATTTAATTTCTGGCAAAGGTGCGAAACACTTGACCCGAAATAACTTGTTATATAAATGTGTACCAAATTTTAATTTACGGCAATAGCATTAAATAAAATTTGATTGCTACTGAATGCTAGGCCGTTAGTGATTAATACTTTTTAAATATATGTTTATATAGCAAAATATAATTTTAAAGGAAAATATTTTATATAATTTTTGGGTACTACGCAAGTATACGTATCGTTTCAAGTAATAAATGGCTTTGAAACAAAGACCCCAGTATCGATCCTACGGGGAAAAATGGTAATAAAATTTTGAATATTGTATTTCAAAATCTTTTTGTATTTTAATCTAACTATAAATAACTTTTAATTTACTAGATGCAGGTAAAGAAAACAATAATAAGAAAATGATTTTGTGAAAATAATATAAAACAAACAACTTTCTTCCTTTCAATTAATCCAAGATTTTTAAGATAATTTAATATTCATTGGAGAGTCTATATTATGGTATTGTGCCAAATAGAAGCATTCCTATTCTTTACCCTTTGATCCAGGAGAACATTGGCTAATCTACAGATCAGGTCCGGATGTATTGTTAGTAGAATGGGTTAATCTAGGCTCACACTACTAGATGTCCAAGGGAGGCTATGGTCGGCCCTACTAGTGACCCTTTCCTTATCTATAAATCAAATTATAAGAATTTAGTCTGTCACTCAAAAACTTATCAATTCTACGCCCTTTAAATCTTATCTTCCTATTTATTTGCACTTCACCTTGAATAGCCCGTGCATGGCCTTCGACTACCCAAGGATTCATGGGACATATACAAGTTAAGAGTTCTTCTCCTTCTAGGTCTCAAAACTCTTCAACAGGTTTTAACAATTTAAATGGCCAATTTAAAAAGTAAAGTAAGATCAGGTATTAATATCATCACAATGTTTTGAAATTATTTTGATTTTCAATTCTCCATTGAATTTTATATTATCTTATTTATCTTTTCATAATTAATGGAAGAAAGTAAACTAACTACCCGGAACACATTGAATATAAACAACAAAACATAATAAATAAACTTTGAATCAAAAATAAAATACTTATCTCAAATATTCCTTCTACAAATCTTAAGATTCCTACTGAATCCACAGTGTAATGAACTCCATATGCAACAACTTGAAAATAAACTCACTAAACAAAAAAAAATTGGCCCTAAATTTCTCTGTCTATTTCTCTCTCTAAGGATGAGAGATTCTAAAGTGGCTAAGAGATAGGGGTTACAATGGGGGGCACGTTTTTCTGAAGGAGTGGACTCCTATTTATAGGCTTCAAGGGTTTCCTTGAGGCACCTCTTCAAAACATGTCCACATTCAATGAATCTTCTAGAAGGTCTATCTAGCGCCTAGGCGCTGGAATCTGGCGCCTAGGCGCCGGACACTGCGTCCAGTTCATCGCACCTCTTCACTTTGGCTCAGATTAAAACCGTTTTGGAGCGTCCAAATGCAATGTATCACATGTCCTATTATTAAGGAACAACTGCCAGTCTTCTAGAATGTCCAATAACTGCTTACTCCGTCAAAATAACTATCCAAAGGTCATCAAAAACTTGATAGTTTCTATATCGAGTCTGGCGCGTAGGCGCCAACTTCTGGCGCCTAGGCGCCAACTTCTGGCGCCTAGGCGCCAAGCCATAATTTTTTATAATTCTTGTATTTTACTCCATTTTTGCTCCTTTTTGCTCCTTTTTCACCCTTTTTCCTTTTTTGGACCTTTTTACATCACCTACATACAGAAACACAAAAATACCTTTCATTAAAGCATAATATCCTTAAAAATTGATAAAAATCAAGGCATAAAAATAGGTATTTTTTTCATGGATCAGCCATGTAAAGTATGCTCATTTAGGAGAATTATCAATATTACCGGTGATTATTTTGACAAACTTGATTGAGGAGCAAGAGGGGAATTTAATGAGGGTTCTTAGTACATATAAAAAGGCCTTTGGGTGAACCATAGCTGACATTAAATGCGCAAGCCCATCCCTTTACATGCATCTAATTTTGATGGAGGAGGGATACAGACTCAAAGCTAGCCCTTAAAGAAGACTGAACTCTATTATGAAATAGTTGATGAAGAAATAAATTTTGAAATTCCTTGATGCTAACGTTATCTAACCCATCGCAGATAGTACTTGGGTAAGCTCTATTCATTATGTACCTAAAAAAGGGGGAGTGAGTGTTGTAGAAAATGAGAGAATTGGCTCGATACCCACTAAAACTGTCACAGGATGGAGGATCGACATAGATTATCGGAAGCTAATTTCTTCTACTGGAAAGGATCACTTTCATTTGCCATTTCTAGATCAGATCTTGGATAACTAGTCAGAGACCCTTTCTTCTTCTTCCTAGATGGCTATTAACGAGACCATTTGACTCCTATAGCCCCAAAAGATTAGGTCAAGTCAACCTTTAAGAGCCCCTATAGAAAATTTGCTTTTAGGAGGATTCCTTTTGGACTGTGCAATTACGCTGATCAGCAGTGGTGGCAATGCCAGCACGATGCATTGTAGACTGAGAAGCATCGATAATAGTGATGGATTACAATGAGGATAAGGAGTATTGGGTTGTTACCAGGTCATAGAGATTCTATAGAACAGTGTGTTGTTTTTTATTTTTAGATTGTGTAGCCCTATGACAGAGTTTAAGGTGTAGTACTTTATGGAATTTTAATTTTGTAATTCCATCAGATACCTTGACTGTTCTCCATTTGATATAATTGTTTTATTTTCATTTTTATACCTCTTCGCTCACTGTTGACCTGTTTTTCTTATTTACTCTGATATACGTTTCATGAACATTATTCCTTTTTACATTACCAGTACTCCATACAATGTCTGCTTTTTTCTATAAATTGCTGGATGGAGGGGAGTATCTGTTATAAACCTAAAAGTACGTCATATAGCTCAACAACATATTTTTAAGAATAACCAGATAACTGTTACTAAGGAACTCTAACGGTTAAAGTTGCCACATGAACATCTTTATTTAAAAAAAGTCAAATTTCATGAAGGAGAGAGTGATTTTAATATTCAATAATAAAAATATTTTAACTTAATAACTTCATGACTTTTCATATGAAGTCTATAAACTATTAAATGTAGTTTAGAGATTACTGCAAAAGCCAAAAATGTTCCCACACTTCATTCTTTTTCAAAGTAACCAATTTTTCTATTAACTTAAGTTTTTGATCCTTAAGTATAACCTTAACGTAGGTAATTAAACTGCCATTGTCAAATTCTATTACTTAAGAAAACACTCACCTTCTTCTAAAAATAATTTAGAAAAAAAAACTATTTATTTTTTCCCGAATATTTATGCTTACATTTTACACTTTATATTTTTTCTCATTGATAATATCTTTTTCTTTACAACGACACCAAAAACTTGATTCCGAAGAAAATAAGAAATCAATTTTATTTATTTTTAATATAGGATTCTATGCAAATATACATATCATTTATCAAGTGATATAGGACTTTCCGATTAAGCCCCGAGATATCAAACCCACAGGGAAATGTTCTAAAAATTTAAAGAAAACAGAAAAACAACTTTTTACTTTTCAAAATGTTTTTGCAAGTTATGTTTTATAATTAAAAATTTCAAATTCTTTTTTATATTTTTTTTATAAAAAGTAAAGTAAGAAAAAAAATTAATAAGACTATTAAATGATATGAAAGCAAACGAGAATAAAATATCTTTGTCCTCTCTCAATGAGTTAGTAATAATTATGGAATTTTGTTATGGAAGTATCTAAATGTGTTTTGCCAAATAAGCTCAGTTATATTCTTTACCCTTATTTGGTTCTATAAAGAACATATGTTAATTTGATGTTTTGAAATCTTGTAGATGGGCTAGGCAGGCAAGATACTAGCTCTCACTCTAGAGTTCCCTCTTTTCCCTCCACCTGAGGGCTAACATCTCATAACAAAACTTAAAACATCAAACCAAATTGTGGGCTTTAGCTTGTCACTCTAAATTCCTCTAATTCTACGTCCATTAAAAAGCATATCTCGCTATTTATTTGCACAAAACTATATGGACTACAATTTTCACCCATGCAGTTTCATTCAACTCCAATTATTGTTTGAGATAGTACCGCATTGATTCTTACATGTTCTTACAGCAAATTTTAGCATCTCAATTAGCCAAATCCAGAGGTAAATCAAGTGCAAGGTGGTGGAATCATCACAACTTCTTTCAACATTAAACAACTATATTTCACACTACTTCCTTCCATAATTTAATTACTTTATCATTTGAAAGGAAAAAGATAAAGAAAACTACTCAGAACTCATGGAGAAAATACAAACACAATTTGATTTGAAAATAGAAATCATAGTGAAAACACAACAAGTCTTATATTAAATCTAAATGTAAAAACAAAGATAAAAATTTATCCAAAAAATTGATGCACCAAAAATATATAAGGTTTTTGCTATATAATTTTACCTATTATTAGTGATATTGCACTTTAAAGAAAGATATTTTTCATGATTTGTTGCAGGTATGATGATTTTAGGTGATTGGAGTCATAAGAAGCCAAAAAGGAACGAATATGGAACAAAAAGGAGCAAAAAGGAGCAAAATGGTGAAAAAGGTGTTCTGGCGCTGCCGGCGCCACCGCCGGCACTTGAAGTTGGTGGAATTCAAATTTGAAGAGTTTTGGCCACTTTTTGAAGGGATGCCTGTGGAAACTCTTATGATTTCATCTCTATCTTATAAGTAACTATTTTTAGACGAAAATGAGAGGTTCCAGAGTGTTTCTTCAGTGGTCTAGAGTAGGTTTTGTGTGCTTCTTCATTATCTTAGTGTTTTAGTGTGTTAGGGTTTAGGAGAAGTGTGTGTAGAGTGAGGATTTGAGAAGAATTCCTCTCTAAGGAATGAAGAAGGAGTAAAGTGAGAGATTGCTTCTTTCTTTCCATTCTAAAGAGAGAATCAAATGTTGTAAAGAAGAGAGAAGATGATTCAAAGGAACTTCCAAGGAATTGCATTGGGGGAAGAGAAAGAGATAAGTTGTATTTTCTTTTGTGGTTTGTATAACTTTTCTTTTATATATAAAATCCATGTTTTATTGTATCTTCTCCATGAATTCTGAGTAGTCTCCCTTGTCTTTCTTCTTGCATAGAGATGTGATGATGGATTGATGTGGATTTGATGTGCTTTTAATGTAATTAAGAAATTGTGATGGTTTTTCATTTAGAACTTAATTTACTTTTAATTTTACCAATTGAAATGTTAAAATATGTTGTTGAACATTAAGTTTGAAAGGATTTAATGTCCTACAAAAATAATGAAAGATCCATTCAATTTGTATGGATGAATTACGTAGTTCATGGGAATTGAGTGCAATTGAATTGGGAAATATGTTTTGATGGACATCAATGTGGTGATTTCAGGGTGACAGACTAAAATCCCCAAATTGGTTCTAAGATTAGTAACTAATATCAAAGGTTAGCCTTTGGGTGAAGGGTGAATGGGAGCTCCGAAGTGAGAGCCGGTATCCTCCCAGCCTAGCCTTAGAGTTAGTGACTAAACTTAGAATATGTTAATGTTCTTTTCTTGCTTAGAAGAGGGGGTACTCATTAAAGGGTAAAGAATCATCTATGCTCCTATTTGGTACAATAACATAAATAATTGTTCCAAATCAATCCACACATCATATTCTCATTACAAGAGGAAAGATACTTTTCTCATAAATTAAAAACCTTTCAAATACTTAGTTTAGTGTGTTTGTTAGTTAAATCTGTTTTTAAAGTTGTTAGAAGTAATTGTAGTTTAATTAATTGTTACTGTTTTCTGCATAGTGTAAGTAGGAGTAAGTGTTAAACCTCAAGTGCTATTTAAATATTGGATTTTAGTACTTATTATATATTGTGAACGTTTTCTTATACCTCAAACTTCCTTGTGGGATCGATAACCAGGACTCCATTAGAGCCCTGTATTACTTGATACGATACATATACTTGCGTTGAATGCTTGGACTTAACAAAATCATTATAAATATATAAATCTGAGTTCATAAATTCTTGCAAAATATAAGTCCATCAGCATCAAGTTTTTGGTGCAGTTGCTGGGGAAGGTAACGGAGTTAAGGAAGTAAGTAAGAAAGTTTAAACTGTATTTATTAATAATATCGTAAAAAAATATAAAAAATATAAAGAAAAAAACCTTTATCTTGTAGTGTGTAATTGTGTGTTTGTTTACCTTTATAAAAGTATTTGTGTTTGTGTATGCGTAGTAGCGGATCTATAAATTTAGTGCCTTACGATTCAGAGTTAGAGCGTACTGTCAGAAAAATTAGAAAACACAAAAACAAATTGAAAATCCTTGCAAAATGGTGAATATTTAAGATAATCAAAGAATGAAATTGGAAATTTGCCAAGACCTTTAAGAGATTATGCTAACCCAATAACAGATTAAATTCACATAACTACTCAAAATCCTGATGTTGCTGCAAATTCATTTGAACTTAAACCTGCTATTATCCAAATGGTACAAATAATCAATTTGGAGGAACACCTAATGAGGATCCAAATTTAAATCTCGCTAGTTTTTTAGAACTATGTGCTAATTTTAAATAAATGGAGTGTCTAGTGACGCTGTCAGACTTAGACTTTTTCCTTTTTCATTAAGGGATAAAGCTAAGGCGTGGTTAAACTCGTTAACACCTGGATCTATTAGAACTTGGGGAGAATTATCTCAAAATTTTCTATCAAAATATTTCACTCCATCAAAGACTGCTAAACTAAGAAATGATATTACATCTTTTTGTCAGTTTGAAGGAGAGTCAATATATGAAGCTTTGGAGAGATTTAAAGATCTTCTCAGGAAGTTCCCACATCATGCTTTACTTGATTGGTTAATAATTCAAACATTTTATAATGGATTAGTGGGATCATTGAGATCTATTATAGATGCTGCTGCTAGTGGATCTTTAATGTCAAAACCTTTTGATGAAGCATACACATTATTTGAAGAAATGACTACTAATAATTTGCAATGGCCCTCTGAACAGATCCTAAGAGAGTAGCTAGTGTTCATGATTCAGATATGATGACTATGGTAGTTTCTCAAATTGCACCCCTTCCAAAGAAAATAGATCAATATGGAATGAATTATTCTCAACCACCTCAAGTGTTAGAGGAAAATTTATTAGGACAGATAATAGAATCTCAAACACCTTATGAGACCTTACATGCTATTAATAGACCTAACAATCCTTATTCGAATTATTATAATCTTGGTTAGAAGAATCACCCAAACTTCAATTGGAATAATAGTAGTGATAATGTTAACCCACAATAGGCTAACAATTCTATGAATCCAATTGGAAATTCAAATAATCAAGAAAATACTAATTTTATACCATCTTATCCCCCTTGATTTAATAGTAACCCACAATTTAAGGATAAGAAGTAGTCTATTGAAGAAATGATTCTGAATATGGGAAATCAATTACATGCTCAAGGTGTTGCTATGAAAAATATTGAAAATCAATTAGGATATATTTTCACTGCACTTAATAATAGACCTTCTGGAACACATCCAGGTAACGTGGAGATCAATCCAAAAGTTCAAAACAAGGAACAACTTAAGGCTATTCAATTAAGGAGTGGAAAAGAATTGGAAACTAGAGTGCAAAAAGAAGTTGAAATAAAAAAGGAGAATGTGGAAATTGAAAAAGGTTCAAACAAGATTTATTCCGACTTGGATTATCTTTTTGAGCCAATGAAGATAACTATCTAAAAACCACCACCTCCATTTCCTAAAAGATTGAAGAAACAAAATAGGGATAACATATTTGGAAAATTTTTGGAAATCCTTAGAAAATTAACAATAAATATTCCTTTTGTTGAAGCAGTAGAACAGATGCCTGACTATGCCAAGTTTATGAAGAATATCTCGAGAAAGAAAATAAAGTTTATAGATCATGAAACTGTTGCACTTAGAGGAGAGTGTAGTGCAATTATTCAGAAGAAGCTTCCAGAAAAAACTTAAAGATCCTGGTAGTTTCACTATTCCATGTGCTATAGGTGAGAAATTTTTCGGAAAAGCTTTATGTGATATAGGAGCGAGTATTAATCTTATGCCTTTATCAACTTTCAAAAGGTTGGGAATAGGAGAAATTTTTCCTACATCTGTGACTCTTGAGTTGGCCTATTGTTCCATTACTTACCCTAAAGAAGTGGTGGAAGATGTGTTAGTGAAAGTGGATAAATTTATCTTTCCTGTGGATTTTATTGTACTTGATATGGAGAAAGATAAAGAAATTTCAATCATTTTGGGAAGACCCTTCCTTGCTATTGGAAGAGCGGTAATTGATGTTCAAAAAGGAGAATTAACTATGAGAGTTAATGATCAAGAGGTGACCTTTAATATTTTAAAATCTATGAAGTATCTCTCAATGGAAAAAGATAATGAATGTTTTTGGATGGAGGTCTGTGATTACTTGAGAAATGATCATTTTGAAAATATATTTGAAAAAGGAGAAGAATATAAAAATATGTTTGAAGAAGAAAGTGAAGATGAAGAAAATTCATATAGTAAGAAGAATGAAATTTGGAGTATGTTCAGGAGAGATTTGAAGTATTAGACACTTTGGAAGGTGGAAATAAAAGCTTAATTCCATCTATAATAAAACCTCCTGAACTTGAGATGAAAATTCTCCCTAATAATTTAAAGTATATATTTTTGGGAGAGTCTTCTACCTTGCCAGTTATTGTATCTTCAGAGCTAAACGATTTTCAAGAACAGAAGTTGTTGGAAGCTTTAAAAACATACAAGAAAGCTTTTAGATGGACTTTGGCAGTTATTAAAGGAGTTAGTCCTTTGATTTGTATGCACAGAATTTTATTAGGTGAAGAACATAAACCAAGAGTTGATCCGCAAAGGAGATTGAATCCTATAATGAAAGAAGTAGTTAAGAAAGAGATTTTAAAATGGCTAGATGCTTGAATTATTTATCCTATTTCGGATAGTGCTTGGGTGAGTCCAATACATTGTGTACCGAAAAAGGGAGGAGTGACTGTTGAAGTGAATGAATGTAATGAAATTATACCCACAAGGCAAATTAATGGATGGAGAATTTGTATTGACTATAAGATTTTAAATTCCTCCACCAGAAAAGATCACTTTTCTCTTCCTTTTCTTGATCAAAGGCTAGATAGACTTGCTGGACACAAGTACTTATATTTTCGGGATGGATATACTGGTTACCATCAAATACCTATTGCTCCTGAGGATCGAGAAAAGACAACATTTACTAGCCCTTATGGAACTTTTGCTTTTCGAAGAATGCCTTTTGGACTGTGTAACACACCTACAACATTTCAGCGATGTGTGATGTCTATCTTCAGTAGTATGATAGATAATAGAATAGAAGTTTTTATGGATGATTTCTCTGTATTCGGGACTTCATTTGATATTTGCTTGGAAAACTTAGTAAAAGTTTTGGAGCTTTGTGAGAAAATAAATCTCGTTCTGAATTGGGAGAAATATTAGTTTATGGTTGCAGGAGGAATTATGCTTGGGCATAAAATTTCTGAACATGGTATGGAGGTCGACCCTGCAAAAATTAGAGTGATTGAGAGATTACCACCATCCACTACTGTGAGAGAGTTGAGGAGTTTGTTAGGAAGCGCTGGATTTTACAGGCGATATATTAAAGATTTTTCTAAAATTACTAAACCTTTGTGCCGACTTTTAGAAAATGACGGAAAATTTGATTTTAATGATGAATGCTTGAGAGCTTTCAAATTATTAAAAGAAAAATTAATCACTGCACCTATAATTGTTTCACCTGAAATGGAGAAACCATTTGAACTTATATGTGATGCTAGTGATTATGTGATCGGAGTAGCATTGAGGCAAAGGCATGATAAAGTTTTCAAAGTCATTTACTATGCTAGTAAAACTCTTAATGATGCTCAAATTAATTATACCACAACTGAAAGAGAGTTATTAGCTATAGTATTTTCTTCTAAAAAATTTAGACCTTATTTAATTGGAGCTAAAAGTATTGTGCATACAGACCATTTGGCTGTCAAATATTTAATGCAAAAGAAGGATGTGAAACCTAGACTCAATAGATGGATACTTCTTCTGCTAGAATTTAACTTTATGATAGTTGATAGGAAGGGAGTTGATAATCAAATAGCTGATCATCTGTCCAGAATAGAATATGATAAATTATCTAAATTTGAAAAGGAGATTACTAAAATTTTCCCTGATGAGCAACTCCATACTTTTATGGGAAGCAATTTTCCTTGGTATGCTGATATCGTGAATTATGTTGTAAGTGATACTGTATCACTTGATTTAACAAGGCAACAACAAAAGAAGTTTAAATATGATGCAAAATTATATTTTTAGGATGAGCCCTGTCTATATAAACACTGTAAGGATCTGATTATTAGGAAATGTGTGGCATAAGAAGAAACAAATTTTTCTATTCAATGATGTCATGATTCTAAATTTGGAGGTCATTTTGGTGTTGATAAAACTGCTTTTAAGTTTTTATAATTTGGATTTTATTAGCCTACTCGTTTTAGAGATGTTTATAGATATATTAAATCATGTGATTGATGTCAGAGAGTAGGTAATATCTCTAGAAGAAATGAAATGCCTCTAAATTATAATTTGAAAATTGAAAGTTTTGATGTATGGGGATTAGATTTTATGGGACCATTTACTCCTTCATTTGGAAATCTATATATATATATTGGTTGTAGTTGATTATGTCTCAAAATGGATTAAAGTTGTTGCTTTACCTAGATGTGATGCTGGGAGTGTTTCAAAATTTTTAAAGAAAAATACTTTTACAAGATATGGAATGCTGAGAGTGATCATACTTGATGGTGGATCACATTTCAGGAATAATCGAATTAAGAGATTAATTGATAAATATAATATTATTAACAGAATCTCTACTGCTTATCATCCCCAGACTAGTGGTTTAGCAGAAGTGTCTAATCGTGAAATTAAAAGAATTTTGGAGAAAACTGTGGATAATCATAAATTAGATTGGTCTGCTCAATTAAATACTGCTTTATGGGCTTATAGAACTGCTTTTAAAACCCCGATTGGAATGTCTCCTTATAGACTACTGTTTAGTAAGACTTGCCATTTACCAGTTGAATTGGAGCATAAAGCATATTGGACGATAAAAGAGTTAAATTTTATTTTGAAAAATGCTGGAGAGAAAAGATTGATGCAATTGAATGAATTAGAGGAGATTAGAAATGCATCTTATCACAATGATAGTATCTATAAAGAGAAAAGGAAATTATGGCATGATCGGAAGATATTGAAATAGAACTTGGAATATGGACAGAAAGTTTTATTATACAACACAAGATTGAAGTTATTTCCTGGAAAGCTCAAGTCTAGATGGTTAGGACCTTTTACAGTTGTAAATGTTCATTTTTTTGGAGCTGTTGATCTTAAAGATCCTGATACTGGAAAGATTTTCAAAGTAAATGGGCATCGATCAAAGCCTTACTTTGACAGGTTTCAACCTGATTTCAAAGAGGTTTTAATGCTTATTCATCTCGATTAACTGAATGGTTTGTCGGGCTGATGACGTTAAATCAAGCACTTTATGGGAGGCGACCCATATGTATCTTTGTGGTGTGTTTTCTTGTTTGTTGTAATTGTTCTTTTTAGATAATTATTTTTGAATCCTAATTACTACTAAATACTTTAAAACTTGATAAATGATGAATCGAATTGAGATATTGGAATATTTTGGGCCAAACAAAGTTCGGAGATAATATTTGACCACTAGCGCTGTCGGCGCCAGAATGGGCGCCGCCAGCTCCCTATCATATTTGCCACACTGAACTTGCCTGTTTGAGCGCCTTCGGCCCCCTATAAAGCACCATCGGTGCCCTATCGAGCGCTGTCGGAGCCCAAAATTTGTTTGAGGGTTTTTAAGTTTCAAAAAGCTAGTTTTGGCGGTTTTTTGGCGGGATCTTCGTGCTTATAACTGCCTAAATTCCATTTTTAACTTCTTAACTCCAGAAAAATGAAAACCACCAATCCCAATTAGTATCTTATGGATTCCTATCCCATTGAAACCCCTCAATTTTGTGTTTTCAACCAAAGGAAGCTCATAAGTCTTGAAGTGCAACATTTGTTCAACAAAGTGATGATGAAAAGAAGGATTATCAAGGAAAGAGACTTCATAAATCAAGGTATGGATAATCCTACTACTAGAATTAAAGAAATTATTAAGGAGAGACGTTGGAAAGTGTTTTGCTACACTATCGCTGCCGTTCTTGTTCGTGTCGTAAAAGAGTTTTATGTAAATCTTCACGGGATCAACCAGGGGTTCGTATTTGTGCATGGTAGATTTATGCAATTCACTCCTACACGAATTAAGGATCTCTTTATGATCGAGAACGTACTTATTTGCAATTATTCTAATTTTAATACCACGAAGGATAATATGAATGATGTGTATCGATATCTAACGGAAGAGAATGAAGAATGGAATGTTAGAGAGAATGGATACATTAGTTTCCCATCTGCATCTCTCAATCCAGTATCGATGCAGCGGCACTACTTTATTTCGGCAAAGTTATTTCCAACATTGAAGATTAGCAAAGTAACCAAGGAAAGCATCATTTTTAATTTCTATATTCAAACTGGGAGGCCAGTTGACATTGGTAATATTATTGTGAAAGCAGTTCTTGGATTAATTGTGCATGGATCTAAATATGTGCTTGGACATCCACCACCATATTTTTGTTATGTAGTCAGTCACAGGTTCCTTATGAAAGTTGGGAAAAGGCTCTTCTTCCATGGAGGCCTATTGATCCAACTAATCCCTATGACTACCAGACAGTTGGAGATGAAGATGACATGAATTTGCTTGCTGATCAACCAACACAGACTTCACAGCTGATTCAACCTTATTCCTCTGAAGGTTCCAGAATGATATTGAAGAGGATCAAACATTTGGAGAAAGAGATATGGAACATTATGAATGCAATCAATAACATTTCTGATTTATTCGATCATATAGATTGGAGAATGAAAGAGCAATTCGATCACACTCGTCAAATTGAGATGGGATTAATCAATCTAATGAAGAAGAATGCAGTGATTGCTGAGGAATCATCTGACGAATTTCCATTTCGTCCATTCTATAATTTATTTGTACATCAGCAATCAATTGGAGACATTAGAGGAGAGGATTGTTTTGAAACTGATGTGGAGGAATTGATGGATTCTACTTATGTTTGTTGTGTGTTTAGTTTGCTTTTCTTAGTTATGTTTGGTTTGTGTAGTATTTTCTTTGAGATTTGAACTTGGATTTGGATGTGTTTACTTTCATTGTGTGCTTAGATCTTAGTGCTTGCCTATTGTAGAGTACTTGCTGCACTAAATATCTAAGAGTGGTTAGTTTGAATGAACATATTGGTGTCTACAATATAAATTAGATTTTATATATATATATATATATATATATATATATATATATATATATATATATATAAGATTGTTGTGTATTGTTTGTGTGAATAATTGTGTTAATTATCGCTTATGTAAATGCATATTGAAATGTTAAACATCATTGTGGATGACGAAATGATCGAAATTACGAAAAAATTTTTGGACCCAGAGAATATTTTGGACTGGTGCCGTCGGTACCAGAATGGACGCCACCGGCACACAAATCCAGAGAGTTTGGCCAATTTATTTAAATAGAGCGCTGCCGGCGCCCGAACCTACTAAAAGGCCTAAAACCCTCATTTTCACGATTTTTGCCCTGGGACCCGCAAATTCATCCATTTCCTTCATCTTCCTCCTCCATTTTTGCAATTTTGAAGATCTAGGGCTTGCTAGATCTTGGATTTAAGGAAATTTTAAGGCTTTTCGACACTTGATTTACACTTCTCTTGGTAAGAGCTTCACTTTAAGTTAATATTCTTGGATTTTCACCATGGAAATCTCTCACATTGCTTATGGTGGAATTTTTGGAGTTTTAAAGAGATTTTGAAATTTCCATGATGAAATTTACTCTTACTTTTTTAGAATAGTTTTTGGAGTTGTTACATTGTCAATTTGGAATTTATTGGAATTTTCTTACAAACTTTAGAAATTTACATGGCTCCAAGATTGAGTAAAGGGAAGAGGAAATTGGATTTTGATGAGGAGAGATTCATTAACATCAAAGCCCAATTTCACTATAACTCTCACCTTCACAACAAGAACTGTATCCAGGATCGAGCTTTTCATAGTCCTGGCGGATCTGTAGAACAATTAATTGCAGAGCAGAACTGGGAGCGATTTTGTTATTTTACTGCGAATGCTGTTATGGGAGTTGTTAGAGTATTCTATTCGAATTTACCTTGGACTGAGACTGAGTATATGCTTGTTAGAGGAAAGATGGTTGAGTTTACTGCTCAGTGTATCAATGCTTTCTATCAGACTCAGGAACCATGTTTTTGTGAATACAAAAACTTTGACACTCGAGGGGAGAATATGAGAGAAGTTATTTCTTTTCTGACTGACGGGCGAGGAGAATGGAATGTAAGTCAAAAACAGTTGATTAATTTCCCCACCTTCACATTGAATGTTGCTTCAAAAGTTTGGCATTATTTCATTTCTGCGAGACTATTTCCATCTTATCACCATAACAAAGTTACAAGAGATAGAGCTATTCTGAATTACTGTATACAGACGATGAAAAAGATTGATATTGGAACTATTATTTACAAGAATATTCAGATGACTGCTAAAGGAGAGACCACTAGAGGATTATGACATCCTGCTTTAGTTCATGCCCTATGTGTTCAGTCTAGAGTGGACTTCAATAGTTCTGAAGAAGTGGCTATACCATTGAGACCTATTACAAAGAATATTATCTATACTTATGAGTCTCATATGGGAGCCAGAGTTGAGCGTAGGAGTACTGATATTCCTACTACGAGTTATGATGTTCCATCTACTTCTGAGCCGCCTACCTTATCTGATATTATGGAACAGGTGAGACTACAGAGTGCTAGTGTGGATAGACTCCATGGTCGGATGGATGTATTTATGGCGAGGAGTGATGTGAATGAAGATTAACTGTAGAGGAGAGTTGAGTTCTATATTGCCTATTATGATGCTCAGGTCAGATTTATGTGGGGGGAGTCCGATGTGATATTTCCTACTTGCCCCAGCTATACACCATATAAACCTGACTCTGCTGATGACCCTGTTGATGACCCTGCTGTTGATCCTGGTGATGGAGACTGGTAGATTGTTTGTTTTTATTTCTATTGTTCTTATTATGTTGTGTTGCACTGATGTGATGTAGTGGATATTTACTTTTCATGTGATGTGTAACCCTGTTGTTATACTATTGTGATGTAGTTATTTATTTTTCATGTTATGTGTAATATTTTTGTTGTATTGTTATGTTGTACGGAAACATTGAAATTGTTAGCCGGACTGTGTAGTATTGTGATTGTTTGTTTAGTACTGTATTGTTATGTTGGATGTTTAGATGTTTAATGTTAAATTTCTCTTTACCCATGCAAATAGTTAAAATCGTTATATCTCTGCTACTAATTGTTTCATGTCTGCTAGATGAAAATTTTGACTAATACCATATAGTTGTTGAAGATTGCAAGATCCCAACACAGAAAGGTTTGTTTTCTTCAACTCTCAACTGTTTAAAATTTATTGAAAAATTTAAGTTTGGGGGAGGGTAGAGAAATACTAACTTTTATTTGTTCTCAATTATTATATTTTCAATAATTATTAACAAAACTTCTGGCAGTTGAACCTCACTATAAAATAACTAAAACTTTTTATTTCATTTAAATATTATGGAAGCATAGGATGAAAATTTTTGGTGATGAAGGTTAATTCTATGAAAGTAAGATATGTGGCATGAAAGGATTTGGTTATAATTAACTATTTAAAGTAAAGAAAATTGTATTTTTGAAATGTTAAGGGACTTAAAGTATTGTGTTTTAAGAAGAGATTGTAACTTTATGATGAATAATAAAGCTTATACTTAACTATAAAGTAAGGATATGTTTCAAGTTTGAACTTTAGAAAGAGGAGAGTGAAATTCAAAATCTTTAAAGGGCTATCCAAATATAGTAATCCTCATTAAAAAAAGAGAAAAAGGAAAAGAAGGATTGAAAAACAATCCCTAAAAGAAAAGAGAAAAAGCAAAGAAAAGAAAAAGAAAGAAAAATATTTATGAGGAGAATCTTGAGGAGATGTCTAATTAAAAATTGGCTTGACTTGAATCACCTTAAAGGGAGAGCTTGATTTCATTTCTGAATTTTTGTTTTAAGTACTGGCCTACATTCTAATGAAGTTTACATGAACTCTTTTCTCACATAGTCTTTTGAGGCACTCTTAATGTGATAAATTATGGTTCATCTTGAAATAAATAGAAGACTAGAACTCTTAGACTTGATTGCTGAATATTCTTACACCTGTATTGTTAACCTGAGTAACTAAATTTCTTTCTGAAAATCTAACCAATATATTCTTTTAAATGAAAAATTTTAGTGTCCTACAGTTGAAAAGTACATTGCACAGAGTTATATTTTATGTCGTAAAAGATTACTTGAGGACAAGTAATAGTTAAAGTTTGGGGGATTCTGATGCACCAAAAATATATAAAGTTTTTTCTATATAATTTTACTCATTTTGGTGATATTACACTTTAAATAAATGTAATTTTCATGATTTGTTGCAGGGATGATGATTTTAGGTAATTGGAGTGAAAAGAAGCAAAAAGGAACGAATCTGGAGCAAAAAGGAGAAAAAAAGAGAAAAATGGAGAAAAAGTTGTTATGGCACAGCCGGCACCCAAATCGAGAGACTTCAGCATTTATTGGCACGATAGAGCGCTACCGGCACCTTATCTGGCGCTGCAGGCACCCGATGTAAGTGGAGTTCAAATTTGAAGAGTTTTGGCGACTTTTTGAAGGGATTCCTATGGAAACACTTGGGATTTTGTCCCTGTCTTATAAGAAACTATTTTTGGATGAAAATGATAGCTTCTAGAGTGTTTCTTCAGTGGTCTAGAGTAGGCTTTGTGTGCTTCTTCATTGTCTTAGTGTTTTAGTGTGTTAGGGTTTAGGAGAAGAGTGTGTAGAGTGAGGATTTGAGAGGAATTCTTCTCTAAGGAGTGAAGGAGGAGTAAAGTGAGAGATTGCTTCTTCATTTCCATTCTAAAGAGAGAATCAAGTGTTGTAAAGAAGAGAGAAGAGGATTCAAAGGAACTTCGAGGGAATTGCATTGGGGAAGAGAAAGAGATAAATTACATTTTCTTTTGTGGTTTGTATGAATTTTCTTTTATATATAAAATCCATGTTTTATTGTATCTTCTACAGGAATTCTGAGTAGTCTCCCTTGTCTTTCTTCTTGCATAGAGATGTGATGACGGATTGATGTAGATTTGGGTATTGAAGAAATTGTGACGGTTTTTCATTTAGAACTTAATTTACTTTCAATTTGGCCAATTGAAATGTTAAAATGTGTTATTGAACATTAAGTTTGAAAGGATTTAATGTCCTACAACAATATTGAAAGATCCATTCAATTTCTATGGATGAATTGCGTAGTTCATGGGAATTGAGTGTAAATAAAAAGGGAAATATGTTTTGATGGACCTCAATATGGAGATTTCAGGGTGACAGGCTGAAATCCTCAAATTGGTTCTAAGATTAATAACTAATATCAAAGTTTAGCCTTTGGCTGAAGGGTGAGTGGGAGCTCCGAAGTGAGAGCCGGTATCCTCCCAGCCTAGCCTTAGAGTTAGTGACTAAAGTTAGAATACGTCAATGTTCTTTTCTTGCTTAGAAGAGGGGGTACTCAATAAAGAGTAAAGAGTCATCTATGCTCCTATTTGGCACAATAACATAAATAATTGTTCCATATCAATCCACACATCATATTCTCATTACAAGAGGAAAGATACTTTTCTCATATATCGAAAACCTTTCAAAAACTTAGTTTAGTGTGTCTTTTAGTTAAATATGTTTTCAAAGTTGTTAGAAGTAATTGCAGTTTAGTTAATTGTTACTGTTTTCTGCATAGTGTTAGTAGGAGTAAGTGTTAAACCTTAAGTGCTATTTAAATATTGGATTTTAGTACTTATTATATATTGTGAACGCTTTCTTATACCTCAAAATTCCTTGTGGGATCGATAACCAGGACTCCATTAGAGCCCTGTATTACTTGATACGATACGTATACTTGCGTTGAATTCTTGGACTTAATAAAATCATTATAAATATATAAATCTGAGTTCATAAATTCTTGTAAAAAATAAGTCCATCCGCATCAAAAATCCTCTCCACAAGGCTCTTGAAGTTCCTCTAAAACTTTTACTTTCCACTAAATAACTCCTTAGGGGGTGGCTCCCAACTCCAAGAATTCACTCTATTAAATTCTAATGCCAACTATGATAAAGGAAAGTGGAAAAGTAAAGAAAGTATGACAAGAACAATACTCTCTTTCTTCCTCTTTCCCTTCAACCATTTCAAGCTTTTCTCCAACTTCTCCCACCAATACTTCTTTTCAAAACTCTTCTCCATTTCGAATCTTCAAGTCTTCATTTTAAAGATTCTTTAAAAGGTGCTTTGGTGTCTCTTCAAATCATGTCCAAATTCAATGTATCTACCAAAGGATGCATCTCTTCATTTAAATTTGCTGCCCAAAATAAGTTAAGGAAGTTTAAACCAAAAGTTGCTTTAAACACCCCTTGGAAATTAGGCCAAATTCAATTTAATTTGCCACTTTTAACTGTCGCGCCGATGCGCTAGTCATCGGTGCTTAGGCATCAGAGGCTAATTTTGCACACCATTCATTTTTGCTCCAAATTTGATCCTTTTTCTTGCTAATTTCATCATAATCTCTCATTTTAATCATACCTACAAGAAAAACATGAAAATACCTTCAATTAAAGTGCAATATAATAAAAAATTGGTACAAAACTATGCATAAAAAATATATATTTTAGGTGTATCAAAATCCCCAAACTTAAAATGTTACTTGTCCTCAAGTGACACTATAATCATATAAAAATTAAACATGCAAATTATGTGAATGAGTTTCTTTAGGAAGGTTTCAAAATTTTTTTCTAGAAATAAAATAGTCCAATTTAGAAAAAATTTTAGTAAATGAGACCAACTTAAAGTTTTGAAAGTACTTAAGTAAAGGATCATGAAAAATATGAGTTCCTCTCTAATTCAGAAATACTTGTAGATTTTTCAAAATATAAGATTTAAACATTTTATTTTCCTCACTTGAAAATTTTTATTAGAAAATAATTTTACTTACTATATTATTTTTTTAAGCTTTAGATGTTCTCAAAACTTGTATTTTAAAAAATTCAGGTATGGAACCAATTTTTGATTAGGCCCTTAAATCCTCAAGCTTCTTATTTATTTCTTTTTTTTTATAGTAAAGATTACTATATCTAGATAGGCCTTTAATAATTTTGAATTCCACCATTCCATTTAATCAAATTTTGATATATATCCTTCGCTTAAAAATTATAATAATAGTGTTGAAAATTATTTTTCAATAAAAAAATTTAAGTTTTGAAAAATAAAGATCAAATATTTTATTTTTCCAAAAATATAACATTTCTAACTAAAGATAGTTTATCTATATTTGACATTTCTTTATTAAAAAAATTTTAACTTTAAATTTTTCATCATTACTAAAGATTTTAACTAAATTTTCTTACTCGTTTCTATATTCAAAATTTTGCTCCCCATATACCTAATTATTTTCAATCAAAAACCAAATTTTATTTATAATATTCTTGAGAACGAATAAAATTTTAGTTTTTGAAAATTGTTTTTAAATGCCCCCACAAACTTTAAAATTTTAATTAAGATGAAACATTTAAGCATAAGAAATGATACATTAGTAAGAATTAAAAACTAAAATAACATGCTTACAAGAATTTTTACAACCTAAATACGCAAGTATAACAGTTTAAAAACAGGAGTAAACAAAATTCAAATAAATGTTTTAAATTTTTTTCATAAAATAGAAATTTCAAAGGACTTCTAAATTAGTGGAGGTTTTGAAAGCAAATACACACCAACTTAACATAAGAAAAATCACAACAATACTAAAATATATATGGCAGTAAATCTTGAAAAGTTTAAAAATGCAATTTAAATAGTGATTTCTAATAGTGTTCTAAATTTTCCTAACAGGTTTTTGGAATTAAATAATACACTACTAAAAACGCAATACACTATAACTACATTAAAAAATTTACTACCACAAACATATTACAACAATACATCACATAAATCATAACTATCACAAAACATAATTCCTACACAAACATATCTTAATAGCATAACGTAAATAATCCAACTATAAACCGCATATATCAGAGTTCACAAGAAAATACATTAAACAGTAAAAAGTCTAAACATCACAAAACATAAAAAAAACATCACAAACTCAGCAAATATCAATCCTAATCATCATCTCCCTCGTTCCAATCTCCGGAATGCACATATGGAATATAATAAGGATGAGGAGGCATATCAGCACTGTGATCTCCTTTAACCAGTCTGTCCATATAAAACTGATAATTCTCCTCATACTCATCATGTTTCTGAATGTATCTCTCAATATTTTCCATCTTCCCATCTATATCCTTAACATTTTTTGGTCATACTTGCCTTCTTCAAAATCTTCTGTAAAATCTAGCTCGTGAACCAAAAATCTCACCTCTAGATGATGATGCTGAAGTAGAAGCACGAGAAGAAGAAGCAGCAAATTGAATGAATCAGGGAAGGAAATCCCATATGTGTAGTAGTAACAGCTCTGACACAGTTGATGATATAATAAAAAATAATAGCTCCAATGTCTATCGACTTTCCCTACTGAATACAATAATTGAGAACAGCTCTCTCTCTCGTAATATTGCTAACATGATTTGTCATTAATAACTTAGAAGAGATAAAATAATGCCAAGCCTTGGAGGTGGCATTTAAATTTGAGGCTTGGAAATTCACACTCCTTTCATTTGTGATTTTCCAAAAACCACTTCCATCAGTCAGAAAATACATAATCTCATCTAATTTCTCTTCCGTAGAATGATAATTTTCATAATAACAAAATATTTCAGGAGGCAGTAGGTAAAAGATATTAATTATCGCAGGAGAAAAATCAACTTGTTGTCCTCGAACTATCACCAAATTTTCCTCTGCTGCTGACAAGTTAGCATAGAACTCTCTTACCACAGAAAGAACAACAATATCAGAGAAGCAATAGTAATTTCTCTAATTTTTTCAAACAATCATTTCATCAATATCTCTTTTCGGTTTACTAAAAACTCGCTCAAGAATCAACTTACGTGACGACAACGCATTAACATAACGATCCTTAACTCTAAAACTAACGAACTTGTCTGAATCAAATCTACCCTTCCCCTTTGAACGTTTCAATTTTGGAGCCATTTCTAAAAATTACAAAAATATTCACCATAAATTCCAAAATCAAATTAAACTTGCTACACTCAACTTCTAAAGGAAAAATATACTTAATCCTAGCTATTCTCAAGATTTTTCTCAAACTTTCATCATGAATAGTGATTTTCGGACAAGAATGTACTCAAAATACATTGTCAAAATAAAAAAAAAATTCTTAGGAGAAGTGCTCATACCTTAAGGAGTTGAGATCAAACAAATTACGTCGAAATCGGCTCTTAGTTGATCAATTTAAGTGATGCCCTAGGAGGCTTATCGCGACTATGGGAGGTTGAAGGTGACAGTGAGATAAAAAATGTCAATTTTTGGGAATTTAAAGCCTATAAACCACTTTTCGCGAACCGGCGCCTATGAGCGAAAATTTCCCGCATAGCTACGAGTGCTGGCGCTTATGCGCGAGTGTGCAGATTTTGACGATTATGTTAATCGTACTAAAATGCCTAGTTAATCACCCTTAAACGATTTAAATAATTATTTTTACCCCATACACACTTAAATACTCCAAAATCTCACATAAATATCAATTGATTCACTCAAATTTCACACACAAACATATATTTAATTAAAATCAAAACACTTAATACAACTAAAAATTTTGATCCAAAATCCTTGGATTAAAATTTTTTCAAAATACAAGCTCCTTACACATATAACTAAACACAAAACCACATAATTAAGATGCAACACACGTAAAACACAAAAACTAAAAAACAATTACAACAATCACAAACATTAAACATTAAACATAGATAACTAAATCACAAGACCACACTTAAATTTAATTCCATTCTTCATTAGGCGGAATATATCATAAACCACTATTAGTTCCATTTAAACCATCTCGAATGTAGATATGATGAACAGGAGATGGTTGAAAACTCTTACATCTCCTTTTTCTAACTATTTGTTCTTTACATACATCACTTTATCCACTTCTTTCACATGACTTGTATGACTGAAATGCATTTTGAATTGACATCCAATGTGCGCTAAATGTGCATTAGTTTCATTTACCTTTGCTTCAATTGAAGCTATGTCAACCTCGATCTTCGATATTCTTTCTATGATTCCTTGAATACTAACGGCTAGAAAACCATTGTATAACTATTGTAAATTCTCACAAAAACTTTCTTCTTGTTGGCTTCCTCTTTCTTCTTAACTTCGATCTCCCAAGATGACATTTTGGCTTTTAAAATTCTCTTCCTTAAGACATAGAAGTGAAAATAAGAACTGGGGCTTTTTATAGACTTGGGTAGTTTCCAAAACTGACCATAGATATGTGTTAACTCCTAAATAACTCCCAAAGCACTTACCCATGATTTAGGCTTCTAGAATCACATTTATCATATTTTTATAATTGTGGCGCCTAAGTGCTGACATCTGATGCATAAGTGTCAGTGCTCATTTTAGCATAGGTCTGCTAAACGTCCAAATTTTTATTCCGACTCCTCTAAGTCATCAATTAAGGTCCAATAAACACCACAGTATCATAAAAAATTCAAAATCCTACCACATTTTCTTAAATCAAACCAAACAAAAGAATTTAAAGCAAACTTAAAGTAAAGCACACTGATAAATATGAGTTGCCTCCCACAAAACACTTGTTTTAATGTCTTCAGCATGACATACCCAGAGCTTATTCTGAGTGACCCAACATTAGATTATCATCAAATTTAGATTGATCGACTAAAAAATAGGGTTTTAGTCTATGACTATTGACTTTGAATATTTTTCCAGTATTAGGATGTTTAATATCCACAGCTCCATAGAAATAAAACTTTATCACAACAAATGGGCCCATCCACCTGGACTTAAATTTTCCAACAAATATTTTTAATCTTGAATTATATAACAAAACTTGTTGTCCTGACTCAAGTTTTTTACTAAGAATCTTCTGATCATGTCGTAACATCATCTTTTCTTGATACATCTTAGCATTTTCAATAGATTCATTCCTTATTTCTTTAAGCTTATTTAATTGCAACAATCTCTTTTCACCAGTATCTTTCAAATTATAATTAAACTCTTTAATAGCCAAATATGCTTTATGCTCATGTTCAATTAGTAAATGACAATATTTGCTAAAAATTAGCCTATATGGGGACATTTCTATAAAATTTCTGTATGCAGTCCGATAGGCCCACAAATTGTAATCCAGTTTGATTGACCAATCCTTCATGTTTGGATTAACAGTCTTTTCCAATATTCTTTTAATTTCATGATTGGATAATTCAACCAAACTGCTAGTTTGCAGATGATAAGCAGTAGCAATTTGATGGTTAATATGATATTTTTTTACTAGCTTTTCCATAATTGCATTTCTAAAATGACTTCCCCCATTAGCTATGATAACTCTTGGTATTACAAATTTTCAAAATATATTCTTTCTTAAAAATTTTGTAACACTTTGAGCATCACATCGAGTTAAAGCAACAGCTTCAATCCATTTGGATACATAGTCTACTGTTATTAGAATGTATATAGTTTTGAAAGATGGTAGAATGTTCCCATGAAATCTAATCCTCAAATGTCAAATATTTCAACTTCCAACATATAATTGAGGGGCATCTCATTTCTTCTAAAAATATTGCTTACACGTTAACATCGATCACAATTTTTAATATACGCATTAACATCCTTAAAATTTGTAGGACAATAAAATCCGGATTGTAAGATTGTATATGCAGTTTTATAAATACCAAAATGTCCCCCATAATTAGAATTATGGCATTTTTGAATAATTTCATAAGTTTCTTCTAAAGGAATACATTTCAGAATAATCAGATCCTTTCCTTCTTTATATAAAACAGGTTCATCCCAAAAATAAGTCTTAGTTCAAATAAAAATTTCTTCCTCTCTTGGTATGTCAAATTGATCTACTTTAAAAATACCTATTTTTATGCCTTATTTATGATTCAATTCTTAAGGATATTATGCTTTAGTGAAAGGTGATTTTATGTTTTTGGATGTAAGTGATAAAAAAGAGTTCTAGAAGGAAAATGAGCAAAAATGAGCAAAAATGGAGCTTAAAGAGCAAAGTTCTCAAAATTATAGGCATGTCACCTAGGCGCCAGAATCCAGCGTCTAAGCGCCAATTCGATACAGATGCAGACAAGATTTTTGACAATTTTAGACAGTTATTTTGATGGTGTTAAGAGGTTATCAGAGCTTCTAGAAGGCTGGCTGTTACTCCTAATATATATGTCATGTGATACAATGCATCTGGACACAGAGAAGTGGTTTTAATCGCAAAGAGGTCCGATCCAAAGTGAAGAGGTGCGAAGACCTGATCACGAAGTTCGGTGCCTAGGCGTCAGATCCCGGCTTCTAGGCGCAAATGTTACCTTCTAGAAGATACATTATATTTGGACGAATTATGAAAAGGTGTCTTAAGTAACCCCTGGTCAAATTCAGAGCTCTATAAATAGGAGCCCATTCTACAGAGAAAATCACCCCTTTTAGCACCCTATAGTCCCCAAGCACCATATAACCATTCTGTCCCCCCTAGCATCCAATCATTTTAGGGAGCCACCTTCTTTAGTATTTAGTGAGTTTATTTTTAGTTTATTTTGAGTGTTAAGTGTGAGATTATTAGTGTGTTGTTGTTGAAGTCTTTCATCATTACATTGGAGTCAGTAGGAGTCAGTGGATCACTTGAAGGAACATTCCAGATAAGTATTTGTAACTAGGTTCAAAGTTTTATAAATATATTTTGTTGTGTGAATTCAATGTATTCTGAGTAGTTTTCTTTCTCCTTTCAACTATTAAAAGATAATGAGATAATTAAATTTTGTTAGAGAATCTAACTTAAAATATTTATAAAAATTGTGATGATATTAATACCTGATCTTAGTTTACTTTTTAAACTAGCCATTTAAATTGTTAAAACCTGTTGAAGAAATTTGAGACCTATCCAGAGATGAGTTCTTAACTAGTAGATATCACAAGAATCCTTGAGTAATCGAAGGTTTTATACAGGTTATTCAAGGTGAAGTGCAAATAAATAGGAAGATATAATTTATTAGGCGTAGAATTAATTAGTTTTTAGAGTGATGGACTAAATTCTAATAATTTGATTTATAGAAAGGGAACGGGTCACTGGTAGGGCCGATCATAGCCACCCTTGGACATCTAGTAGTGTGAGCCTAGATTAACCCATTCAACTAATAAAACACCCTGAACCGATCTATAGATTAGTCAATGTTCTTTATGCCTGGACCAAAGAGTAAAGAATAGGAATGCTTCTATTTAGCAAAATACCATAATCTAAATTCTCCACAAATGATAATTATTCTAAAAATCTTGGATTAGTTGAAAATGAGAAAGTTATTTTATTTATACCTGCATTAATCTTATTTTATTACTGCTTACTTACTTTTAATAGAAGTTTTAGTAAAAACTTTGTTTAAAATCTAAACTTTGAAAAGAAATAAAAATAATAATTACTTTTAATTTGAAAAATCTAAAAATATTTCTTAATTCTTTCAAAATCTTCCCTGTGAGATCGATAACCAGGACTATACTAGAACTCTGTATTACTTGAAACGATACGTATACTTGCGTTTGAAATTGTGACTTTTACAATAATTATTATAAAAATCAAAATATAAATTCATAAATTCTTACATAAGTAAAAATCGGGTCACATCAAGTTTTTGACGTCGTTTCCGGGGATTAAATCTTCTAGCAGTGTTATCAAATTCTTGCATCTGAAACTATATATATAAAGCCCTGTTAGGCAGTTGACCCACAATTTTATATTATGATATTTTTAATTTAATTGCAACGACGCCAAAAACTTGACCCCGCTATATTATATGTATAGAATTGTAATTGTTTATGTTGTGGATGCTACGCAAGTATACGTATCGTATCAAGTAATACGGGGCTCTAGTGGAGTCTCGGTTATCGATCCCACGAGGAAAGAGAAAATTAAATAAAAACTAATTTTAAAATAATAATAATAATTTTAAAATAGTATACGAAAATTTGGAATTCTAAATTTAAGCGCAATAAAGTAAACTAAGTATTTTAATTAGGTAACTTAACTAAGTAGAAAATTAATGCGTATTGAAAGTGTAGGAAATTAAACTAATTGCTAAATAAGTCTTAACTATTCAGAAAAAGTATATTTCCCCTTGTTTAGAAATTTAAGTGATTGATGAATTTAAATAGATAATTTTAAGGTATTGTGACAAATAGGAGCATTCCTATTCTTTACCCTTTAGTCCAGTGTAAAGAATATTGACTAATCCTATGTTTGATTACCGAATCGCGACTAAGCTCGGGAGGATACCGATCGCCACTCGCAGCTCCCACCTTCCCCTCGCTCGAGGGCTAACATCTACACTTCGACTCTCAAACAATAGGATCGAATTGAATATTTTAGTCCGTCACACTAAAATGCTCGATTCTAAGCCCGATGATATTATTTCCCTATTTATTTGCACCTTCCTTCCAAGGCTTTTGAATTCCACGAATATCCGATGTAATTTTTACTATAGTTGATATTCAACATATTTTAACAAATCAAATGGCCAGTTTGAAAGTAAATTAAGTTTTAAGTAAAAATTATCACAATTTATTAATATATATAAAAGTACTTCTATTTTTAGTTCATCAAGTCACTTAATTTCATAACAGGGAGAAAGACTAATAAACTACTCAGAATGCATGGGAACTAAACTAAGCATGGATTTCATTTAAAGTTAAAAACAATAAATACAAATACTTATCTCCATTTATCCCCAAGCAGACTCCTCGCAGTTCCTTTGAGTCTTCCTTCCAGTACAGCAAGACTCACTAAAGACTCAAATTGACACACACAACACAAAATAACACACTTATAACACTTAACACCCAATAACACACACTTAGAACACTTAACACCCAATAACACACACTTAGAACACACACTTTAAGGCTGAATTTCAGCTTCTATATATAGAGGTGAGCAAAGGACCAAGAGGTGTGTAAGCATCCCTTCAAAAAGTGTCCAGGTTCAATGTATCTCCGCCATTTGAACTAGCTCGCCGTCGGCGACGAACTACCTCGTTGTCGGCGAGGCTTCTAGAAGATCTTCAAACCGCGCTATCTCGCTGTCGGCGGGCTCGGACTCGGCTGTCGGCGAGACAGTTATAAATCCTTCAGAATTTTCTTCCTCGTATCCTCGCCGTCGGCGGGCTCGATCTCGCCGTCGGCGACTCAGCACAAATTGTATTATTTTCTTCCTTTTTGCTCCAAATCCGCTCCTTTTTATGATTTTTGCTTTTATCACCTAAATTCTACATTCCTACAACAAAATGAAGAAAATACCTTTCTTTAAAGTGCAATTTCATCAAAAATAGGTATGAATTTCTTAATAAAATTTTCAGTGATCAAAATCCCCCAAACTTACTTATTACTTGTCCTCGAAGTAATTTTAGTACTACATAAAAATAATGAGTTTTATAATAAGATTTTTCAATTTAAATAACTATGAATTAGATTAATTAATATCATAATAAAGTTAAATAAAAATAATTCATGTAATTTAATTAATTTTATAGAAATAAATTATTTAGTTATCGAGTCTAAGATTTCTAGCTTACTATTCATTTCAGGAATGACTATATTTAAAAGAATAACTACTTATGATATTCATATGATAAAAAATTCAAGAAAACTCTATTAGGTAAAATTCTAATCCATAAACATAAGTTTGGAAATATCTAAGTTTTTCCCTTAGGTTAATTCAAATGAAGCCAATTTTTGATAAGGCATCTCCTCAAGCTTTTCCTCATTTTTCTTTTTCTTTTTCTTTTTCTTTTTCTTTTTTTTTTTCTTCTTTTTTTTTAATGAGGATTACTGTATCTGGAGAGCCTGTTAATAATTTTGAACTTCATTTTCATCTTCCTAAATTTGAAACTTAGAAATATTTCTTAGCTTATATATACTTCATAGTTTTTACTTCATTGATTTTCAATCTTTTCTTTTTCACTTGAATACTTAAGAATTTTAATTTTAGAATATAGTTTTCCTTACTAAAAATAGTTTACTATATTTTTATTCCCTTTAACCAAATATTTTATTCTATTTAATCAATTAAAGCACTAGAAATATTTCATTTAACCTTTTATAATAATTAAATAAAATAATTCATATTAAATTAAATTGAAAAATTTGCTATAAAAATCATTTTATAATAATTTAAAAATAGAAATTGAGAACAAGTTAATAACTAAATTTGTATTTTACTCCCCCCCCAAACTTAAATTTTTATATCTACTCTAAATAATGAAAAAGAAGGAAAGTAAATAAATCATACCTTTGAAGTTTAGGTATTTCTTTTTTTTTCTTTGAAATTTTTGCGAGCTTTTTCATTTTTCATTGAACCTGTACTGTTAGTATTCTCCATATATATATAACAATTTAAAGAAAATGCAGGGATAAAATATGAGATAAGTATTAAATACAACAATTAAAATTAACTCTATACTACACATATGAATTACTAACATATTAAAAACAATTGAACTAACAGATTAACAATTTTTAAAAACTTAAAACAGTACAAAATAGAATAAAAACATACTAAAGAAAACTAAAATCCTATTTAACATAAAAACAAATGCAATTAACTAACACAAAAAACAAAAACTAAACTACTATAATAATTCACAACATAAAGTGCTGAATATTACAAACATATAAAAGTTTCCAAAATAACTTAACATCAAATAAATAAAACAAATAAAGTCCTAATCTTCAGCATCAAAGTTCCAAACTATATTATCATCCCCTCCTTGATACGTAGGTCGAGAAGATCGAGCGAGGATGATACTGAGTATACCTGGGGCATTCTGGAAAGATGACATCTAAATCTCCACTTTTATATCGACGTTCAGATTCATAGTATGCAATTTCATATTCCGAATGTCGCTGGAGGCACTCACTATCATAATCATGTCTTCTCTCCAGATTATCAATCCTTTGATCAAAATGATCAAATCTTCTCCCCATTGTCTCTCCAAACTGCTCAAAACTCCTCCTATGCAGGGTTAATTCATTCATCAGATCTTGTAGGGTAGGGGTGGTAGGCTCAAGAGGTTCATAGCTAGTAGAGGGTATATCTCTACTTGACTGAGTGAAATAACTTCTCACTCCTGATCTCCACCCTTCATGAGATTCATACTTCTTGATATTGGCAGCTGTGAGTGGTTTCATAGATTCGACCCATTCTTCATCATCTCTAGTCTCAACTCCAGAGAGTTGGCGGAGTGCAAAAATTAATCCAGGGTGTCCCAATTCATCTTCACTCTCATTTCGAGGAGTGGCCAGGATGTTTTGATAAATAAGTCTCCCAATGTTGATGCTTCTGTTTTTCTGAATACAGAAATTCAGAATTGCTCTATCTCGTGTTACCTCACTGTGGTGATATGTGGGTAACGAGTAGAACAAATAAAGTAATGCCGAGGCTTTGGAGATCGCATTTAATTTAGAAAGAGGAAAATTCACTCTTTCCTGTCGCTTAATTTTCCAAACTCCTGTCCCATCGGTGAGAAAGTTAATGACTTCCTCCAAGTGGTCCTTCCATCGTTCCAAAA
Organism: Papilionanthe hookeriana x Papilionanthe teres; assembly: GCA_022702705.1. Lineage (NCBI taxonomy): Eukaryota > Viridiplantae > Streptophyta > Magnoliopsida > Asparagales > Orchidaceae > Papilionanthe > Papilionanthe hookeriana x Papilionanthe teres. The sequence continues at coordinate 61,032,719 of CM040438.1, read as the reverse complement.
GTTTCATACTCGCTAAAGTGAGATTCATGAACTTCATAGAATGAGTTAATTCTTGCGAGCATTGAAATCTACAAAAAATCCTCGTACCTTTACTTGGTGCATCTTCGACGGCGATCAAATTGGCATAAAATTCTTTAACCACTTCTACAATTGCTCTATATTGAACGTAACGGAAATTCTCCCAACCTCGTTCCTTAATAATCCGCTCTACTTCTCCTCCTGGATTTTTGAAAACCCGATCCGCAATGCACTTTCTTTCTTGTATGTTTTCAAAATATTTAGCCTGTGCTCGTGCATTGATGAATCAATTTTCGTCGAATTCTACTCAACGTTTTTGTCGTGGAGCCATACGATCGATCTGTGAAAATCGTGAAAATTTTCACTAAACTTAAAAATAATACTAAGAAGGCTTCCTACAACATTTATAAGTAATTTAAATCAAATTCCATGGATTTCCACCGAATATTTCTTCCACATTTTGATTTTTTCCAAAATTTGCAATGTGGTGAAAATATATGGTGAAAATCAAAAAATTTTGCATAGGAGTGAAGCTCTTACCAAGGGAAGATGAAATCCGGTGTCAAAAAGTGTTGAAATCACTTCAAATCCAAGATCTCTCAAGCCCTAGGTCGGTTTTTGCGAAAATAAGAGGTTGGGGATGATGAATAGTGTTTTTGACCGGTCAAAATATATGTTTTTCTCGACCTCGCTGTCAGCGAGATTTTTCTCGCCGTCGGAGAGCTAATATTTTTCGGAACCAAAAACTCTCGGGAAAAATCCACTGTCGGCGAGAAATTCTTCGCTGTCAGCGAGATCGATCTCGCTGTCGGAGGGATTTTTCTCGCCGTCGGTGAGATTCCAAAAAATTTTAAATTTCTGAAATTCGTCACTCATTTTCGTCCTTGATTTGCCTTATATTATATTTCCGATCACATCATTTATTAATTTAATATGAAGATTAGCTACTTATACACAAACAAATTCACACAACACAAAAAATTAACTTTAATATTGAAATCCATGAGATGTACAAACTAACATAATTTTAAACTTTATAATCAAACTTCAAACTTCAATCCTTACTACTAATCAGCATCGCAAACCAATCCACGACACACTAAATGCTGATACAAAACTATGACGCATATCTCAATTTAGTTTGAGATATTCAAATCATCACTCCACACATAATAAAATCTAAATCAAATCAAATAACATAAATACAAACATACTATGGAAATCTTTACTACTACTCTTCAAGGTCATAATCTTCATCTTCTCTGATATTTTCGATATGATGATGATGCACAAATAAGTTATAGAAAGGCTCGAAGGGAAACTCCGGCAGATTCTTCGGTGATCCAACCCTTCGTCTCGGTAAATGAAGAAAGCTAGCTTCCGGGTGTCCGGAATGATCAAAGTGTTTCTTCATCCTCCAGTCAATGTGATCAAATAAATCAGATATATTGTCGATTAAATCTCTCACATTCTGCAGTTCTTTCTCCATTCCTTTAATTTTCTTCAAAGGTAACACAGTTTTATCTGAAATAGGCCTTGCTATAGGATTATTATGTGAAGCTCTATCAGAGATAAATGTAATTTCATCATTATTGTCCAAAGTAGGGAACATATCTGTAGGATCAAGAGGCTTCCAAGGTAACTGAACCTTTTCCCAAGCTTCATAAGAAACACAGTACCGATCGCATAATGCAAAAATAGTAGATGGGTGTCCTAGTCCGTGAACTGACCCATGCACAATTAAACCCAATGCAGACTTAATAATTATTAATCCAACATCAATAGGCAATCCATTTTGAATACAATAATTCAATATAGCCATTCCTTCGAAACCTTGTTTACCCTCATAGTAGGTAACAATTTAGATGAGATGAAAAAGTGCCGGTGCTTTGAGACGGGATTCAAAAGTGATGCGAGAGAAACTAACATACCCCTCTTCACGCATTTCCCAATCTTCCGGTTCATCGATCGGATATCGAAATATCTCATTCATATTATATCGAGAAGGCACAAAATTTGAATAGTGACATACCGGGGTGTTTTCTATAGAGAATAATTCATTTACTCTTGATGGAGTAAACGTCACCCATCTTCCTCGGACGTAGACATTCCCATTGTTGATCGCATGTAAGTTAGAGTAGAACTCTTTCACAACTGGAATAACAACGAGCGGACGTAGTGTAACAAAATACCTCCCAGTGCCGCTGCGCGATCGTTTCTTCTATCTTCGTAGTGGAATTCTCTAATCCTCGATTGAAAGATCCCCGTTCCTTGATAACTCTTTTCTTTACCAAAACATTGTTGAAGATCCGCTGCGCTTCCGCACTCACAAATTTCCTCCGGTTAAAAACTCCAGAATTAGAGGAATCTAAGAATTTGGAGGCCATTACGGTGAATGGAATAAATTCTAGTGAAGAAGGCAGATCTAGAAAGACTTAAGAATGGGTTTTCACTAAGGAATTGGTGTTGAAACCATCTAAATCGGCATTCAAATAATAAATAACTCATCTTTATAACTTCCTCGATGTCGGCGAGAAGTTTCTAGCCGTCGGCGACTCAGTTATAAAAACTGCCTCCCATGTTCTCGCTGTCGGCGAGACGTTTCTCGCTGTCAGCGAGCTCGATAAATAAACTGAATTTAATTTAGGCGCGAACCTCGTTGTCGGCGAGTATCGACCTCGCCGTCGGCGAGATTCCAAAATAATGTCCAATTTCGCTCTAAATCGAATAATTTCTTTTCTCATCATAATGGTTCGAATATGTGATGATTTTTAATAATAATTGAGTAGTAAAGTTTCAATAATATAGACTAACTATTAAGATATAATAAAAATAGATAACTAATATGGGTTGCCTCCCATAAAGCGCTTGGTTTAACGTCGTCAGCCTGACCTAATTTTCATTATTAATCAGGTCGACTAAGCATTAAAACCTCTTTATAGTTAGGTCTTATACCTTCGAAATATGGTTTTAATCTATGTCCATTAACTTTAAATTTATGTCCAGTTTTTGAATCTTCGATTTCTATAGTTCCGTATGAAAATATTTGAGTTATGGTGAAAGGTCCTAACCATCGAGACTTCAATTTTCCAGGAAATAATTTCAATCTAGTATTATATAGCAAAACTTCCTGTCCTGGTTCAAAATTTCTCTGATTAATCTTCCGATCATGCCATAATTTCATCTTTTCTTTATAAATCCGATCATTATCATATGATTCATTTCTTAATTCTTTCAATTCATTTAATTGCAGCAATCTCTTCTCACCAGCTTCCTTCATATTATAATTAAATTCTTTAATCGCCAAATATGATTTATGTTCTAATTCAACTGGTAAGTGGCATGTTTTTCCATATATAAGCCTGTAAGGAGTCATTCCAATCAGAGTTTATAAGCAGTCCTATAAGCCCATAATGCAGTGTCTAATCTAATAGACCAATCTAACCTATTTGGGATTACTGATTTTTCTAAAATACGTTTAATCTCACGATTAGATACTTGACTAATCCGTTAGTACATGGATGATAAGCGAGTGGATATCTTATGAGTAATATTTTATTTTTCTAATAGTTTGTGAATGTATTTACTTATAAAATGAGTTCCTCCGTCAGTGATAATCACTCTCGGCATTCCAAATCTAGTAAAAATATTTTTCATCAGAAATTTTGAAACACTCTTAGCATCACACCTAGGTAAAGCTTGTGCCTCAATCCATTTGGAAACATAATCAACAGCTAATAATATATATGAGTTTCCAAACGAAGGAATAAAAGGTCCCAGGAAATCTAATCCCCAAACATCAAAAATTTCAACTTCTAATATAAAATTCAGAGGCATTTCGTTTTTTCTAGATATATTTCCTACTCTTTGACATTTATCGCAAGTTTTAATATATCTGTATACATCTCTAAATAGAGTAGGCCAGTAAAATCCAGATTGTAGAATTTTATAAGCAGTTTTATCAGTCTCAAAATGTCCTCCAAAATCAGAATCATGACATTTTTGAATAATTGGTTCAGTTTCTTCATAAGGTACACATCTTCTAATAATTAAATCCTTATATTGCTTATATAAATATGGTTCATCCCAAAAATAGGTTTTCATATCATGGATGAATTTTTTCTGTTGTTGCAAAGTTAGCATAGATGGTAAAATATTACTAACTATATAATTTACTATATCAGCATACCATGGTATTTTCCACTCATTGATATTATATAGTTATTCATTAGGAAAACTGTCTATAATTTCATTTTCAATATCAGATAAATCATGATTTTCTAATCTTGATAAATGATCCTCAATTTGATTATCAGTTCCTTTCTTATTAACGATCTCAAAATCAAATTCTTGCATTAATAGCATCCATCTAATTAATCTTGGTTTGGAATCTTTCTTTTGCATTAAATATTTGGTAGCAGAATGATTAGTCTGCACAATACATTTTGCTCCAATCAGATAAGGTCTAAATTTATTAAAACCATATACTACCGCTAATAATTCTCTTTCTATAACTATATAATTTATTTCAGCATCATTTAGAGTTTTACTAGCATAGTATATAACTTTAAAAATCTTTTCATATCTTTGCCCAAGAACTGCTCCTACAGCATAATCACTAGCATCACACATAAGCTCAAATGGTTTCTCCCGAGTTAGGTGAAACTATTATAGGTCTTGTAATTAATTTTTCTTTTAAGAGTTCAAAAGCATTCGGGAATTCGATTGTAAATTCAAATTTCTTGTCCTTTTCGAGAAGTTGGCATAGAGGTTTAGTAATTTTTGAAAAATCTTTTATATAGCGTTTGTAGAATCCAGCATGTCCAAGAAAACTTCTTACTCCTTTTACCGTAGTTGGAGGTGGTAATTTAGCTATAAATTGAATTTTTGCAGGGTCCACTTCCATGCCTTTTTCCGAAATTTTACGCCCTAATACAATGCCGCCCGCAACCATAAATTGACATTTCTCCCAATTTAGAACTAAATTTGTTTTCTCACATACTTCTAATACTTTTTCAAGATGAGTTAAGCATGTGTCAAATGATGTTCCAAATACAGAGAAACCATCCATAAATACTTCTATTTCATTGTCAATTAACTTACTAAATATAGACATCATACATCTCTAGAATGTTGCTGGTGCACAACATAATCCAAAAGGCATTCTTCGAAAAGCGAAAGTTCCATAAGGACTAGTAAATGTAGTTTTCTCTTGATCCTCAGGAGCAATTTGTATTTGATGATAACCAGTGTATCCATCTAGAAAACAAAAATACTTATGTCCGGCTAATCTATCTAACATCTGGTCTAGAAATGGTAAAGGGAGGTGATCTTTCCTGGTGGTGGTATTTAATTTCCTATAATCAATACATATACGCCAACCAGTAACTTGTTTTATAGGAATAAGATCGTTATTTTCATAGGCAGTGACGGTCACTCCTCCCTTCTTAGGAACACAGTGAATTGGGCTTACCCAAGCACTGTCAGAAATAGGATATATAATACCATTATCTAACCATTTTAAAATTTCTTTGTTAACTACTTCTTTCATTATCTGGTTTAATCTCCTTTGGGGATCTGCTTTAGGTTTATGTTCATCATCTAAAATAATTCTATGAATACAGATTGAAGGACTAATTCCTTCAATATCTGCTAAAGTCCAACCAAAAGTTTTCTTATATTTTTTTAAAGTTTCTAAAAGTTTTTGTTCTTGAGATTTGTTTAATGCAGATGAAATAATAACTGGTAAAGTTGAAGAATTACCTAAATAAGCAAATTTCAAATGATCAGGTAATATTTTTAGCTCAAGTTCAGGAGGTTTAATAATTGATGGAACTATATTCTTGTCAGTGTTTTCAGTAATATCCAAAAATTCAAATCTTTCCTGAATAAAATCTAGCTCTTCATTATTATCTTCAATTATTTCAGTGTTTTCTTTTTCTAATTTATCTTCATAATATTCCTTAAAATGTTCTTGTTGTAAATGTTCAAGTATTTCCATCCGAAAACATTCATCATCTTTTTCTAGCGCAGAATATTTCATTGATTTTGCAATATTAAATGTAACTTTTTGGTCATTTACTCTCATAGTTAATTCTCCTTTCCGAACATCAATCGTAGCTTTTCCGGTAGCTAAAAATGGTCTTCCTAAAATGATAGGAATTTCTTTATCTTCCTCCATATCTAAAACAATAAAATCTACTTGGGAAGATAAATTTATCCACTTTTACTAACACATCTTCAATAACTCCCTTAGGATAGGTAACCGAACAATCAGCTAATTGAAGGGTTACTGAAGTAGGTGTAATTTTTTCTAATCCTAATCTCTTAAAAATCGATAGAGGCATTAGATTGATGCTTGCTCCTAAGTCACACAAAGCTTTTCCATAAAATTTTTCTCCTATAGCGCAGGGTATAATGAAACTACCAGGTTCTTTTAATTTTTCAGGAAGCTTCTTCTGAATAATAGCACTACACTCTTCGCTAAGTGCGACTGTTTCATTATCAGTGAATTTTCTTTTCTTATTTAGAATATCTTTCATAAATTTTACATAATTTGGCTTCTGATCTAAAGCTTCGACATAAGGTATATTGATTGTTAATTTCTTTAATATTTCAAGGAATTTAGCAAATTGTTTAACTTTTTTATGTTGAGCTAGTCGTTGAGGAAATGGTGGTGGAGGTTTTTCAACAGAAATTTTCATAGGTATTAAAGGATGTTCTAAGTTTGAATCTTGTTGAAGTGTTTCCTTTTCAATTTCCACTTCCTCTTTTTGGCTTTCAAGTTCTTTTTGAATTTGAGGTTCTAATTCTTTTACACTCCTTAGTTGTATTGCTTTAATTTGTTCTTTTCCTTGATCTTTAGGATTTATTTCCACATTACTAGGAAAAGTTCCAGGTATTCTATTATTTAGCGCAGTAGCAATATGTCCAAGTTGAGTTTCGATATTTTTAATAGATGTTCCTTGAATTTGTAATTGATTTCCTTGAATTTGTAGTTGATTTCCTTGATTTTGTAGTTGATGACCCATATTCAAAATTAATTCATCCATAGATAATTTCTTATCTTTGAATTGAGGGTTATTGTTATTAAATCGAGGTGGGTAATTAGGTTTATAATTTGGATTTGCTTGATTAGGTTGATTCATCCATTGTTGATTAGATGTGTTATTCCAATTAAAATTTGGATGAGTTTTCCAACCAGGATTATAATAGTTTGAATAAGTGTTATTAGTTCTATTATTAATAGCATTTAAAGTTTCATAATTAGATTGAGATTCTATGATTTGTCCAGATGAGTTTTCTTCTAAAGTAGGAGAGTAGTTCATTCCAAAATGATCTAATTTCTTAGATATAGGCTATTTTTTCGGATTTACTCTATCACCAGGCCATTGGAAATTATTTGTTGTCATTTCTTCGATTAGTGCATAAGCTTCATCAAATGGTTTAGACATTAATGAACCTCCAGTAGCAGCATCGATGATTGATCTTAAAGATTCTACTAATCCATTATAAAAGGTTTGAATAATCGACCAATCCGGTAGCGCATGATGTGGGCATTTCCTAAGAAGTTCCTTAAATCTCACCCAAGCTTCATATATTAATTCTCCATCTAATCGAAAAAGAAGTTATATCATTTCTAAACTTAGCAATTTTAGATGGTGGAAAATATTTGGATAGAAATTTTTGTGATAATTCTCCCCAAGTTTTAATAGATCCAGAGTCTTAACGAATTCAACCACATTTTAGCCTTTTCCCTTAATGAAAAAGGAAAAAGTCTAAGTCTTATAGCATCGTCAGATACTCCTTGATATTTAAAAGTAGCACAAAGTTCTAGAAAACTAGCAAGATGTAAGTTATGATCTTCAGTAGGTGAACCACTAAATTGATTGTTTTGTATCATTTGGATAATTGCGGGTTTAAGTTCAAATGAATTAGCGAGCTACATCGGGGTTTTGAATAGTTAAATGAATTTCATCTGATGTAGGGTTGGCATAATCTCTTAATGGTCTTTGTTGGTTCATATTTTGAATTTCAGGAATATTCGCCATTTGTGTTAAATTTATAATTTGTTTCTTTTATTTTCTAATTCTTTTAATTGTACGCTATAATTCAAAATCGTAAGGTATTAAATTTTCGTTTCCAAATTTGCGCATACAATTTTAGAATAGATATTAATTTATTTATTATGATTATTTTAAAATAATCAGTTACTCTAGTAAATTTTTCTTACTTTCCCCGACAACGGCGTCGAAAACTTGACCCACAATTTTATATTATGATATTTTTAATTTAATTGCAACGATGCCAAAAACTTGACTCCGCTATATTATATGTATAGAATTGTAATTGTTTATGTTGTGGATGCTACGCAAGTATATGTATTGTATCAAGTAATACAGGGCTCTAGTGGAGTCTTGGTTATCGATCCCACAGGGAAAGAAAAAATTAAATAACAACTAATTTTAAAATAGTATACGAAAATTTGGAATTCTAAATTTAAGCGCAATAAAGTAAACTAAGTATTTTAATTAGGTAACTTAACTAAGTAGAAAATTAATATGTATTGAAAGTGCAAGAAATTAAACTAATTGCTAAATAAGTCTTAACTATTCAGAAAAAGTATATTTCCCCTTGTTTAGAAATTTAAGTGATTGATGAATTTAAATAGATAATTTTAAGGTATTGTGACAAATAGGAGCATTCCTATTCTTTACCCTTTGGTCCAGTGTAAAGAATATTGACTAATCCTATGTTTGATTGCGAATCTGCGGTAGAGTCGGGAGGATACCGACTGCCACTTCGAGCTCCCACGTTCCCCTCGCCCGAGGGCTAACATCTATACTTCAGCTCTCAAACAATAGGACCGAATTGAATATTTTAGTCCGTCACACTAAAATGCTCAATTCTACGCCCGATGATATTATTTCCCTATTTATTTGCACCTTCCTTCCAAGGCTTTTGAATTCCCCGAATATCCGATGTAATTTTTACTATAGTTGATATTCAACATATTTTAACAAATCAAATGGCCGGTTTGAAAGTAAATTAAGTTTTAAGTAAAAATTATCACAATTTATTAATATATATAAAAGTACTTCTGTTTTTAGTTCATCAAGTCACTTAATTTCATAACGGGGAGAAAGACTAATAAACTACTCGGAATGCATGGGAACTAAACTAAGCATGGATTTCATTTAAAGTTAAAAACAATAAATACAAATACTTATCTCAATTTATCCCCAAGCAGACTCCTCGCAGTTCTTTCGACTCTTCCTTCCAGTACAACAAGACTCACTAAAGACTCAAATTGACACACACAACACAAAATAACACACTTATAACACTTAACACCCAATAACACACACTTAGAACACTTAACACCCAATAACACACACTTAGAACACACACTTTAAGGCTGAATTTCAGCTTCTATATATAGAGGTGAGCAAAGGACCAAGAGGTGTGTAAGCATCCCTTCAAAAAGTGTCCAGGTTCAATGTATCTGGCCATTTGAACTAGCTCGCCGTCGGCGACGAACTACCTCGCTGTCGGCGAGGCTTCTAGAAGATCTTCAAACTGCGCTATCTCGCTGTCGGCGGGCTCGGGCTCGCTGTCAGCGAGACAGTTATAAATCCTTCAGAATTTTCTTCCTCATATCCTCGCCGTCGGCGGGCTCCATCTCGTCGTCGGCGACTCAACACAAATTGTATTATTTTCTTCTTTTTTGCTCCAAATCCGCTCCTTTTTATGATTTTTGCTTTTATCACCTAAATTCTACATTCCTGCAACAAAATAAAGAAAATACTTTTCTTTAAAGTGCAATTTCATCAAAAATAGGTATGAATTTCTTAATAAAATTTTCAGTGATCAGCAATTATCAAGTTTTTAGCGTCGTTGTCGGGGATAAAATATTCTAGCAGTGGTATCAAATTCTTGTGTCTGAAAGTATATATATAAAGCCCCGTTAGGCAGTTATTAAGTTTTGGCGCCGTTGCCGGGGAAGATAAGGAAAATAAGTAAGAAAGTTAAAAAGACAATTTTTACATTTTTCAAATTAAATATAATTTATACACTTTTATTTCTTTAAAAAATATAAAACATAAAAAATATATAAAAATAAAAATACCAAAAAAACTTTTAATTTGGTTTTATGCATAGTTCTGGATCTGATGGATTATTACCTTTTGATTCTGAATTAGAAAAAATAGTTAAAATAATTAAAAAAGGAAAACAAATTCAAAAATATCAAGAAATGGCTAACTTACATAACAATAATCAAAATCCAATAGAAATCAATGAACAAAATGTTTATAAAACATTAAGGGATTATGCAAACCCTACAGCTGATGAACTTCATATTAGTATTCAAATGCCAGTTGTAGATGCTAATTATTTTGAGCTTAAACCTTCTATTATTCAAATGGTTCAAAAAAATCAATTTGGAGGGACACCAAATGAGGATCCGAATTTACACTTTGCTAGTTTCTTAGAACTTTGTGCTAACTTTAAATATAATAATGTTTATGGTGATGCTATTAGGCTTAGACTCTTTCCTTTTTCCTTAAAAGATAAAGCAAAGATGTAGCTTAATTCATTAGCAACTTGTTCTATTAAAACTTGGGCAGATATGTCACAAATATTCCTTGCTAAATATTTTCCTCCTTCTAAAACTGCTAAATTAAGAAATGATATTACTTCATTTACGCAATTTGATGGAGAAATAATTTATGAAGCATGGGAAAGATTTAAAGAACTATTAAAAAAATGTCCTCATCATGCTTTGTCAGATTAGTTAATTATTCAAACATTTTATAATGGACTTATTGGATCACTTAGATCTATTATAGATGTTGTTGCTGGTGGTTCTTTAATGGCTAAGACATTTGAATAAGCTTATACTTTAGATGAAGAAATGGCTAATAATAATTTTTAATGGCCTTTTAAAATGGTTAATCCTAAAAGAATGGGAAGTATTCAAGATAATGAAGCATTATCTATTTTAGCTTCACAAGTGACTGCGATATCTAAGAAATTAGATAATTTTGCTATTAATATATCGCATGTAAGTAATTATAATTCTGCAAATACTGATGATTCTTAAATAATGGAAACTTTGCAAGCTATTGTTAGTAAAACTAATAACCCATATTCTAATTATTATAATCCAGGTTGGAAAAATCATCCTAATTTTAATTAGAATAATGGACATCAACAATGGAGAAATAATCAAGTTAATCCAACTTGGAACAATCAAGGAAATTCAAAATTTATACCAACTTACCCTCCTGGTTATAACAATCAGTAGAAAAAGTTATCTATAGAAGAATTAATCTTGCAATTAAGTAATCAGCTACAAAGTTAAAACACTGCTATTCGTAATATTGAGAATCAGATGGGTCAAATTGCTAATTTTAATAATTACAGATCTCAAGGAACACTACCTAGCAATGTCAAAATTAATCCTAAAGAAACTGGGAAAGAACATAAACAAGTAAAAGCTGTACAACTTAGAAGTGGAAAGGAATTAAAAAAGAAAATTCGGAATGAAATTGGAAAGAGAGAGGTAGAAAAGATTGAAAAACCTAAAGATACTCTTTCTCCAAGTAAAGATCAAACTGTAATTCTTATTGAAGTGGAAGTTGAAAGATCACCACCACCTTTTCCTCAAAGATTAAAACAACAGAAGCTTGACCATCAATTTTCTAAGTTCTTTGAGATTTTTAAGAAACTCACCATCAACATTCATTTTGCTGAAGCTTTGGAAAAAATGCCAAGCTATGAAAAATTTATGAAGGATATTTTAAGCAAGAAAAGGAAATTTGAAGCTTATGAAATTGTTGCATTAAGTGAAGAATGTAGTGCAATAATTCAGAAGAAATTACCTCAGAAACTTAAAGATCATGGAAGTTTCACTATACCATGTGCTAATGAAGAAAAATTTTGTGGAAAAGCCTTATATGATTTAGGAGCAAGTATTAATCTCATGCCATTTTCAATCTTTCAAAGGTTAGATTTGTGAGAGATTTCTCCCACCACTGTAACTTTTCAGTTAGTTGATCAATCTATCACTTATCTTAAAGGAGTTATAGAGGTTGTTCTTGTTAAGGTGGATAAATTTATCTTTCCTATGGATTTCATTGTACTAGATATGGAAGAAGATAAAGAAAACATATAATTTTAGGGAGACCTTTTCTAGCTACCGGACGTGCTATGATTAGCTGCAAAAAGGAGAATTAATGATGAGAGTTAATGATCAAGAGATAACATTTAATGTTCTGAAATTAATGAGGTATCCTGATAAAGAAAAATGCTATCGAATAGATATTTTTTTATTATATAATTGAAAAGCATTATCAAGAAAAATGTTAGATCATTTCTGAAGATAAAGATGATGAATCTGTAATATGTAATGAGTCATTAACTGAAGAAATTAAAAAAGAAAATGAAGAAAAATTATCTAAAGAAACTCATTATATTCATGAAAACTAGGAAATTTTAGACACAACTAAAGATGATATACTTTTACCCTCAATTGAAAAAGCCTCTGAATTGGAATTAAAAATGTTACCTACACATTTAGAGTATGCATTTCTTAGAAATTCATTAACTTTACCTGCAATTATATCTTCAGAACTAAACAAAGATCAAAAAGAAAAATTAATAGGAGTTCTGAAGAACTATAAGAAAGCTTTTGGTTGGACTATTACAGATATAGAGGGAATAATCCCTTCAATCTGTATGCATAGTATTTTAATGGAAGAAAATTGTAAACCCACTATCGAACCTCAAAGAAGAATGAATCCAATTATGAAAGAGGTTGTTAAGAAAGAGATTTTGAAATTGTTAGATGCTGGAACTATTTATCCTATTTTGAATAGCCAATGGGTAAGTCCTATTCATTGTGTTTCGAAGAAAGGAGGAGTAACTGTCATTGTTAATGAAAAAAATGAATTAATCCCAACAAGAGAAGTTACTGGATGGCGAAATTGTATTGATTATCAAAAATTAAACAATGCCACTATAAAGGATCATTTCCCTTTCCTTTCTTAGATCAGATGTTGGATAAATTAGATGGACACTCATATTTCTATTTTTGGATGGATATTCTGGTTATCATCAATTACCTGTTGCTCCTGAAGACCAAAAGAAAACAAAATTTACAAGTCCTCATGGAACATTTACCTTTATAAGAATGTCTTTCGGTTTATGCAATGCACCCGCAACTTTTGTAAGATGTATGATGTCAATATTCTGTGATTTAATTGATAAAGGAGTTGAAGTATTTATGGATGATTTTTCAACATTTGGAACTTCTTTTGTGTCTTGCTTGGAAAATATAACGAAAGTTTTGAAGAGATGTGAAGAAACAAATTTTGTTCTAAACTGGGAAAAATGTCAATTTATGGTCACAGAATGAATTGTAAATGGACATAAAATTTCACAAATAGGTATGGAAGTTGATCAGGAAAAAGTGAAAATTATTGCTGAACTTCAACCACCTACTACCGTTACTGATGTGAGAAGTTTTCTGGGTCATGCTGGATTTTATAGGAGATATATAAAGGATTTTTATAAAATTGCTAAACCACTTTGCCATTTATTAGAAAAAGAAGCTAAATTCAAATTTAATGAAGATTGTTTGAATACGTTTAATATTTTAAAAGAAAAATTAATCAAAGCACCTGTTATTGTTGCACCTTATTGGAGTAAACCTTTTGAATTAATGTGCGATACAAGTGATTATGCAATTGGAGCTGTATTAGGACAAAAATATGAGAAAATTTTCAAAGTTATATATTATGCTAGCAAAACTCTAAATGAAACTCAAATAAATTACACTACTACTGAAAAGGAGCTTTTAGCAATAGTATATGTCTTTGATAAATTTAGACCATATCTTCTTGGGATGAAATGTATCGTACATACTGATCATTCTGCTATTAAGTATTTAATGTCTAATAAGGATGCCAAACCTAGATTGATCAAATGGGTTTTACTTTTACAAGAATTTGATTTTAAAATTGTGAACAGAAAAGGAACTGACAACCAAATTTTTGATCATTTATTAAGAATAAAAAATAACATAAAGAAAATTTATGAAGAAAATATAAATGAGAAATTCCCTGATGAACAGTTATATGTTATTCAAGGATTACAAATGCATTGGTATGCTGATATAGTTAACTATTTGGTTAGCAATATTTTACCATACGGGTTGAATAACAAATATATTAAAAAATTCAAGAATGATTGTAAATCATATATTTGGGAAGATCCTCATTTATTTAAAATAGGAAGAGATTCTGTGATTCGAAGATGTGTACCTTATGAAGAAACTTTTGTAATTATTCAAAAATGTCACGATTCTGAATTTGGAGGACACTTTGGAGTAGATAAAACTGCGTTTAAAATTTTAAATTTAGGATTTTATTTGCCTACATTATTTAAAGATGTTGGACATTATGTGAAAATTTGTGATCGATGTCAAAGAATGGGAAATATTTACAGAAAAGATGAAATGCCTCTGAACTATATATTAGAAATTGAAATTTTTGATGTATGGGGTTTAGACTTTATGGGACCTTTCTTACCATCATTTGGAAAGATTTATATTTTATTAGCAGTTGATTATGTTTCAAAGTGGATCGAAGCTGTAGCTTTACCTAACTATGATTCGAAAAGTGTTTCTAAATTTTTAAAGAAGATGATTTTTACAAGATTTGGAATGCACATGGTAATTATCACAGATGGGGGAAGTCATTTCAGAAATATAAGAAATCAATCATTACTGGAAAAATTCAGAATTAAACATAGAAATGCAACTGCTTATCACCTGCAAACAAGTGGAATGGCTGAAGTATCGAACAGAGAAATTAAAAGAATATTAGAAAAGACTGTTAATCCTAAAAGAACTGACTGGGTTGATAGACTTGATTCTGCATTATGGGCTTATAGAACATCTTATAAGACACCTATCAAAATGTAACCTTATCGGTTAGTTTATGGTAAAAATTGTCACTTACCTGTTGAACTGGAACATAAATCTTACTGGGCAATAAAGGAGTTAAATTATGATTTAAATGATGTAGGAGAAAAAAATATTATTGCAATTGAATGAAATGGAAGAGATAAGAAATGAGTCCTATGAAAATGCAAAGATATATAAGTAAAGAATGAAGAGATTGCATGACAAAAAGATTTTAAGTAAAATATTTCAGCCTAGACAAGAAGTGTTATTATTTAATGCTCGTTTAAAACCTTTTCCTGGAAAATTAAGATCTAAATGGATGGGACCATTTATAATTGAGAAAGTATACCCTTATGGAGCTGTGAATATTAAAGATCCCAAAACTGGAAAAGTATTTAAAGTTAACGGATTAAGACTGAAGCCTTATATGGGAGAAATGAAACCAAATTACAAAGAGGCTTACGAACTAAGTCTACCAGATTAATTCAATTGATTAGATCGGGCTGACGAAGTTAAACCAAGCGCTTTGTGGGAGGCAACCCATTTATTATCAGTGTGATTATTTGTGATTTGAATTTATTTTAATCGTGTTTGTATGTGGATAACCCCATTTAATTAGACCTATTTTTAAGACCAAAACTTTGTAAATTTGACGATAGGCTAATTGGAGTCGATCGAGGTTCCGGCACCTAGGCGCCAAAAGTTGGCGCCTAAGCGCTAGAATAGCCTACGTGTATCGATGATCCGGCGCCTAGACTCCAAATTTCGGCTCCTAAGTGCCACGGTTACAGGTCGTGTAAAAACAAAAAATCTTCAGTTTTTCACACGAAATATCTTTATAAATTGCCCTATCTTTGTCCCCAATCACATAGAAACCTTAATTTCAACCAGGGCAATCCATTTTGGAGGAGTTAAGAGGAGTTTGGAAGCAATGGATAGAGTAAATCATGGAAATGAGGTAAGAGACAAATCCACAAAAGATCCTCAACCTTATTTTATTAGTTTTATTGTAGTTAGTATGGAGAGATTGTTTAGTCGATTGGAAAAGATTGAAGTGGAACTTCAAAGCATTGGCAATCATTTGCATGAAATGTATCATCAAATTGAGCACATGGAATGGCAAACAAAACTTCAATCTGATCATATGGCGGCATATCAAGACGCTCAAGTAGTAATGTACGCGAAGAACAAGTGGATCGATGAAAAGACGGCTTTGGAATTTCCAAGGGCGCTGGTTTTCTATCTCGGTGGTCCTAGCGAACTACATTGCGAAAGAGATGGAAATTGAAGATCGGTGTTGACCAGATCTCTTATGTGTTCTAGGTGTGATTGAGTTATGTTCTAGTATGTCGATTATCTAGTTTGTGTGTTTGCTTAATTGTTCAATGTGTATCATTGGATTAGAAATTTGCTTTGAATTTATGCTTGTATTATTTATAGAATGATGAACCTTATTATAGTCTTGTTCTGGAATTTATTGAGTTTGGAATAAAAATTATGAATTGGAATTGAAGAGTTTGGATATATTTTGTGTTTGAAATGTGGATCTAAGTTATCATTTTAAATTGATTGTGGAAATGTTTGGTGGATAGAAATTGGATCAATACTCTTATAATAGTAATTAGGAGTCGAATTTGATAAGTTTTGGTGGAAAATATAAAATTTAAATCAAATTTTTGGAAAGGCGAGTCTGGCGCATAGGCGCCGGTTTGGCCTGAACCCTAAACTTCAACTTCTTAAACACCCCCACGCCATTTTTGAAGCTAAAGCTTCTCTTTCCTCTGGTTTTCGCAAAAATAAACCCTAGAGATCCCATTTGAGGCTAGATTTTCAAGTTTTTGAGCTTGAAATCACTCGATTTCTTCATCCCAAGGTCAGATCTACATTCTAAACCAATTATTTTTTATTTTCACCATAAATTTTGCTCTCATTGAAGAAAACCAAAATTTTGAGAAAAAGATTGATTTTTAGAGTTAAATCCATGGATTTTTAAGCTCTTTCAAGTTTGAAAATCATAAATTAGTTTATTTTATTTGATCCTATGAATTTATTTTATGTTTATTTTTTCACATTTAGATAGTACCCAAATCTAAGAGAGGAAAGGAACGAGAAAATTTTGATCGTAGCAAGTTTGTCACTGCTGCTGCACATTTTCGGTACAATGATTTTACAATCTGGGAGGAAGGATTGAGGATACGATCGTTGCACTCAACTGGCAACGATTCTGTTATTTTACTGCTATTGCTGTTATCCTTATCGTTAGGGATTTTTATGTCAATTTCGTGGATGCTGAATAATATGAGATTTTCGTGAGAGGAGTTAGAGTAGGATTCACTCCAGAGCGTATCAACATTTTCTACAGCCTGCCGCCGATCATCGAGTGCTATTAATCTGGATTATCTCTATCTGAGGAAGATTTAGATATGATTAATGCTTACCTGACTGATGGTACCGGAGCTTGGAAGATCCGGAATAGAAAAAGGGTAAATTTTTCATCTTCTAAGCTTAATGGTGTTTCAAAGGCATGGCACTACTTTATTTTTGCTCGTCTCCTTCCATCCAATCAATTGAGCAAGGTTATCAAGGATAGAGTTATCCTCAACTACTGCATACAAGAGAGGAAGCTGATTGATGTAGGGAGTATCATTTATAATTCTGTAGAGGCCACTACTCGTTCTAGCACTTCTGTTGGACTTGGATTTCCATCTTTGATATACTCTCTGTGTGAAAGTACTGGAGTAGTTGTTGAGCTTTCTGAGGAAAAGCTCAATTCTACAAAGCCCATAGAAAGAGAAAGCGTCAGTATCTATGATCGACTTCGAGATAAGAGTTCTACTACACCTTCTAGTTCATTACCTGCTTCTGGTAAAGCTTCTACTTCTAGACCTTCTACTTCTACTGCTGAGCCACCATCTAGTTTCTGGGAATCCATACATGATCAGTTTATGGAGCAGCAGAATGAGTTATTTCTAACTCATTGTAGAGTAGATATGATCGATAAGAAGATCGATCATCTTTCTGAGTATACCCAAAGGAAGAGTGATTATGATGCCGAGTATTCTGAGTCTTTAGTTAGATACCTGAAGGGTGAGCATGATATTCAGTTCCCTACCTATCCTAGATTTTCACCGTATGTTGATCCGAAGGATATGGAATTTTCTTTTGGTGATGATGATGACGAGGCTACAGAAAACGATTAATAACTTAATTACCTCTTGAGATGTGTTGATTTTGTTTTTGGTTTATTTCTTGTATGTTAGTACTAATTAGTTGGATTTTATTGTTGTTTGTCAGTGTCGATTTGTTTAAGTAACTTTGTGTGGACTTTTGATATTGAGACTATTTTAGAGCATCTGATGTGTTATGTGTTTAAGACTGAAATATGGATGAATTTTTTATTTTCTATGATAAATTTTTATTTCTATTTCAGCCTACTGTTTAGTATTCATGAATAATTAGTAATTTTGCATGTTCTAAAAATAAAAATATAAATAAAGATAATTTTTTTTTTTGAAATTAACTACTGCTCTGCAAACTTTTCTATAAATTCTTAATTATTTCTGTTATATACCTATTAAAGCATGTGTAGGATTAGAAATGAGTTTTTTCTTACTACATCATCATTGTATTTAGATAAATTCTTGTTTATTCCTTTCTCTCGTGCTTTAGAAAATTTTATGATTCATTTATATACTAAAGCTGAAGTTTGGGGGAAGGGAAAATATTTTTCAAATTTATATATTATTTGTCCTTAATGAAGAAATATTTTCTTTAAAAAATATTAACAAAACATAAGGAATGAAAAATCTATTTAAGATTACTTAAATTTTTGGAATTTATAAATAATTTAGTAAACTTAACTAAAATTTCAATAATTTTGATTGATTTTAAGAATAGAATTGTTTAACTTAAAGAATAATAAGATTAAGAATTTATCTATTTATAGTAAAGAGAATTGTATTTTATAAATACTAAGGAATCAAGATTATTACTTGAAAAAGAAAAAGATTGGAATAACTTTTAAAAAATACTTATTAAGAATGTCATATTTTTTTAGTAAAAAAATGCATTAGTTTTTAAATATAAGTTAAGGATAGTGAAGTTCAAAATCAATAACAAGCTATCAAAAAATAGTAATCCTCACAAATAAATAAAAATAAAAAATAGAGGATTGAAAAATATCCTTATATAAAAAAAAAGAAGAGAGAAAAGAAATGAAAAAAGCAAAAAAAAAATGTGAGGAGAAGCTCGAGGAAATGCCTAATCAAAAATTGGCTTCACTTGAATTATCTTATAGGAAGAAAACCAATTACATTTTTAACTTAATTTTTATGTACAATTATTTTTACTAGAAAAATGTTAAATTACAATTATTCTTGAAATAAATGAAAAATTGGATGTTTTATGATTTGGTAGTTTGACCCACTTTTTAATGTTTACAAAAAATAGCAACGGCACCAAAAACTTGATCCCGCTTAATATATATTTAATTTTATGATGGAATGTATAATGTGGATTATATGCAAGTATATGTATCGTATCAAGTAATACAGGGCTCTAGTGGAGTCCTGGTTATCGTTCCCATAAGGAAGTTTTAAAAGATTTGTAATAGCTAAATTTAAAAGGATTTACTTACTAATATAGTATATGAAATTTAGAATACTTAACTAAAGCGATATAAAGTAAACTAATACTTTAAATAAAGTTGATTTAAAGATTTCAGAAAAAGTATCCTTCCCCTTGTTTTTAGAAACTTAAGTGAATGATGAATTCAAATAGATTTTTTTATTGTATTGTGACAAATAGGAGCATTCCTATTCTTTACCCTTTGGTCAAGGTGCAAAGGACATTGACTAGTCCTATGCTTGATTACTGAATCTGCGACTAGGGTGGGAGGATACTGGCTGCCACTTCAAAGCTCCCACGTTCCCCTCACCTGAGGGCTAACATCTACACTTCAGCTCTCAAACAATAGGACCAAATTGAATATTTTATTCTGTCACACTAAAATGTCCAAATCTACGTCTGATAAATAATATTTCCCTATTTATTTGCACCCTCCTTCCAAGGCTTTTGACTTCCCTGAATATTGGATGTAATCTTTTCTATAGTTGATAATTCAACATATTTTAACAATTCAATTGGCCAGATTGAAAGTAAATTAAGTTTTAAGTAAAAGATTATCATAATTTATTTTAATATATTAGGCACTTCTATTTAATTTCATCAATTCACATAATTTCATAAACAAGGAGAAAGACTAAAAAACTACTCAGAATGCATGGGAATTAAACAAAGCATAGATTTCATTTAAAGTTAACAACAATAAACAAAGATACTTATCTCAATTTCCTCCCCAAGCAGACTCCTTGAAGTTCCTTTGACTTTTTGTTCTAGTACAGCACACTTCTTAACTCACTACTTACACTTACTTACACTAAACTTCAACTTATACTCAAAAGCACACTAACAGAATACTCTAAGACTCCTAAAATAGACACACCACATACTAAAATTCGTCCTCTATTTATAGAGGTAGACAAAGGTCCAAGGGGTACTTAAGCACCTCTTCAAAAAGCGTCCAGGTTCAATGTATCTGGCATTTTGAACTGTCTCGCCGTCGGCGAGAAATGACCTCGCCGTCAGCGGGGCTTCTAGAAAGTCTTCAAACCGCGCGATCTTGTTGTCGGCTGGCTCGGGCTCGCTGTCGGCGAGGTAGTTGCAAACCTTTAAGAAATTCTCTTCATAATCTCGCCGTCGGCGGGCTCGATTTCACCGTCGGAGACTTAGTTCATTTTGCATGTATTTCTTCTTTTTTGATCCAAATTTGCACTATTTTATGTTTTTTTTCTTCCATCACTTATAAATCTTCGTTCTGCAATAAAATAAAGAAAATACCTTTCTTTAAAGTGCAATCTCATAAAAAATAGGTATGAATTTCTTAACATATTTTTCTGTGATCAAAATCCCCCAAACTTAATTATTACTTGTCCTCGAAGTAATCTTTATACTAAATAAAAACAATGATTTTTGTAATAGAATTTTTTTAATTCAAATAAACTATGAATTAAATTTAAATAATACTATAGTAAAGTTAAATAGAAATATTTTAAGTAATTAAATTAACTTTATAGATATAAGATTATTTAGTTATCAGATCTAAGATTTCTAGCTCATTATTTATTTCGGGAAAAACTATATTAAAAAGAGTAATTTACTTAAGATATTTAGATGATAGGAAGTTCAAGAAAACACTATTTAGTAAAATACTAATTCATATATATAAGTTTAGAAATATATTTGAGTTTTACCCTTTAGGTTGATTCCATTGAAGCCAATTTTTGATAAGGCATCTCATCAAGCTTCTCCTCACTTATATTTTTTTCTTTTCTTTTCTTTTTCTTTTTTTTTCTTTTTGGATTGATTTTCAATCCTTCTCTTTTTCTTTTTCAACTGATGATTACTGTATCTGGATAGTCTGTTAATAATTTTGAACTTCAACTTTCTCTTCCTTTCATAACCTTTACTTCATTGAGTTTCAATCTCTTCTTTTTCACCTAAATACTTAAGAATTTCAATTTTAGAATATAGTTTCCCTTACTTTAAATCATTTACTATATTTTTATTCCTTTTAACCAAATATATTATTCTATTAAATTAATTTGGATTTCTAGAAATATTCTATTCAATTTTTTATAATAATTATATAAATTAATTCAAGTTACTGAATTAAAAATTATTACAGAAAATCAAATAATAATTTTTTTTAAACATAGAAATTGAGAACAATTTAATAATTAAATTTGTATTTTTCCTCCCCCAAACTTAAATTTTTCTATCTATTTCTAAATGGTGAAAAGGAAAATATACAATGAATCATACCTTTGAGCTTTAGGTATTTCTTTTCCTTGAAATTTTTGCAGGCTTTTTCATTATTTAAAGAACCTGTACTATTAGTATTCTTCCATATATATAGTATTTAAAAGAAAGTGTTGGGTAAAGAAATTTTTAAATAAGTATAAAAACACAAATAGATTAAAACTTAATCTACTATTACACATCCAATCAACTGGGTTACTAAAACAATCTAAAATTAAAGTTCACAATTTATAAAACTTAAACAACACATTTAAAGAAAAACTAACATACTACTTTAAAGAGAATTTGCATACTAATTTAACATATATAAAAAGTCTAACATAACAGCTTAAGCAATTTAAAACAAACACACCAACTCCACGATCACGTAAAGTACATAACAATTACACACAAAGTAATAAAGTTCTTAAAATAACAATTAACCTAAACAAACCAAATAAAGTCTCTAATCTTCAAGCATCAAAATCCCAAACTATATCATCTCCCCGATCTCCGAGTCGAGAAGGCCGAGCAGGCGATATCGTGTGTAGCGAGGGCATCAGGAAAGACAACATCTAATTCACCTCTCCTGTAACGACGTTCAGCCTCATAATATGTTATTTCGTATTCTGAATGTCGCTGGAGATATTCACTATCATAATCATGTCTTCTCTCCAAGCCTCCAATCCTTTGCTCAATATGCTCCAGTTTTTATTCTATTTTCTCAAAACTTTTCCGCTGTAAAGTCATCTCATTCATCAAATCTTGAATGGTAGGAGTACTATAGGGAGGTGGGTCATAACTAGTAGAGGGAATATCTCTACTTGAAGAAGGTACGTAGTTCCTTGTCCCAGATCTCCATCCTTCATGGGATTCATATTTGTTAATATTAGCCAGAGTAATGGGTTTCATAGGCTCAACCCATTCCTCATCATCTCTTGCCTCTACCCCAGATAATTGGCAGAGTGCATAGATAAGACCAGGATGTCCTAGTCCTCCTCCACTTTCACTTCTTGAGGTGGATAATATATTCTTATAAATTACACTTCCTACATTAATACTTTTTTGGTTCTGAATACAGAAATTCAGAATTGCTCTATCTCTTGTTACCTCACTATGGTGGTAAGTATGTAACAAAGTAGAACAAATAAAATAGTGTCAGGCTTTAGATGACGCATTTAACATAGAAAGAGGGAAGTTTACCCGTTCTCGCTGCTTTATCTTCCAAACTCTTTTCTCGTCAGTGAGAAAGTCGATCACCTCTTCTAGTGGTCCTTCCATAATTCCAAATGTATCATACTCACTGGTGTAGGTGTCTCGTACCTCGTAATAAGCATTTATTCTTGCAGCGCTGAATTCCACAAAAAATCCTCTAACCTTAACTGGTGCATCTTCAGCCTGTGTCAGGTTCGTATAAAATTCCTTTACCACTTCTACAGCGGCTCTGTTGGTCATGAAACAGAAATTTTCCCATCCTTTTTCTTTAATTATTCGCTCAACTTCTCCTCCAGGACTTTTGAAAACTCGATCTTGAATGTATATTCTGGCTTGAATATTGTGAAAATATCTTGATTGTGCTCTTGCATTTATGAATCGGGTTTCGTCGTAATCCAACCTTCGCTTTTGTCGTGGAGCCATTTTTGATCTGTGAAATTTGCAAAAAATCTTAACTAAACTCCCAAATATTACTAAGATGGCTTCCTATAGCAACTAAAATCCATTTAAATCGATCTCCATGAATTTCTTCCAAGTATTTTCTCCATATTTCGAATTTTTCCAAAATTTCCCAATGTAGAAGAAATTCATGGTGAAAATCAAAAATTTTTACATAGGAGTGAAGCACTTACCAAGGGGAGATGAAATCCGGTGTCAAAAAGTGTTGAAATCGCCTCAAATCCAAAATCTCATAAGCCCTAGGTCGGTTTTTTCGAAGTTTTGAGGAAGGGGATGATGAATAGTGTCGGTTGACTGGTCAAATATAGGACATTTTGCCATCTCACTGTCGGCGAGATTTTTCTCGTCGTCGGCGAGCTAATTAATTTACCAAGGCCAAAGTTTCTGGAAAATCTCGCCGTCGGCGAGATCGTTCTCGCTGTCAGCGAGCTTTCCCTCGCTGTCGGCGAGCTCCCAAAAATTTTAAATATTTAAAATTCTTCAATCATTTCAACCTCGATTTGGCCCTAATTAATCTTCTGATCGCTTAATTTGATAATTTAGTATGAAGACTAGATACTTATACTCACAAAAAGTTCACACAAACAATATAACTTTATATATGAAATCCATAATACTTACAAACTTCACACTTTTAAACACTAACACTTAAGACTTCAATATTTCAAACTCTCATAAATACTCAGCATTGCAATCCACACCACAACACTCTAAATGCTGAGACATAACAAATACATATAATTTCATCAAATCTGAGATGATCAAATTTAAAGTTTAAATCATAATAAAACCTAAATCCAAATCAACACATATATACACACAAATATAACATAAGATAAAAATCTTTACTACTCCTCAGTGTCTGAACTAACATCCTCTCTGATATTCCTGATGTGGCGCAGGTGCACAAATAGATTGTAGAAAGGCCTGAAAGGGAATTCGCGGTAGATTCTTCATCAATCCACCCTTTACGTCTCGGTAAATGAATAAAAGCTGGCCTCCGGATGTCCGAGTATGATCAAAGTGCTCCTTCATCCTCCGATCGATGTGATCGAACATATCGGAGATATTATCGATGGAATTCATCATGTTTTGCAACTCTTTCTCTAATCCTTTAATCTTTTCGAATGAAATTTGTTTTATCGGTAAGGGGCCTCACTAAAAGATTGTTACGTGATGCTCGTCGAAATAATGGTAATCTCATCATTGTTATCCAAAGTTGGAAACATATCCAGTAGGATCGAGTGGTTTCCATGGCAAAAGTACCTTTTCCCACGCCTCATAAGAAACTTGGTATCGATCGCATAAAGCAAATATAGTCGATGGTCGTCCAAGTCCATGAATTGACCCATGCACAATCAATCCCATCTGAGACTTTACTATAATTGATCCAACATCGATAGGTAGTCCAATTTGAATACAGTAATTTAATATAGTGCATTCCTTTAAAACCTTATTTACCCTCATAGTGGGTAATAATTTTGATGAGATAAAGAAATGCCAATACTTTGAGACAGGGTTAAGAAGTGATGCAGAGAAACTGACATACCCATCTTCGCTCAACTCCCAATCATCAGGTTTGTCGGTCAGGTAAAGAGATTAAAGTAAAACTCTTTAACTACAGAAATAACTACAGCAGATGTCGTATAGCAAAATACCTCCCAATGCCGCTGCATGATCATTTCTTCAATTTTTGTGGTGGAATTTTCTACTCCTCTGTTGACAAATCCCCTTTCTTTAATAAGTCGCTTCTTCATCAAACCTTTGTTGAAAATACGCTGCGCCTCCGAACTGACGAATTTTCTTCGGTTGGAAACTCTAATTTTTGTGGTTTCTAAGAGTTTGGTAGCCATTTCAGATTGAAAGGAATGGTCTCTAGTCATTTCTTGGGAAGAAAACAGTGTAAAAATGAATTTGGGATGGTTTCCTACAAAGAAATGGCTTTAGAACCATCTAAAACCGCACATAAAACTTAAGAGACCAATTTTTCAACTGCCTCACCATAGGTGGAAAGTTTCTCACCGTCGGCAAGCTAGTTATAAAACTGATTTAAAGATATGGCATGCGATCTCGCTGTCGGTGGGCTCGGGCTCGCTGTCGGCGAGATTCGGTAAAATTGCCAATTTTGCTCTAGTCTGAATATTTTCTGATCTCATCATATAGGTTTGAATTTGTGATGATTCTAATTAAAAATTGAATAGTAAGATTTATTTTAATATTACAGACTTACTAATTTGTATATAATTAAAATAAAAAACTACTATGGGTTGCCTCCCATAAAGCGCTTGGTTTAACATCGTCAGCCCGACCTAATTTCAGTTAGTAATCAGGTCGACTAAGCATTAAAACCTCTTAAAAATTTGGTCTTCTACCTTTGAAATATGGTTTTAATCTATGTCCGTTTACCTTAAATCTATGTCTTGTTTTTGGATCTTCAATTTCTAAAGTTTCATATGAAAATATTTGAGTTATAGTGAAAGGTCCTAACCATCGAGATTTCAATTTCCCAGGAAATAATTTCAATCTAGTATTATATAGCAAAACTTCTTGTCTCGGTTCAAAATTTCTCCGATTAATCTTCCGATCATGCCATAATTTTATCCTTTCATTATAAATCCTATCATTATCATATGATTCATTCCTTAATTCTTATAATTCATTTAATTGCAACAATCTCTTCTCACCAGCTTCTTTCATATTATAATTAAATTCTTTAATCACCCAATATGCTTTATGTTCTAATACAACTCGGTAAGTGACAAGTTTTTCCATATATAAGCTCGTAAGGAGTCATTCCAATCGGAGTTTTATAAGCGATCTTGTATGCCCATAATGCGAGTGTCTAGTCTTATAGACCGATCCAATCTATTAGGGTTTACAAACTTTTCTAAAATACGCTTAATCTCTCGATTAGAAACTTCTGCTAATCCACTAGTTTGTGGAAGATAAGCAGTTGATATCTTATGAATAATATTATATTTTTCTACTAGGAAGAAAACCAATTACATTTTTAACTTAATTTTTATGTACAATTATTTTTACTAGAAAAATGTTAAATTACAATTATTCTTGAAATAAACGAAAAATTGGAAGTCTTATGATTTGGTAGTTTGACCCACTTTTTAATTTTTACAAAATAGCAACGGCACCAAAAACTTGATCCCGCTTAATATATATTTAATTTTATGATGGAATGTATAATGTGGATTCTGCGCAAGTATACGTATCGTATAAAGTAATACATGGCTCTAGTGGCGTCCTGGTTATCGATCCCATAGGGAAGTTTAAAAGATTTGTAACAGCTAAATTTAAAAGGATTTACTTACTAATATAGTATACGAAATTTAGAATACTTAACTAAAGCGATCTAAAGTAAACTAATGCTTTAAATAAAGTTCATTTAAATATTTCAGAAAAAGTATCCTTCCCCTTGTCTTTAGAAACTTAAGTGAATGATGAATTCAAATAGATTTTTTTATTGTATTGTGACAAATAGGAGCATTCCTATTCTTTTCCCTTTGGTCCAGGTGCAAAGAACATTGACTAGTCCTATGCTTGATTACTGAATCTACGGCTAGAGTCGGGAGGATACCTGTCGCCACTTCGAGCTCCCACATTCCCCTCACTCGAGGGCTAACATCTACACTTCGACTCTCAAAAAATAGAACCAAATTGAATATTTTAGTCTATCACACTAAAATGTCCAATTCTACGTCCGATAAATAATATTTCCCTATTTATTTGCACGCTCCTTCCAAAGCTTTTGACTTCCCTGAATATTGGATGTAATCTTTTCTATAGTTGATAATTCAACATATTTTAACAATTCAATTGGCCAGATTGAAAGTAAATTAAGATTTAAGTAAAAGATTATCATAATTTATTTTAATATATTAGGCACTTCTATTTAATTTCATCAATTCACATAATTTCATAAACAAGGAGAAAGACTAAAAAACTACTCAGAATGCATGGGAATTAAACAAAGCATGGGTTTCATTTAAAGTTAACAACAATAAACAAAGATACTTATCTCGATTTCCTCCCAGCGAGACTCCTTGAAGTTCCTTTCACTTTTTGTTCTAGTACAGCACACTTCTTAACTCACTACTTACACTTACTTACACTAAACTTCAACTTATACTCAAAAGCACACTAACAGAATACTCTAAGACTCCTAAAATAGACACACCACATACTAAAATTCATCCTCTATTTATAGAGGTAGACAAAGGTCCAAGGGATACTTAAGCACCTCTTCAAAAAGCATCCAGGTTCAATGTATCTGGCATTTTGAACTGTCTCGCCGTCGGCGAGAAACAACCTCGCTGTCAGCGGGGCTTCTAGAAAGTCTTCAAACCAAGCGATCTCGCTGTCGGCGAGGTAGTTGCAAACCTTTAAGAAATTCTCTTCATAATCTCGCCGTCGGCGGGCTCGATTTCGTCGTCGGCGACTTAGTTCATTTTGCATGTATTTCTTCCTTTTTTTTATCCAAATTTGCTCTATTTTATGCTTTTTTTTCTTCCATCACTTATAAATCTTTGTTCCTGCAATAAAATAAAGAAAATACCTTTCTTTAAAGTGCAACTTCATAAAAAATAGGTATGAATTTCTTAACATATTTTTCTGTGATCATAGTTAAATATTCTTTAAATTTTTAAAATTAAACTTAATTAGTGAAATTTGGTTAATGATTTGCTAAAGCTTTTATAAAACCAAAAATTAAAAAAAATCTTAAATATTTAAACTTCATTCCAAATGTTATACATTTTATGTAATTAAAAGGGTTACTTTAGGACAAGTAACGTTTAAGTTTGGGGAAATTTGATCTACTTTAGAAATACCTATTTTTATGTCTTATTTATTATTCAATTCTTAAGGATATTATGCTTTAATGAAAGGTATTTTTATGCTTTTGGATGTAGGTGATAAAAAAAGAGTTCAAGAAAGAAAAAGGAGCAAAAATGGAGCTTAAAGATCAAAGTTGTCAAAATTATAGGCCTAGCGCCTAGGCGCCAGTTCGATACAGACGCAGACAAGATTTTTGACGACTTTGGGCAGTTATTTTAATAGTGTTAAGTGGTTATCAAAGCTTCGCGAAGACTGGAAGTTACTCCTAATATATAGGATATGTGATACAATGCTTCTGGACACAGGGAAACAGTTTTAATCGCGAAGAGGTGCGACCCAAAGTGAAGAGGTGCGAAAGACCTGATCACGGAGTCCAGCGTCTAGGCGCCAGATCCTAGCTCCTAGGTGCAACAATTACCTTGTAGAAGATACATTGTATTTGGACAAATTTTGAAGAGGTGCCTTAAGCAACCCCTGGTTAAATTCAGAGCTCTATACATAGGAGCCCATTCTACAGAGAAAATTGCCCCTTTCACCCCTTCTAGCATCCTTTAGTCCCCAAGCACAATATAGCCGTCCAATCATTTTAGGGAGCCACCTTCTTTATTATTTAGTGAGTTTATTTTTAGTTTATTTTGAGTGTTAAGTGTGAGACTATTAGTGTTGTTGTTGTTGAAGTCTTTCATCATTGCCTTGAAGTCAGTAGGAGTCAGCGGATCACTTGAAGGAACATTCCAGATAAGTATTTGTAACTTGGTTCAAAATTTTATAAATATGTTTTGTTGTGTGAATTCAATGTGTTCTGAGTAGTTAGTTTTCTTTCTCCTTTCAACTATGAAAAGATAATAAGATAATTAAACTTTGTTGGAAAATTTAATTTAATATATTTATAAAAATTTTTATGATATTAATATCTTATCTTAGTTTACTTTTTAAACTAGCCATTTAAATTGTTAAAACCTGTTGAAGAATTTTGAGACCTATCCGGAGGTGAGTTCTTAACTAGTAGATATCACATGAATCATTGGGTAGTCGAAAACTTTGTGTGCGTTCTTCAATGTGAAGTGCAAATAAATAGGAAGATATGATTTATTGGGCCTAGAATTAATTAGTTTTTTGAGTGACAGACTAAATTCTAATAATTTGATTTATAGTAAGGGAACGGGTCACTGGTAGAGCCGACCATAGCCACTCTTGGACATCTAGTAGTGTGAGCCTAGATTTACCCATTCTACTAATAAAACATCCTAAACCGATCTATAGATTAATCAATGTTCTTTATGTCTGAACCAAAGGGTAAAGAATAGGAATGCTTCTATTTGGCACAATACCACAATATAAATTCTCCACAGATGATAATTATTTTTAAAATCTTGGATTAGTTGAAAGGGAGAAAGTTATTTATTTATACTGCATTAATCTTTATTTTATTACTGCTTACTTGCTTTTAATAGAAATTTAAGTAAAAACTTTGTTTAAAATCTAAACTTTGAAAAGAAATAAAAATAATAATTAATTTTAATTTGAAAAATCTAAAAAAATTTCTTAATTCTCTCAAAATCTTCCCTATGGGATCGATAACCAGGACTCCACTAGAGCCCTGTATTACTTGAAACGATATGTATACTTGCATTTGAAATTGTGACTTTTATAATAATTGTTATAAAAATCTAAATATAAATTTATAAAATCTTACATAAGTTAAAGTCGGGTCAAATCAAGTTTTTGAAGTCGTTTGTTGGGGATTAAATCTTCTAGCAGTGGTATCAAATTCTTGTATCTGAAAGTATATATATAAAGCCCCATTAGCAGTTATCAAGTTTTTGGCGCCGTTGTTGAGGATTAAATCTTTTAGCAGTTGTATCAAATTCTTGCATCTGAAAGTATATATATAAAGCCCCGCAGTTATCACAAACCATAGGGTATAATATCACCAAAAATAAATTTTACAATGTTGGCATACCACGGAACAAGCCACTCTTTGATAGTGAACAATTTTTCATTAGAAAAATGTTTATTAATTTCCCTTTCAAAGCAGAGAGACTTTTCAAAATCAAGCCTGGACAGATGATCAGCAATTTGATTATCGGCACCATTCCTTTGTACTATTTCAAAAATAAAATACTTGCAAAAGAAGAATCCATCTTATTAGTCTCGGTTTTGCATCATTCTTTTTCATTGAATACTTAAAAGCATAACGGTCATTATGCACCCCACATTTTTTTCCAATTAAATATAATCTGAATTTATCAAAGGAAAATACTATAGCTAGTAACTCTTTCTCAATTGTGGTATAATTAATTTGAGCTTCATTAAGAGTTCTACTAGCATAGTAGATCATATTGAAAATTTTATGATATCGCTGACCTAAAACAGCTTCAATAGCATAATCATTTGCATCGCACATTAATTCAAAAGGTTTTTCCTAGTTTGGTGAAACTACAATAGGTGTGGTGATTAATTTTTCTTTTAATGATTCAAAAGCTTTTTAGTATTCTTCATCAAAATAAAAAATCATATCTTTTTCCAGTAAACGACATAAAGGCTTTGAAATCTTTGAAAAGTTTTTAATATAACGCTTGTAGAATCCAGCATGTCCAAAAAAAAATTCTAATCTCCCTTACATTAGTTGGGCATGGTGAATTAGCGATCACTTGAATTTTTATAGGAACTACCTCCAAACCTTTTTCTGATATACGATGTCCCAATACAACTTATCCTGTTACCAGAAATTTGCATTTTTCCTTGTTAAGGACTAAATAAGTTTCTTCACGGCGCTTAAGAACTTTTAATAGATGTTTGTCGGCATATTTTTGGGTTGTATGTTTTTTTTTATTTTGAAAAGGGGGTCGCCTAATAGAAATTGTCGGCGAATTTTAGATTTAATTTAAATAAATAATTTGAAAAGTAGTATTTGATTTTGAAAATAAATTTTAAATTTGAAAATTTTTAGATATGAAATCAAACTGATCTCACATCCCGAATAGTTTATATAAACGAGCACCGCACCACAAACCGTGTATCTATCCCGAAGAATAGACACACTGCTTGATAATGGGGCTCGATTAGATAAACTAGAAAGGTTTGTGACATCCGTTTGATCCGCGAACCAATTTTATAAGCCGACCAGTTCCCTCGCTTAATATGAAAGCATTAAACGAGGTTTATATTACTCAGGTTCTTAAAATTCCCTATAAGGGCAAGCCCGCATAGTTAATTACATCTTAAGTGACGGGAATCACCTAAGAAAACTCTCGATAATAATCGGTAATTCGCTCCCAAGAATTTCAAAGTTTAAGTTTTCGAGGGATTGAATTTTGGAATTTCAATAGGGAATGGATCAAATTTGGAATATTTTATTTTAGGAGTTCAAAGGAAGAAAGGTAGGAGAAATTACAGATTCGAAGCGAACTTCGGTAATTTCCCGAGTATCCTATTGTTTGGCTTGGATTTAGGAAAGTCCTAATGTTTATCTGATATTTCAATCTTGCCAATTTTAATTAATTTGGACTTATATTTGTATGATAAAATCATACAAATAGCCTGGAAGATGTGAGGGTTTATGTCGTATCGGACGACTATCTCGGAATCCTAAAACCGGTTAGGGCTTAATTTGCAATGCAAATGCCTAACAAAAGGTTGAGGATTTATGTTGCACTAGACAAACTACCTCGAAGTCCTATGGCTTAGTTATTTAATTCTAAGAAAGTTTAGCTTAAGTAGATCCGAGTTTTGCTGATGACGATGGGCGTGCTGCCCACCATGCTCCGAGCTCCTTGTTGTTGCAGAGGTTTAGTTTTAGAAGTCATAAATCAGGAGATGAGAAAAGTGTTTTGGTTTAGAGAAATTCTTGATTTCCAAGTGTTTTTTATGTTTTCATTAAAACAAATCTTAAAGTTGATTATAACAACACAGATTAAGATCCCACGGTTCCATTCTTCCGGCATCGTTATTTTTATCGGATTCTCTTAGTCCAAATGAATTTGCTAAACTTAACTAAATGAGTTCTACACTTTCATTTAGACCGTGGGAAATCCCGTTAGCAACACGTAGGTTACATCATTCGAGGTATTCCCGATCATCCAACAAGACGTTTTAATTTAGTTGTAGTTGTAGTTTTGTTGTTCTGTTTGTAATTAAATTTTGAGTTGTTTTATATTTTGAAATGTTGTGGCGGTGAATTTTATGTTGCAATGACTTTTAATTTAGTTTTGGTTTCAGTTTTAGGGACTACCCTAAAGGTTTTGGTTTTCATGCAACAGTTGTTTATCATGCAAGAAAGGTAAAGTGCATTTTGCAATAAAGTAAATTATAATAAAGTAAGTTGCAATAAAATAAAAGCGTACCTGGAGGGTCTTCCCGTCATCCCAAGCTGCACTTAAAACACAATTAGGATATTTAAGCATTTAAAGCAAGTCCCTAGGTAAAGCTAAGGGAAGGGTTATGGTTTTCTACCAAGTTCCTAATCCTATAGCTAGTCATCTCCTATGACGTCTAGGTTCTTTTGTTTTGGTTTGAGGACGATTTTCTTCATCAAAGAACAATTAAGTTTAGTTGTTCTTAAACATCCTATCATATTGAGAAAGTGTTTAAGAAGAATCTTAAACATCTTTTCAATACCTCTAGGATTGCTTTAAGTCCAAATGAATTTAATCATACAAATGAATTAATCGTCCGGGATTTCAAGTTTTGTTGTTATCTTACTCAGTGAACTAGGACATTTGAATATCCTATGAGGGAAGTAACATTTCATTTAACGTTCTGTTTAGGAGTTATGACAACAAAAGCTTTCGAGGGCAAATTGATGTTCAAATGGTTTGTGATTTAATTTAATTTCAGTTAACGGGTTTAAGTTTGGAATAGTGTTCAAGTTGCTTTATTTTTGAATTTCTTTATGTCTTAGGTAATGTTATTTTTTAATTCAGTTTAATTTAACTTTAATTTAATTTAATTTGGTTTAGTTTTAATTTTAATTTAATTTAATTTTATTTTAATTTTAACTAGATTCTATTATTTAATTTAATTTAATTTAATTTGATTTGATATGATTTAATTTAATTTAATTTAATTTGATTTAATTTAATTTAATTTGAATTAATTTAATTTAATTTAATTTAATTTAATTTAATTTAATTTAATTTAATTTAATTTAATTTAATTTAATTTAATTTTAATTTAATTTAATTTAATTTAATTTAACTTGATTTAATTTGATTTAATTTAATATGTTATAATTTAATTTTATTTAATTTTAATTTAATTTAAATTTTAATTTAATTTAAATTTTAATTTAATTTTATTTTTAATTTTAATTTAATATTTTATTTTTTATGTTTTAAAGATGATTTAATTGTAATTGTTAAAGTATTAATTTAATTGAAATTTTAAAAAGGTTTAATTTAAATAATTTAACTTTAATTTAATTTAATGATTAAGTCTTTTAGCATTTTAAATCTTAAATTTGGATTATCATTTTAATTAGGAATTAAATATTATTGAGATGATTAATTTAGGGATTCTTAAATTAAAGAACAAATCTCTTCCTAATAATATCCCTATTTTAATAATTCCAATTTTATTATTCTTCCAAATTTAATTAATTATTTGATTAAGGTTTATTTCAATTATTTTTAAATTTTTTAATAAGTTTCTACCCTTATTACTCAAATTTCAATCATCCAAATCAGATTAAGATCAAATACTTTACCCTTTAATTTTATTAAGCCTAAAGTTTTAATTAAAGGTTAAAATTTTAATTACCATTTTGCCCTTCAAGCTTAATAATTTCATAACTCACTAAATTGAGCTTAAATGAACTTAAAATTTTTATGTGACTTCACTCATATGTCAATAAAGGCATGAGAGGAGAAAATGTGATTTTTACTGTATTTAATTTATTTATGTAATTATTTTTGGTGGAAAATAGGGATTTCCAAGGAAAATTTAATAATATTACCAAGGGAAAGTTTCTATCCTTAAGAAAATTATGGGACATTCCTAATGACCAGAGGATCACTTGGATCAATTTTAGTGATTTTTTGAATTATATTCTTTTTATTATAATTATTTTGAGTTTGGAGTATTAATTAATTTAAAAATAAAATAAAGGTTGAAAAATGAATTTTATATTTTTCAAAAATCTCTCTGATATCAAGGAAATCAGAGAATCAATTTTTACAATTTTCTGATTTTTCTTTGATTTATTAGATATATTTTAGTGGAAATGCTAAAAATATACATTTTTTTAATTTTAAAATTACCTTAGGGCTTTAAAATTTAATATCTCATCATATAGACTTAAGAAAAATATGGAGTTTGTTGATAAGTGATTAAAATTCAAAATGTAACATTTTGGTGAATTTTTATTATTTTTGTGATTTTTATTATTTTTTAATTATTAAAATATTAAAATAATGCAAAAAATCAACTTTTTTGAAAAATTATATTTTTATTTTTCTTAAACTCCCCTGATATCAGAGAGGCTCCAAAACCAATTTAGTGAATTTTTGAAAAGTATTTTGAAAGTTATGAATTTTTAAAGTTTAAATTGGCTAAATGGCTTAATCAACCCATTTAGTAGGGCTAACCAAGTCCAATGGACTTCAAATTTTTATGGTGGGTTCCTCTGATCCTAAAGGTTAGTGGAGAATTGATTTCAAGTCAATTTGATGTATGATTAGCTTTAATTAATTAAGGACCTATTTTGGATGTTTAAGCCAATTAGGGTTATTCCAAGTGGATTAATTCAAAACCTATTTTTCCTAGGTTCCTTTGGTCATAAGAAACATCACCAAATTTTCCTAGAATTTATTTCACAACATGCTAATTATTGGAATTAAAATACTCAAACTAGCAACCTAGAGTTGAAAAATCAACAACTCTTCATAGGGATGGCCTCTGACTTTGGAAAATTCAGGGAATGTTCCCAAATTCAGAGGCTTCAAAGCTCCTATGGTCTCATGTCATGGTGAATTGTATACATGCATGGAGAATTGAAAATGTGCAGAGAGTAAATAAATTATTAAAAATAAAATACTTGATGAAATTAAATGATTTCTTTTCCACATTATTCTTCTCTGTTCAGCGAGCAAGAGGGTATTTTTATTTTATTTTTCCGATTTTTCTACACAAAGTTATGCATTTTTGAAGTTTAGGGAATTAAATAAATAGAAAAATAACCTATTTTTCTACTTATCCACGCGGCGCCAACTCGGCCTAGGCATCTCCGAAGCGCCGCGTGTCGTCTTCGATTCGGCGCCGCCATCCGACTCGGCGCTCCGGGGCCCGCTGTATCTTTCCGTCTCCTCATCCGATGTGATCTCGGCCGTCCGTCCGCGACGTGTATTAAATGAACGGCATCCGTTCATCGTCCCGAGCTTCCCGGCCAGAGAACCGTCCACACTAAATCCTTAATATCACACTCAATACTTAACGGATTTTCGTGTTCTTATGCTCTATGGATTCGTCTTGAAGAGACGAATACATCTATACGGTGATCATGCATTGAAATTAAGGCATTTAAAATGGAGAATCTCCAGAAGCTCGGGATCAAGAGTTAGCTCATACCTTAGTTCAGAGAAGTGTGGCTTCAATCTAAGGGTTGTGTCACCTTCGATTGGGTCCAAGCAAACTCCAGATGAAGTCCCTTGGCCTGGTGAATTGTCTAGGTATGATTTCGACCAAGCCCGATCACAAAGCTTGGAGGTTGGAACAGATGGGTGGCACTGGAGAGGGGGCTTTCGCTGGTGGACTTCTTCCTTGGTACGGTGAAGGTGTAGGATCAATCAATTTGGGGATTGGTCCATTGTGAAGAAGTGTCTCGGTTTTGTCTTTGAAGTTTGAACTCGAAATTGAGCTCGGTTAGAGGGAATTGGAGTGGAATCCGGTGGGAATCAAGTGCTCTATGTGTAGAGAGTGGTCTGGAATGATTTTGGCAGAGTTTCCTTAAGGTTGGTTCAGCACCTCTCCCATGGACGAGAGAGGTGGGGTTTAAATAGAGCTGGCTGGAGGCTCTCCCAGGGCGAGTTAGGGCTTGGGATCAACTGCTCTGGTGAGGAGAAGAACAGCCATGGTGGCCACTGGGTATGGGGCAGCTCAGCAAGGGAGAATTTCAATGTTGGCTCACATGTGAGCTCTCGGGTGTGGTGTTTTCGGGCGATCCAGGCGGCTGGCCGGCAGGCATGGGTCACCCTCATGTTCGAGTGGATCGGAGTGGGGTTTAGTGTAGGCAATTGGGCTTTGCCATGTGTCAAAAGCTTGGATTAGAATGGTATGGGAGAAGGCTCGTTTTGGATCAAATTGGTCAAATGCATGGATTGGGCTAGGTGCACCACCCAATGTTTGGTTTAGGCTGAAGGGAAATTGATTTGGTTCAGCATAATCAGTAGGGTCGAAGTCACCATCCAAGCACAATTAGGCATAAGCATGGTTAAGGGGAATCATGGGAGTGGTTAATCACCTTATGGGAATGTGGAAAGGATCTCCTCCTTTTGCCCAATGTGGTAAGGTCACAAGTGAGCAACTCACATGGCTTGCATGTGGCTTAAGAGTGGCTTCATGACTTGCATTTGGCTTGGGAAAAAGCTTGGTCAATTTCATGAAAATGGATTTTAAAAATTTTAGTAATTTAAGGGTGATTTGATGGGATTTGGCATATGGCTTGATTTGGATTTATTTTATTATGGGTTTAGAACTTAGGAGATGGTTTCATCCAATGGATGATGATATAGGGTTGTCATGTGGGCTTTGGGCCTTTTGAAATTTAGTGAAGATGGGCTTTTAAAATGGTTTAGGGAAATGGACTTTTGGATTTCAAAACAAATTTTAGGATGAGAATTTTGTAAAGGATTGGATCCAATAAGTGTTGAATTTAATTTAGGAATGTTTCATGAATGATTTGGAATAAATTTGAAGTGGTTTGGGCTTGAATTGGGTTGGATTTGGACCTCTTTGGTAAATGGGCCAATGTAGGTCAAATTAGGCTAACTTGGGCCAATGTTGGGCTAGGGTTGAAATTGATGTAAAATAAATGTTGGGAAATGTTTATGGGAGTGTTTCAAAGAGGTTTTGGCTTTGGTTGGGTTTTGATTTTGGGGTTTGGGCTTATTTGGGTTAGGTTTGGGTTTAGGTCAAAATTGGGCCTTTTAGCTTTGGGTTGAATTTGAGTGGGGTTTGGGTCTAAATTATGGGTAAATCATGTTAGTTTTTTGTTTGTGGGGATGTTAAGGAAGGTTTAGAAAAGGTTTGGGGTTAATTGGAGTTGAATTGGGTTAGTTTGGGCTAGGTTTGGGTCATGGGTCCAAATTGGGCTTTAAGGCCAAAAGTGAAATTGGATTCAAATTTCAATCAAATTAGACTTGGATCTGGTCTATATTTGTGTTGGGAATGTTAAATTGAAGTTTAGAATTGAATTGGACCAGAATTTTGCTCAATTGGGTAGGTTTGGTTTGACATTGGGTTCACTTTGGGTTAAAATGGGTCAAATTGGGGGTTTTGACAAAAGTGGGGTAAATTGACAAATTTGGCCCATGGTGTAGTTGAACAAAATGAAACTGGGAATATTTGAGATTTTCTGGAATTTTCTGGGAATTTTCTGAATTTTTGGATTTTTGGGTCAAGAGGGGTATTTTGGGTATTTGGAGGGTATTGGGAGGTATTTTTGGAATTTTTGGTATTTTTTGCTATGGATGATCAACTTGATTGGTGAGGAAATGTTCAAGGTTAATTTTGGAGAATTTTGGGTGATTTGGAAATTTTGAAAAATTTGGGTAATTTCAAGGGCCTTGGGTAGGCTAGGCGGGTCCGGGGTCCCGGGGGTCAAAAATTGAAAATTTAGAAAATTGAAGATTGGGTGAATGTAAGTGGAATGAAATCATTTTGGTTGAGCCATGAATCCATATCAAGCCCCCATGAGCCATGAAGGGACTCATTTGAGGCATTCACTATGTTGTTCCTAACCCTCTTAGCCAAGGGCTTAGGGGTTAAGGACCATCCATGTGAATCACCTTCATGAGTCAGGAGGTCAAGTTAGGTATGGGTGTGTTTTTAGGATGTGTGTAAAAGTGTAGTGTATAGGTGTAGTGTGTGTGTAAGTCGGCCCTTCACTGGCACCGAGGCACCTGGGGCGAGTCCCAAGGCCAAAGAGTCACTATAGGAACTCATCCTTTAAACTTCCACATTTGATTTCAACCCTTTAGGAGATTAGAGGTCTACAGTCAAGTTTGTGGAGTTTGCAGGGAGTTGAGAAGTGGTTTGAATTTCTAAGTGGTGGGTCCCAATTCTAATCCTCTAGGATAGTTAAAGGAAAAGCCTAAGGCTAGATCCTAAGTACTAAAGAGAAGAAGAGAAGAACTCATCAAAAATGAGGTCAACAATGTTCTAGACATGATTCAAATGAAATTCCAAACACTGAAAGGTCATCCATATAAACTTCAACTCCTTTTTCAATTAAATCACATAAAATTACCATCATACATCTCTGAAATGTAGTAGAGGCATTACATAAAATAAAGGGCATTCTTCCAAAAGTAAATGTAACATAAGGACTGGTAAACGTTGTTTTCTCTTGATCCTCAGGAGCAAATTATATTTGGTGGTACCCAGCATATCCATTCAGAAAACAAAAGTATTTATGCCCAGCCAGTCTATCCAACATTTGATCTAGAAAGGGTAGTGGAAAATGATCTTTCCTTGTGGCAAGGTTTAATTTTCTATAAACAATGCATATTCGCCACCTTGTAACTTGTCTTATTAGTATTAACTTATTCTTTTCATTAGCAGTTACAATAACTCCTCCTTGCTTAGGAACACAGTAAATAGGACTAACTGATGCACTATATGAATAAGGTAGATAATTCCAGCATCCAATCACTTTAAAATTTTTTTCTTAACAACATCTTTCATGATGGGATTTAATCTTTTTTTAGGATCAGCCTAAGGTTTGCAGTTCTCTTCCAAAAGAATTCTATGAATAAAAATTGAAGGACTGATTCCCTTAATATCAGATATTATCCATCCAAAGGCTTTCTTATATTTCTTTAGAACTTTAAACAAACTCACTTCTTCTGTTTCAGTCAATTGAGAGGAAACTATAACTGGCAATGTTGAGGAATCACCTAAAAAGGCATATTTTAAATGAGTAGGAATCATCTTTAATTCAAGTTCAAGAGCTTTTTCCATTGACTAAAAGATTCATCTTTTTTAGTCATGTCCAACAATTCAAAATTTTCATGAACATAATTTAAATGTCCCACATGAAATTCATCAGAACGTTGTAATTCCTCTTTTTGCTCGTGTTCCAATTTTCACTTTCAAATTTCTCTCCATAAGCTGATTTGAAATGACATTCAATTAGATATTTAATAACATCCATTCTGTAGCATTCATAGTTTTTACCTCTTGTAGGATATTTCGTTGATTTTGAGATTTTGAATGTAACAGTTTGATCATTAACTCTCATAGTTAATTCCCTTTTTGCACATCTATCATTGCTCTGCCTATGGCTAGGAAAGGTCTCCCTAAAATTATGGGTATCTCTTTATCTTCCTCCATATCTAGCACAATGAAATCAACAAGAAAGATAAATTGATTCACCTTCACTAAAACATCTTCTATAACTCTTTTAGGATATGTGATCGAACGATCTGTTAATTGCAGAGTTACAGTAGTCAGGTTTATTTCTCCTAATCCTTGTCTTTTGAATATAGATAATGGCATAAGGTTAATACTTGCACCTAAATCACATAAAGCTTTCCCATGAAATATGTTTTTGTTCGCACATGGAATTGTGAAACTACCAGGATCTTTAAGCTTTTTAGGAAGCTTTCTCTGAATTATTGCACTGCACTCCTCGTTAAGTGCAACCGTTTCATTATCTTCAAACTTCCTTTCTCTGTTGAGAATATCCTTTGTCAATTTCACATAGCTTAGCATTTGTTCTAAGGCTTCGACAAATGGAATGTTAATTGTAAGCTTCTTAAATATATCCAAAAACTTTGAAAATTGCTTATCTAACTTTTGTTGTCGAAGTCTCTGAGGAAATGGAGGTGGTGAATTTTCTAAATCAATCTTAGGTGGAGAAATAGGTCTTTCCAAACATTTCGGAGCATCCTCTTTTAGTTATCAATCTCTTCTTTCTCTACTTCAACCTCTTTTTGAACTCTACCTTCAACTCTCTTTCATTTTTCAACTGAATAGCTTTTACTTGCTCTTTATTCTTGTCTCTTTGATTTACTTCTGTATTACTAGGAAGTGTTCCCTGGGGTCTATTACTTAATGAATTGACAATTTGTCCCAATTGATTCTCAATATTTCTGATTATGGCTCTTTGACTTTGCAATTGATTTCCCATTTGTAACGCCACTTCTTCTATAGACAAATTCTTCTCCTTAAATTGTGAAGTATTGTTAAAACCGGGAGGATAGGTTGGTTTATAATTATTATTCCCTTGGTTGTTCCAGTTCCCCAATAGATTTACTTAATTATTCCCCCATTATTGATTACTACCACCCTGATTATTATTGTTCCAGTTAAAGTTTGGATCGTTCTTCCAACCTGGGTTATAATAATTTGAATATTGGTTATTAGGCTTATTTATGAAATTCAAAGTTCCTAATGATGTTTGAGAATCAACCATTTTTCCTAATGAATTTTCTTCAATCATGGAAATTGGCTGATAAAAATTCATTCCAAACTGGTCTATCTTCCTTGAAATTACAACAACTTGATTTGCAAGCATTGCAAAAGCATCATTTTCATGAATATTGACTAGATTTTTAGGATTTAACCTTTCAGAAGGTCATTAAAAATTATTAGTTGTCATTTCTTTAATTAAAGAATAAGTGTCAGAAAACTATTTAAACATCAATAAACCAAAAATAGCTGCATCAGTAGTAGATCTAAAAGATTCAGCTAATTCATTATAAAAAGTTTGAATTATTAACCAATTTGGTATTGAATGATGTGGAAAATTTCTTAGGAAATCTTTAAAATGTTCTCATGCTTCATAAATAGATTCCCCTTCAAGCTGACAAAAAGATATAATATCATTTCTAAGCTTCGCAGTCTTTGATGGTGGAAAATATTTAGCAAGGAATTTTTGCGCTAAATCACCCCAAGTTCTGATAGATCCGGGTGCTAACAAATTTAACCATATCTTAGCCTTAACCCTTAGTGAGAAAGGAAAAAGTCTAAGGGCCCGTTTGGGAGAGCTTATAACTACGGCGAAAATGCCGCCGCACCGTTTGTTTTACAAATTGATTCAGCTTATTTGAAAATGGAGTTTTGTTATTTGCCTGTAAGGGCGGCCGTGGGATCCTCCCTGTGTTCCACTTAGAAATCGTGTATCAAGTAAAAATTTATGCCTCAGCCCTTCTTTCACCCTCGCCCCGTGACCTAATATCCTTGCGACCAACCTTCGCTGGAAACCTCGCGACCTCGTCGCCACCGGATCCTCGCGACCTTCTAAGTGCCCCCGGATCTTCCTCCTCCCTTCTTCTACGTCGATCCAAGGAGGTATGTATGTCTCCCCTTCTACATCTGCCTCCTCCTCCTTCCTTCTTCGATCTCCTCCTCCACCCTTCTGCGATCTGAAGAGGTGTACATGAGTTACAGGAAATTTTTTTTTTTCGGTAGATCGATCCTCGATCTGACAAACTCCTTTTAGTCATTAGA
Source organism: Papilionanthe hookeriana x Papilionanthe teres (assembly GCA_022702705.1). Taxonomy (NCBI): domain Eukaryota; kingdom Viridiplantae; phylum Streptophyta; class Magnoliopsida; order Asparagales; family Orchidaceae; genus Papilionanthe; species Papilionanthe hookeriana x Papilionanthe teres. The sequence goes on along the minus strand of CM040438.1, from coordinate 60,990,676 downwards.
TTGTTGATGTAAGCCTATTGAACCGGACTGTTTCAGTGCTACTTCAGGACTTATTAAAGTTTAAGCAGTAATGCATGATTTGTTTTTTTCTGAAAAATTTTCGGAGGAGAAAGGTTCTCACTTTAAGTCGCTTTCTTGTTGCATGAAATGGATGATCATAATATTCGAGTTCAAATGCCATGCCGGTTTTGGAGTAGGAGACTCTTGTTCATGATAGGGATTATTGCTTCACTTTGTAACCGTATTGTACTATGTTATTATTTACGTATCGCAGTTATTATCTTTATATTTGTTAAATAGTTTCACCCCTGGCTGTTTGGTGGTAACCCAAATAATTTATAAAAGTTCGGATTTATTTATATAATTTGTAATATGTAATCAAAATAATTTGTAATCAAAATAATTTAATATAATAAATCTATATTTAAATAAAAACATAAATAAACAAATTATAAATTATTTTCATTACAAATACCAATTTTCCATAATGCGTATTTATTTAATTAAAACAAATTATAAGTTTTATTCTGGGAAATAACAAATATGCTGCACAGATTATTTATTTAATTAAAAATAAAATTGAAAATAAGCTGTTTACAAAACGCACTAACCAAACAGCTAAACAGATTATTCAGAACAGGGGCAGAATAGTCAATTTTCCAGAATCAGCTGTTTTCCAAACGCTGAAACCAAACAGCCAGACCGCTTATCCAGATCAGCTGCGTATCAGCAGATTATCCAGATAAGCTGCTTATCAGCAGAAGCTGGATAAGTTGCAGCTGCCCCAAACAGAACCTAAGTCTAATAGCATCGTCTGAAACACCATTGTATTTAAAAGTAGCACACAATTCTAGAAAATTGGCAAGATGTAAATTAGGATCTTCAGTTGGTGCTTCCCTAAACTGATTATTAGATACCATCTGGATAATAGTAGATTTAAGTTCAAATGAATTAGCCATTAGAGCGAGTTTTGAATACTACCATGAAGTTTATCTACTGTAGGGTTAGCATAATTTCTTAAATGTCTGAATTCTTGATGGATTTCAACATTTTGATTTGCCATTTTTTAAAATTTTTTATCTTTTTCTGTATATTTATTTTTTCTGATTTTTCTTATAGTTCTTTCTAATTCAGATTCATAAGGCACAAGTTCTTCAGAACTAAACTACGCATACACAATTATAAAACAAAATAAAATAAAATACACTAACAAAAGCAAGGAAAAGTAAAAAAATTAATTTTTCTTGAATTTTCTTTAGAAAAATTTCATTTAATTTCCCTGGTAATGGTGTCAAAAACTTAATCCCCGAATATTTATGCTTTCGTTTTACACTTTATATTTCTTCTCAATGATAATATCTCTTTTTTTTACAACAACATCAAAAACTTGATTCTGAAGCAACTAAGAAATCAACTTTAATTATTTTTAATATGAGATTCTACGCAAGTATACATATCGTTTATCAAGTAATATAGGACTTTCTGATTAAGCCCCGAGATATTGAACCCACATGGAAATGTTCTAAGAATTTAAAGAAAGCAGAAAAATAACTTTTTACTTTTCAAAATGATTTTCCATGTTATTTCGTATTATTAAAAAGTTTAAATTCTTTTTGCTAATTTTTTTAGAAAAAGTAAAGTATGCAACTAAAATTAATAAGACTATTAAATGATATGAAAGGAAATAAGAATAAAATATCTTTTTCTTCTTTCAATGAATTAGTAATAATTATGGAATTTGTTGTGGAATTATCTATATGTGTTGTGCCAAATAGGAGAAGTTATATTCTTTACCCTTACTTGGTTCTATAAAGAACATAGGTTAATTTGATGTTTTGAAATCTTGTAGATAGGTTAGGCAGGGAAGATACTAGCCCTCACTCTAGAGTTTCCTCTTTTCCCTCCACCTGGGGGCTAACATCTCAAAACAAAACTTAAAACAACAAACCAAATTGAGGGCTTTAGTCTGTAACTCTAAAGTCCTCTAATTCTACACCCATTAAAAAGCATATATTCCTTTTTATTTGCACTCAACTATATGGACTTCAATTCTTACCATATAATTTCATATGATTCACTCCAATTTTTTTTGAGACAATATCGCATTGGTTCTTACATGCTCTCACAACAAATTTTAAAAACTCAATTAGCTAAATCAAGAGGTAAATGAAGTGCATGGTAGTAGAATCATTACAACTTCTTCCAACATTAAACATCTATACTTCACACAACTTCCTTCAATAATTTAATTACTTCATCATTTGAAAGGAAAAAGATAAAGAAAACTACTTAGAACTCATGGAGAAAACACAAACACAATTTGATTTGAAAGTAGAAATCATAGTGAAAACACAACAAGTCTTACTTTAAAACCAAATGTAAAAACAAAGATAAAAACTTATCTGAAAATTCTCTCCACAAGACTCTTGAAGTTCATCTAAACTTTTGGTTTACACTAAATAACTCCTTAGGAGGTGGCGCCTAACTTTGAGGATTCACTCTCTTAAATTCTAATACAAACTATGACAAAGAAAAGTGAAAAAGTAAAGAAAGTATGGCAAGAAGAAGACTCTCTTTCTTCCTCTTTCCCTTCAACCACTTCAAGCTTTTCTCAAACTTCTCCTGCTAATACTTCTTTTCAAAACTCTTTTCCTTTTCTGATCTTCAAGTGTTCATTTTAATAATTCTTCAAAAGATGCTTTGGTGTCTCTTCAAATCATGTCGAGATTCAATTTTTCTACCAATGGATACATCTCTTCATTCAAATTTGCCGCCCAAAAGAAGTTAAAGAAATTTAAATCAAAAGTTACTTCAAATACCCCTTAGAAATGACGCCAAATTTGATTTAATTCATCACTTTTAACTGTCGCGCCCATGCACCAGCCATCGGCCCTTAGACATCAGAGGCTAATTTTGCACACTTTTTATTTTTGCTCTAAATTTGATCATTTTTTTTATTTTCATCACAATCACTCATTTTAATCATACCTGCAAGAAAAACATGAAAATACCTTCCATTAAAGTGCAATATCATTAAACATAGATATAAAAAATTGCATAAAAATACTATATATTTTAGGTGTATCGCTGACCAGATATAGTAATTCTCAGATACAAAAAAAAAATTTAAGAAAACGGGAAAGACAAAAGTCAAAAAAGTGAAAAACGCAAGGAAGAAGTTTGAGATTGGAACAAAAAAATTTTAAATGTGCTTGAATTTGCTCATTGCAATGAAGTACAAGCGGAAAAATCAAAGAAGAGAGAACAAGGTGAATCTAGTCATTCTAAGCATGTTGCACCAATAGGGTAAAACTAAAATGAAGCCAAGGTGGCACATTCATCTGAGCAGACATCACAACTCGTTACTATCTCCACCAGTATCACATCTAGTGCTCACACAACTCTGCAGTGATACCCATTTTTTATATATGTTGTGAAGCTAGTAGACTCTATTCCAGAGATATTTGATGACATGGAACATTATTTATTCACTGCAAAACTTCTTAAGGATTGAAATAAGCTGACGACTTTCTTCATCCAGGAGCAGGAATGAAGGATTCCTTTCCTCTGATAATTTTAGAGAATTGGTCTAGTTTAATTTTTTTTATTAATATTTCAAATTTTGGCTTTTAATAATTCATATTTTTATGTTGAATTGTGTTAAGTCGTGTTTATGTGATAGTTCAATTTTATGGTTTATAGTAGTTGTAGTATTTTCATTATGAGTCATTTCAATATTTATTTTCACTTATAGCATAACTTGTTCTTTTTTATATATATTCTAACGTATATATAATAGCTAAATGGATCCATCAGAGGAATATGAAATCATAGAGAAAGTTGAACGAGTAATGATTCTGACTAAAATAATATATCAAATTAATGAGTAATAACAAAGAAATTTGTGCAATACACCTTTGGTCTCATCATCATCTATGGGTGACAAGTGAGTTTGACAAGTACTCAAAGCTCATCCAAGCATAACTCATAGAATGTTTCAGATGTCAAAAACAATTTTATGTGATTTATTGGATGAATTACAAACTATTGTACTCCAACATGCATGCCTATCAAAGCATTCAAACATCAGATCGGACAATCATTGCCCTATGAAGACTTTAGTACAAATGAATACAATACATCCAAAGAGAAGATGTTCAGGAGATGAACCTGTTAAGTGACGAGATTATAGATGCTTAGATGAACTCATCAACTGTATATGTAACATTTTGTATCGTCGTCTTGTAAATGTTTCCTTTTCGAATGCAATGTTTATTTTTAAATGTCTACTTTCTATTTTTATGAAGTATCGTGTATTATGGATTTGTTGATGAGTACTTACTATTATTTTTTATTATAAAATGAAATATTTTGTATTGTTCTATTACGCATCGAGTCTATTTACCATTTAAAGTCATAATGTATTATAATCGCAACAAAAAGGATCTCAAGATCATCAAGCGCGTTGAGAGCACTACACTACCACTGTGGTACACAATGTTTGAATACACATTAAAGAGAAAAATTAGCTAGTGGAATAGATTTTATTGTTGTCCCAAAAATAAGATACGAGAAGCACACATGTTTTTTCGTTGGGTTGATGATTCAGATGAGTTCACTCCAGACAGTGAACATGTGAGAAGTGATGTTGCAGTTGAGAATAAATTATGCCATAGACCTGATCATCTTGACATAAAGACTATCGTCATTATAGCCTTGGTTGTTATTTTTATGGATATATGCATGAAATAACTGTTCACAATTTATGTATGCAGAAATTTGGACTCCTTTTATGTTTTTTGTATGTTGAACCTGTTTTTGTTATTTTATTGTAATTAAACATGAGTTATTCAGATAAATTACATATCTAAGGGCAAAACAGCCCTTTTATTAGAAACAACTGCATCACAGCTTATTATCAAAACTGACTCATGTTTTTCCAACAACAGTTCTATGAAAGCTCGTAAGATGTTGCTTCTCCAAAAACAGCTTCATAGCTATTTATTGAAAAAATAACAGCCACCCCAAGCTCACCCTTATAAAGATGTAATTGCATGAGATCTTTACTAAACTGAAAGTGCTAACAAATGATACAAAATATATTCTGTGACAAAAAATCCAGTTATAAATCTTATCCAAAACAGGTTGCCAATCTTTAATAACGAAATTACAGCTAGAAATAAGAATGCCCGAATATTTAAGTCACTTAAATCCATAAATGCAAAATTTTATTGAAATTTTAGAACTCCAATTAACTGAAGCGGACGCCATTCATCGAGCAGGAGATGTACTTGATCAAATAAGAGGTAATCAAAGATGGAACTGAGTTGGCTAATGAGATATCATTTTTAATTTTAGGCGTAATCAACTTGAGCTTAGATCCCGTGTCACGTCGAGTTCAACAATTGTCAGACATTTATTTGGTACTACTTCTTAGACCAATAATGGGTAAATTTTTAAAATAGTATTATTTTTATAATTTAAATAAATACTTTAAAAATAACATACTCAAAATCAACAGAATCATCAGATCAGTAGGCAATTTTTCACTTCAGCATAAAAATCATTCACTTACTGACGTGATGATTGTTTTGCCACATCAACGGGTAAAATAACCTGCTGAGGCAGCGATTTTGTAAAAAAGATTCTTATAAAATCATAATACAGCATATTTAGCTCAATTGGTAGAGTGCAAAATTCTTAACTTTATCGTCCTGTTCAACCCCCACAGTGATAATTTTTGAAAGCATATTTTTTACATAATTATTCTTTTTAATTATTTAATTTAACAAATAAATTAAAATTATATAAAATTTATTAAATGTTATATTCCCAATATAATTTTTTGATAAAAACTAAAAAATCAAAGTTATAATATAAAATAAAATAACTTTAATTTTATTAAATTTTCATTTAAATTTACATCGAATGAATAATTAACTGAATTTTATTCATCAAGATTGATTTTTTTATGTAAATTAAAATGAAAATTTTATATAATTAAAGTTAATTTATTTCATATTATAATATTGATTTTTTTTATTATTAAAAAAATTAAACTGAGTTATAAAAAATTTTAAATTGAGTTATATTTTTTTAATAAATTTTATATAATTTAAATTTTTTTGCTAGATTTAAAAAATTAAAATATAATTAAGTAAAAAATTTTGCATCTGAAAAAAACACCATAAAGCACAAACACATTAGCATAAAATTAAGAATTTTGTACTCTACCAAGCAAAATAGCTTTTGTGTTATGGTTTCATGTATAAAGTAATAATAATCTATATTTCTACTCGATAATTTTTTTTTTTTTTTTTTTTTTTACAAAATCACCATTTTAACAAGCGATTTTACTTGTCGATTTGTCAGAGAAAAGATCGTCACGTTAATAGATGATTTTTATGTTGATGAGGTAAAATGACTTGTGTTTTTGCATATGGTAAATATTTTATTTTTTCAGTATCTATTTAAAATAATAAATTTATAAAAAAATTATTTTAAAAATTTTACAATTTATAACTCTTTCGAGAACTCTACTGCAGGATTTTCTTAGAAATATATTTATAAAAGTACATCCGGCAAAAATAGACCCATTCCTATGGACAGCGATCGCTTAATTGCTTGAGGTTGGTATGCCCTTAGGAGACAGACCTGCACACTTCCAGAAATCCTTTCCAACAGAGGGGCTGCTTCATGCCTAAGTTGCACACCTACCCACTTCGGCCCATGTGCTCGGGCAAAAACCAGAGGTCTCTGCTCCGAGTACGATGACCGGGAGTTCACGTGCATGGTTTTTAGCACAAAAAGGTACGCGCGGCGGAAGAAATCTTGCCCGTGAGAGTGGGGCCCACTGAGATCGGCAAAACGAAGTTTTATTTTGGGGCCCGAGTCGACGGTAAAGCTGTGATCCTGCCAATGCATCTCGGTTTCCACGTGTTAGATGCAAAATTATTAACTTTTGCAGTTGTCAAAAAAATTAGTAGCCTGTGTTTGCGCGTGGCATTTCTCGATCTGTTTTGAACATCCCGGAAAAGAGACCTTTTATGCTAAACGATGAGCCTTTTTTTTTCTCTACAAGGATTTCTTTCGTGTGTAATCTTTTTCGCATAAAAAATTTCTAGCCGCCTAAAAATTGTGGAAAAATTATTTTATAAGGATACTACACCTAATGTTTGCATTCAGGATTTAATGAACATGTGTCAAGGGGTAAGTGGCTTCACACATTTAAAAAATCTACCCAACTGGTATACTGAAGCGAGTCCCAATTACTACGTGGTAAGTGCACATTGGATAGACAGATTTTATGGAATTTAATTAATTGCATTGGCCCTTTGAATGATCCCTGGCTTGTTGGTGGTGATTTTAATGTTATTTCTGCTGTTCATGAGAAGAGAGGTGGTCTCTCTCCTAATATTAATCTTATTTCTAGCTTTAATAATGCCATTCTGGATGCTGAGCTTTTTGATTTAGGGTTTACTGGTAATTCTTTTACTTGGCATAGGGGTAATGTTTTTGAAAGACTTGATAGGTTTTTAGCTAATTCTAGTTGGTATAATAGGTTTATTAATTTTGAAATTCTGCATTTGGCCTTTAATGCTTCTGATCACACTCCTATTTTATTAAAAGTTTTCAATAAGACCATTAAAAGAGCATATCATTTCAGTTTCCTTAATGTTTGGATTCAGCATCCGTGTTTTTTGGATTTCATAAAAAGTAACTGGTTTTCCAATAATATTTGTTATCATACTCTTAATTATGGGCAGAAGTTATGGTATATTCATAAACATCTTGTTAATAAATTAAGATCTTGGAATTGGAATGTTTTTGGCAATATCAATAATATGGTATTAGAGGCTGAGACTAGAGTAAAGGATTTGGAGGTCTTGTATCATCATAATATTATTAATCTTGATCTCTTTACTCAAGCTCAGAAAGATCTTACTTATGCTATTAACATTGAGGAAAACTTTTATGCTCAAAAAGCTTTTAGGTGTAATTTTATGGATGGAGATAGAAATGCCTCCTTTTTTCATGCTTGCATCAAGAGTAGGAGAAACAGAAATTTTATCTCCTCTATTAGAGATGTTAATGGTTATTTATTAACTATTGAGGAAGATATTATTAATGATGGTATCAGATTTTTTTCTAATTTGTTCTCTAATGATAACAGTACTTTGGATATGATTAACTTTGATGTTTTTCCTCGGAATGAGAATTTACATATGAAGAATTTCTCTTATGTGTCTTCTTCTTCTGAGATTAAGACTGTTCTGGACAGTATGAATGTTGGTAAGGCTGCTGGGCCTGATGGCTTTACTGTTGATTTTTATAAACATTGTTGAGACATTATTAAAACTGAGTTTATTGGTATTATTCAGGATTTTTTTCGTGGCATTGATTTACCAAAATTTTTTAAAAATTCTAATATTGTGCTCATCCCTAAAGAACTTGTTGTTAGCTCTTGGAATTGTTTTAGACCTATCAGTATTAGTACTGTTATTTCTAAAATAATTTATAAGATCATTGTTGGCAGAATTCAATGTGTCTTGTGTAATGTTATTTCTTTAAATCAGACGGCTTTTATTAAGGGTAGGAATATTATTGAGCATGCTCTTACAGTGCAAGAGCTGTTATTGGATATTGACAAAAGGAAAAGAGATGGGAATGTTATTTTCAAAATGGATATTAAAAAAGCCTTTGATTCCATGAGATGGGAATTTATTATTCATGTGTTGAAGGCTCATGGTTTTAATATGGATTTCTGTAATTTAGTTTACAGAATTCTTAATAATAACTATTATTCTCTTATTATTAATGGTAACTCTAATGGGCATTTTATGGCTACTAAAGGAATTAAGCAAGGAGACCCTCTTTCTCCTTATTTTTTTATACTTGCTTTTGATTATTTTTCTAGGTGTATTAATAAGCTTTATGAGGATAATCCTTCCCTTAACTATGTGCATAAAGGTAACATTAGTATTTCTCATTTATGTTATGCTGATGATCTTATTATTTTTACTAATTCTAATAAGAGATCTATTAAGGATTTGGAAGCTTTTTGGTCATTTCCAGAGGACCTCTGGCTTACATTTCAATACTGCTAAGTGTCACTTTTATGGCTCTAAATACATCTCCAATGGTAAGTTAAATTGGATTGCTGATTATACTTTATGTTAGCCTTCTACTTTGCCTATTAAGTATCTTAGTTTTGTTTTGCATAAGAATTCTAAGAGAATTGCTTTGTTTTTTGATTTGGTGGACAAGATTAGAATGAAAATTCATTCTTGGGAGAACAAGTTCCTTTCTTTTGGGGGGAGGATTACTCTTTTAAAGAATATACTTACTTCTCTTCCTCTTTATATTATTCAGGTGATGAATGTTCCTCATGCTATTATTAGGAAGTTAGAGATTTTATTTAACAGTTTCTTATGGGATGGGTGTCGTAAGAAGGGTTTACACTGGAAATGTTGGGATAAGCTTTGTAAACCCTTGTCTAGTGGTGGCTTGGGTTTTCGTAGAACTGCTGATTCTATTAGGTACAACTTTATGAAGTTGTGGTTTCATTTTAGAGAGAAAAACTCTATTTGGGCTTATCTTCATTCTTCTAAGTATTGTGGTAATTTGCATCCTTTATCTACCACACCCATACCCAACTTGACCTCCTGACTCATGAAGGTGATTCACATGGATGGTCCTTAACCCCTAAGCCTTTGGCTAAGAGGGTTAGGAACAACATAGTGAATGCCTCAAATGAGTCCCTTCATGGCTCATGTGGTCTTGATATGGCTTCATGGCTCAACCAAAATGATTTCATTCCACTTACATTTACCCAATCTTCAATTTTCTAAATTTTCAATTTTTGACCCGGGACTCCGGACCACCAAACCTACCAAATGCCTGTCGAAACTACCCAAAATTTGCAAAATCACCTAAATTACCCAAAATTACCCAAAATCATTCCTAAACATTTCCCTCCACTCAAATTGATCATCCATAGCCAAAAATACCAAAAATTCCAAAAATACCCCCCAATACCCTCCAAATACCCAAAATGCCTCTCTTAGCCAAAAAATACCAAAAATTCCAAAAATTCCCAGAAAATTCTAGAAAATCTCAAATATTCCCAATTTCATTTTGTCCAACTACACCATGGGCCAATTTTGTCAATTTACCCCACATTTGTCAAAATCCCCAATTTGACCCATTTTAACCCAAAGTGAACCCAATGTCAAACCAAACCTACCCAATTGACCCAAATTTTGGTTCAATTCAATTATAAACTTCGATTTAACATCCATAATATCAATCTAGACCAAATCCAAGTCCAATTTGATTGACATTTGAATCCAATTTCACTTTTGACCTTAAAGCCTAATTTGGACCCATGACCCAAACTTAGCCCAAATTAACCCAATTCAACTCCAATTAACCCCAAACCTTTTCTAAACCTTCCCTAACATCCCCACAAACAAAATACTAACATGATTTGCCCAAAATTTGAACCCAAACCCCACTCAAATTCAACCCAAAACTAAAAGGCCCAATTTTGACCTAAACCCAAACCTAACCCAAATAAGCCCAAACCCCAAAATCAAAACCCATCCAAAGTCAAAACCTTTTTGAAATACTCCCATAAACATTTCCCAACATTAATTTTACATCAATTTCAACCCTAGCCCAGCATTGGCCCAAGTTAGCCCAATTTGACCTACATTGGCCCATTTACCAAAGAGGCCCAAATCCAACCCAATTCAAACTCAAATCACTCCAAACTCATTTCAAATCACTCATGACATATCCCTAAACCAAACCCAACAATTATTTGGCCCAAACTTCTACAAAATTCCCATCCATGAATTCATTCTTAAACCTAAAGGCACATTCCCTTTAGCCTTCCTAAAAGCCCATCAAAAATGACTTCAAAAGGCCCAAAATTCATCCAAAGCCCACATGACACTTCCCCTCATCATCCATTTAATCAAAATCACCCCTAAGTTTCAAGATCATCATTAAACCAATCCAAATCAAGCCTTATGACAATTCTCCTTAAATCCATAAAAATTTCCAACACCCCTCCTCATGAAAGTTGACTAAATTTTTCCCAAGCCAAATGGAGCCATGAAGTCATGCATAAGCCACATGGGAGCCATGAGAGCCATGGAATCTACTTTCCACCTCACCAAGCCATTAATGGCAAGAGAGGGGATCTCTTTCTTAAACCTTTTTTAAACCCTTTTTACCTTAAACATGATACACTCTAAACCATACTTTGCCACCTAATCCTTGAAGTGGACTTCACTACCTTTGGTAGGTTGACTCACATGATCCTCCCAGCCCAAAACCAAAACTTGGAAGGGTGCACAAAACCCAAAATGGTGGGTTGACCCATTTGAACCCAAAGTGACCTTATCTCCATTCCATTTTAATTCAAGCCCTTTACACATGGCATTGGTCCATTGCTACACAAAACCCAACCCCGACCCACCCGAACCCGTGGGTGACCCATGCCTGCCGGCCACCCACTGGATCGCCGGAAAACACCACACCCGAGAGCTCGCATGTGAGCCAACATTGAAATTCTCCTTCGTTGAGCCGCCCTAAGTCCGGTGGCCGCCATGGCCGTTCTTCCCTTGACCTAAGCAGCTGATCCCAATCCCTAACTCCCCCTGGGAGGCCCTCCAGCCTCTCCTATTTAAACCCCACCTCTCTCGGCCATGGAGGAGGTGCTGAACCAACCTTAAAGAAACTCTGCCAAAATCATTCCAGACTACTCCCCACACATGAGAACTTGATCCCCACTCGAAATCCCTCCGTCATTTCCTCTCTACGAGCTCGATTTAGAGTTGAAATCCAAGCCCAAAACCAGGACACTTCTCCACAGTGAGCCAATCCCCAAATTGATTGGTCCTACACCTTCACCAGACCAAGAGAAGAAGTTTACCAGCAAAAGCCCCTTCTCCAGGCCACCCATCTGTTCCAGACTCCAAGCTTTGTAATCAGCTGTGGTCGAAATCATACCTGGACAATTCACCGAGCCAAGGACTTCATCCGGAGCTTGCTTGGACCCAATCGAAGGTGACACAACCCTCGGATTGAAGCTTCACTTCTCTGAGCAAAGGTATAGACTCATTCTTCTTCCCGAGCTTACAGAGATTCTCCATTTAATTTGAATCAATTTCAATGCATGTTTACCGTATGGATGTGTTCGTCTCTTCAAAACGAATCCATAGAGCATAAGAACACAAAAATTCGTTGAGAATCGAATGAGAAATTAGGGTTAGAAGGTTGACGGTCACGGGTGCACACCAGTCGTAGACGATGACTGGGAGCCGTCGGATTGAGCGTGTATCGAGCGGACGGTCTGGATTAAGCCGGACAGCGCGATGGTACGTGAACCGCGGGGCCCTGGAGCGCTGAGTCGGATGGCGGCGCCGAATCAGAAGACGACGTGTGTGCATTCGGAGCTGCCGAGGTTGAGCTGACGCCGCGTCACTTAAGTAGAAAAATAGGATTTTTTCTATTTATTTAATTACCAGAACTTGGAAAATTCATAACTTTGTGTAGGAAAATCCTAAAAATAAAATAAAAATATCCTCTTGCTCAGTGAACAGAGGAAAATAATGTGGAAAATAAATCATTTAATTTCATTGAGTAGTTGATTTTTAATAATTTATTTACTCTCTGCACACTTTCAATTCTCCATGCATGTATACAATTCACCATGGCATGAGACCATAGGGCTTTTGAAGCCTCTGAATTTGGGGACATTCCCTGAATTTTCCAAAGTCAGAGACCATCCCTATGAAGAGTTATTGATTTTTCAATTCTAGGTCATTATTCTGAGTATTTTAATTCCAATAATTATCATATTGTGAAATAAATTCTAAGAAAATTTGGAGAGGTTTCTTATGACCAGGGGACCCTAGGAAAAATAGGTTTTGAGTTAACTCACTTAGAATAACCCTAATTGGCTTAGACACCCAAAATGGAACCTTAATTAATTAGAGCTAATCATACATTAAATTGACTTGAAATCAATTCTCCACTGACCTTTAGGATCAGAGGAACTCACCATAAAAGTTTGAAGTCAATTGAACTTGGTTAGCCCTATCAAATGGGTTGATTAAGCCATTTAGCCAAACTTAAACTTCAAAAATTCATAACTTCCAAAATAATTTTCAAAAATTCACCAAATTAGTTTTAGGGCCTCTCTGATATCAGGGGAATTTAAAAAAATTAAAATTGTAATTTTCTAAAAAGGTTGATTTTTTTACATTATTTTAATATTTTAATAATTAAAAAATAATAAAAATCACAAAAATAATAAAATTCACCAAAATGTCATATTTTGAATTTTAATCCTTTCGGAACAAACCCCATATTTTTCTTAAGTCTCTATGATGAGATATCAAATTTTAAAGCCCTAAGGTAATTTTAAAATAAAAAAAAATGTATTTTCTAGCATTTCTACTAAAATAATTCTAATAAATCAAAGAAAAATCAGAAAATTATAAAAATTGGTTCACTGGTTTCCTTAATATTACAGAGATTTTTTAAAAATATAAAATTTATTTTTTCAACCTTTATTTTATTTTTAAATTAATTAATACTCCAAAACTCAAAATAATTATAATAAAAATAATATAATTCAAAAAATCACCAAAATTGGTCCAAGTGGTCCTCTAGTCATTAGAAATGTCCCATAATTTTCTAAAGGACGGAAACTTTCCCTTGGTCATATTATTAAATTTTCCTTGAAAATCCCTATTTTCCACCAAAAATAATTACATAAATAAATTAAATACAGAAAAATCACATTTTCTCCTCTAATGTGTTGATTGACATATGAGTGAAGTCACATAAAAATTTCAAATTCATTTAAGCTCAATTTAGTGAGTGATGAAATTAGTAAGTTTAAAGGGCAAAATGGTAATTAAAATTTTAACATATAATTAAAAATTTTAGGTTTAATTAAAAGGGTGGGTAAAATATTTGATACTAAGTTGATTTTTGCATGTTTGAAACTTAGGTAATTAAAGGGTGGAAACCTACCTAACAATTTGAAAATAATTAAAATAAACCTTAATTAAATAATTAATTAAATTTGGAAGAATAATGAAAAATTGGAATTATTAAAATAGGGATATTATTAGGAAGAGATTTATTCTTTAATTTAAAAATCCCTAAATTAATCACCTCAATAACATTTAATTCCTAATTAAAATGATAATCCAAATTCAAGATTTAAAATGATAAAAGACTTAATCATTAAATTAAATTAAAGATTAAAACATTTAAATTAAATTCTTCCAAGATTTCAATTAAATTAATACTTTAATAATTAAATTAAATCATCTTTAAAATATAAAAAAAGAGATATAAAATATTAAATTAAAATTAAAAAAATTTAAATTAAATTTAAATTAAATTAAAACATATTAAACTAAATTAAATTTAAATTAAATTAAAACATATTAAGCTAAATTAAATTAAATTAAATTGAAACATATTAAACTAAATTAAATTAAATTAAATTAAATTAAATTAAAACATATTAAATTAAATTAAATTAAATTAAAATATATTAAACTAAATTAAATTAAATAAAATTAAATTGAAAGTAAAATTAAACCAAATTAAATTAAACTAAAATTAAATTAAATTAAATTGAATTAAATATAACATCACCAAAGACATAAAGAATTCAAAATAAATCTAAAACAACTTGAACATTATTCCAAACTTAAACCCATTAATTGAAATTAAATTAAATCACAAATCACTTGAACATTAATTTGCCCTCAAAAGCTCGTGTTGTCATAACTCCTAAATGGAGTGTTAAGTGAAGTATTACTTCATTCATAGGATATTCAAATGTCCTAGTTCACTGAGCAAGATAACAAAACTTGAACTCCTGGATGATTAATTCATTTTGTATAATTAAATTCTCTTGGACTTAAAACAATCCTAGAGGTATTGAAAAGATGTTTAAGATTCGTCTTAAGCACTTCCTCAATATGATAGGATGTTTATAAGAACAATTGAACTTAATTGTTCTTTGATGAAGAAAATCGTCCTCAAAACAAAACACAAGAACCTAGACGTCATAGGAGATGACTAGCTATAGGAGTAGGGCCTTGGTAGAAAACCATAACCCTTCCCTTAGCTTTACCTAGGAACTTGCTTTAAATGATTAAATATCCTAAATTGTGTTTAAGTGTAGCTTGGGATGACGGGAAGACCCTCCAGGTACGCTTTTATTTTATTGCAATTTATCTTCCTGCAATTTACTTTATTGCAAAATGCACTTTACTTTTCTTGCATGATAAACAACTGTTGCATGAAAACCCACACCTTTAGGATAGCCCCTAAAACTGAAACCAAAACTAAATTAAAAGTCATTACAAGATAGAATTCACCGCCATAACATTTCAAAATATAAAACAACTCAAAATTTAATCACAAACAGAACACAAAACTACAATTATAACTAAATTAAAACGTCTTGTTGGATGATCGGGAATACCTCGGATGATGTAACCTACGTGTTGCTAACGAGATTTCCCACGGTCTAAATGAAAGTGTGGAACTCATTTAGTTGAGTTTAGCAAATTCATCTGGACTAAGTGAATCCGATAAAAATAACGATGCCGGAAGGATGGAACCGTGGGATCTTAACTGGTGTTGTTATAATCAACTTTAAGATTTGTTTTAATTAAAACATTAAAAAACACTTGGAAATTAAGACCTTCTCTAAACCAGAAAATGTCTCTCATCTCTTGATTTATGATTTCTAAAACTAAACCCTCTGCAACAACAAGGAGCTCGGAGCATGGTGGGCAGCACGGCCATCGTCATCAGCAAAACCTGAGTCTACTTCAGCAAAACTTTCTTAGAATTAAATAACCAAACCATAGGACTTCGAGGTAGTTTGCCTAGTGCAACATAAATCCTCAACCTTTTGTTAGGCATTTGCATTGCAAATTAAGCCCTAACCGGTCTTAGGACTCCGAGGTAGTCGTTCGATACGACATAAACCCTCACATCTTCGAGGCTATTTGTATGATCATGTCATACGAATATAAGTCCTAATTAATTAAAATTGGCAAGATCAAAACATTAAATAAATATTAGGACTTTCCTAAATTCAAGCCAAACAATAGGATAGTCGGGAAATTACCGAAGTTCGCTTCGAATCTGTAATTTCTCCTACCTTTCTTCCTTTGAATTCCCAAAACAAAATGTTCCAAACTTGATTCATTCCCTATTGAAATTCCAAAATTCAATCCCTTGAAAACTTAAACTTTGAAATTCTTGAGAGCAGAATTATTGATTATTATCGAGAGTTTTCTTAAGTGATTCCCGTCATTTAAGATGTAATTAACTATAGGGGCTTGCCCTTATAGGGAACTTTAAGAACCCAGGTAATATAAACCACTGCTTAATTCATTTATATTAAGCGAGGGAACTTGTCGGCTTATAAAATTGGTTCGTAGACCAAACGGATGTCACAAATCTCCTAGTTTATTTAACCGAGCCCCATCATCAAGCACTATGTCTATTCTTCGGGATAGATACACGGTTTGTGATGTGGTGCTCGTTTATATAAACTATCTGGGATGTGAGATCGGTTTGATTTCATATCTTAAAATTATTTTCAAAATCAAATACTACTTTCTAAACCATATATATATATTTAAATTAAATTTAAAATCTAAAATTCGCCGACCATTTCTGTTAGGCGACCCCTTTTAAAAATAAAACACATAACCTAAAAATATGCCGACAATAACTTGATTTCTTTTCCACATTATTCTCCTCTTTTCACTGAGCAAGAGGGTATTTTTAGTTTATTTTTGTGATTTTTCTACACAAAGATATGGATTTTCTATGTTCTAGGTATGTAAATAAATCAAAAAATCCATATTTTTCTACTTATCCACGCGGCGCCGACTCATCCTCGGCAGCTTCGAAAGTCCACGCGGCGAGCTCCCATTCAACGCCGCCATCCGACTCAGCGCTCCAGGGGCCCGCGGTTCATGTAATGTTCTCTGGTCCGGCGCAATCTGGATCGTCCACTCGATACACGCTCGATCGGACGGCGCCTGGTCATCGTCTACGACTGGTGTGCACCCGTGACCGTCCACACTAAAACCCTAAGAACTCTCTCATTTCTCAACGGATTTTCTTGTTCATATGCTCTATGGATTCGTCTTGAGGAGACGAACACATCCATACAGTTTACATGCTATGAAATTAAGCCAGTCAAAATAGAGAATCTCTGAAAGCTCGGAAAAGGAGAGGTCTATACCTTAGCTCTGAGAAGTGAAGCTTCAATCAGAGAGCTGTCGCACCTTCGATTGCACCCAAGGAAGCTCCAGATGAAGTCTCTAGCTCTGGGGAATTGCCTAGGTACAACTTCCACCAAGCCCGATTTCAAAGCTTGGTCGATAGAGAGAATGGCTGGCCTGGTGAGGGGGCTTCCACTAGGGAACCTCTTCTCTTGGTCCTGTGCAGGTGTGGGTGAGTTTAATTTGATTTTGGTGGAGGTTCCAGGGATGTCCTGTTCTAGGCTGAGAATTGAGCTCCAAAATTGAGCTTAATCAATGAGGTTTAGGGCAGGAGAACAGTGGGGATCAATTGCTCTAGTCCAGGAGAAGGTCCTGGAGCAATTTTGGCAGAGTTTTGTTTAGGTCTGGTTCATCACCTTGTTTGGCCGAGAGGGGGTGAGGTTTAAATAGACATGGCTGGAGGGCTCCCCAGGGGCAATTGAAGGCTTGGATCAACTGCTCAGGGCAAGGGAAGAACAGCCATGGTGGCCATTTAGGTTGGGACAACTCAGTAAGGGGGAATTAAATTTTTGAATCAATTTAGACCTCTCGGCCATGGTGTTTTCCGGCGACTATGGTGGCTGGCCAGCCAGGCATGGGTCACCTTCAGGGTCAGGGAGGTCAGGGCTTGAATTTGGTGCCAGCAATGGAGGTTGGCCATGTGTCTAAGGCTTGATTCAAAATGGAATGGGGAAGGGGCTCTTTTGGACTTGGTTTGGTCAACCCATGGAAATGGGCTTGGTGCACCCACCAAGGTCTGATTTGGACTGAAGGGAATCAGGTAAGTCAGCTAGCTTAGTGTGGAGAAGTCACCATCTAGGCATATTTAAGCTTAAGCATGGTTTAGGGGAAGCATGAAAAGGTTTAATCACTCTTAAGGGAATCATTAAAGGTCCCCCTCCTTTTGCCCAATATGGTATGGTCACATGAACACCACTCGCATGGCTTGCATGGGGCTTAAGGATGGCTTCATGGCTGCCTATGGCTTGCCCTTGGCTTGGCTCAATTTCATGAAAATGGATTTTGGGATTTTTGATGGATTTAGGAGGAAATTGGCATGAGGCTTGATTTGGAATTATTTAATGATGATTTTGAAACTTAGGGGTGATATCAATTAAAGGTATGATGAAAAAAAATTGTCATGTAGGCTTTAGAGCCAATTTTGGGCTTTTGGATTTGGTGAGAATGGGCTTTTAGAATGGTTTAAGAAAGTGGGCCTTTAGGTTTGAAAACAAATTGGTGGATGGAAATTTTGTGAAGGATTGGGCCAAAAAAATGTTGGTTTTAGTTTAGGGATGTGTCATGAACATTTTAGAAAAGATTTGGTATCATTTAGAGTGGAATTCGATTTAATTTGGGCTTTTTTGGTAAAGGAGCCAAAGTGGGTCAAATTGGGCTAACTTGGGCTAAGGTTGGGCTAAGGTTAGATTTGATTTAAAATTAATTTTTAGAAATGTTTATGGGAGTGTCACAAAGAGTTTTAAACTTTGGTTGGGCTTTGATTTTGAGATTTGGGCCCATTTGGGTTAGTTTGGGTTTAGGCCAAAAATGGGAATTTTGGTTTTGGGTTAGGTTTGGGTGGAGTTTAGGTTCAAATTTGGGATAAATCTTGTTAGTGTTTTGTTTTTGGGGATATTATTAGAAAATATTTGGGGCCAATTGAGGTTGAATTGGGTTGGTTTGGGCTAGGTTTAGGTCATGGGCCAAAATTGGGCCTTAGGTCTCAAATTGAAATTGGATCCAAATGTCAATCAAATTGGACTTGGATTTGGTCTAGATTGATATTGGGGATATTAAATTGAAGTTTAGAATTGAATTGGATTAAAATTGAGGTCAATTGGGTTGGTTTAGTGGGACAATGGGTTTACTTGGGTTAAGAATGGGTCAAATTGAGGGTTGTGGTTAAATTGGGCTAAATTGACAAAATTGGCTTATGGTGTAGTTGAAAAAAATGAAATTGGGAATATTTGGGATTTTTTGGAATTTTCTGGGAATTTTATGAATTTTTTGGAATTTTTGGGTTAAAAGGGTATTTTGGGTATTTGGCTGGTATTGGGGGTATTTTTGGAATTTTTGGTATAGTTAGCTAAGTATAATCAATTTGAGTGGAGAGAAATGTTTAGGACTGATTTTGAGTAATTTTGGGTAATTTAGGCAATTTTGCAAATTTTGGGTAGCTTCAAGGACATTTGATAGGTTTGGTGGTGTAAGGCCCCGGATGTCAAAAATTAAAATTTTGAAAAAATGAAGATTGATCAAGTTTTAGTAGAATGGAATCACTTTGGTTGAGCCATTAAGCCATATCAAGACCATAAGAGCCATGAGAGGACTCATTTGAGGCATTCACTATGTTGTTCCTAACCCTCTTAGCCAAAGGCCTAGGGGTTAAGGTCCATCCATAAGAATTACCTACATGAGTCAGGAAGTCAAGCTAGGCATGAATGGTTTTAAGATTTGGAATGTGTGTGAAAGTGTAATGTGTGCAGGTCAACCCTCACCAGACCAGGCCACCCAGGGTAGTCCTAAGGCCAAAGAGTCCTATAGGGAACTCTTCCTTTAAACCTCCACATTTAATCTTAACCCCCAAGTGACTTGGGGGTTTACAATCAAACTTGTGGGGTTTGAAGGGAATTTAAGAAGTGTTTAAATTTCTAAGTGGTGGGTTCCATTTCTAGTCCTCTAAGATAGTCGAAGGGAAAGCATAAGGCTAGATCCTAAGTACTAAGGAGAGAGAAGAGAAAAGACCTCATCAAAAATGAGGTCAACGAACCCTGGTTAAATTCAGAGCTCTATAAATAGGAGCCCATTCTACAGAGAAAATCGTACCAAACCTCCCCCCTCTTAGTACACATACCCATTTTAGTCTATTCTAGTTTAATTTAGTCTCTTCCATACTTAGGGTGCCACTTTATTTTATATCTAGTGAGTTTATTTTGAGTGTTTATTGTGTGTAATTGCTGTTGGAGTCTTTCATCATTGCGTTGGAGTCAGTAGAAGCCAGCGGAACTCTTAACAGAATACTTCAGATAAGTATTTGTACTTTGGTTCAAAGTTTTATAAATATGTTTTGTTGTGTTATTTTAATGAGTTCTGAGTAGTTAGTTATCTTTCTCCTTTCAACTATGAAAAGATTATAAATTAATTAAATTTCGTAGGAGAATTAAATAAAAAATAATTTAAAATATTGTGATGATATTAATACCTGATCTTAGTTTACTTTTTAAATTAGTCATTTAATTTGTTAAAACCTGGAAGAATTTTGAGACCTATCCGGAGATAAATTCTTAACTAGTAGATATTACATGAATCATTAAGGTAATCGAAGGCTTTACGTGGATTATTTAAGGTGAAGTGCAAATAAATAGGAAGATATTATTTATTGGGTGTAGAATTAATTAGTTTTTAGAGTGACAGACTAAATTCTAATAATTTGGTTTATAGAAAGGTAACGGGTCACTGGTAGGGCCGACCATAGCCACCCTTGGACATCTAGTAGTGTGAGCACTAGATTAAACCATTCTACTAATAACACATCCCGAGCCTAACTATAGATTAGTCAATGTTCTTTGCACCTAGACGCAAAGGGTAAAGAATAGGAATGTTTTATTTGGCACAATACTATAATCTTAATTCCCTACAAAATATAATTAATCTATAATTCTTGGATTAGTTGAAAAAGGAGAAAGTCGTATTTATAATTGCATTAAATTACTGCTTACTCTACTTTCCTGCTTACTGCTTACTTTCTTTTAGTAAAAGTTATTAGTTAATTAAATTTGAATATATATATAAAAAAAAGTTTATATAATTTGGTTAAGAAAATTTCAAAATATTGTTTTTATATATTTTTACTTTTTTTTAATTATCCCTGTGGGATCGATAATCAGGACTCCACTAGAGCCCTATATTACTTGAACGATACGTATACTTGCGTTTAAAATTGTGACTTTTATAATAATTAAATCTAATAAAATTATAAAAGTAAACCTCGCACATCAAGTTTTTTAAGCCATTTGTCAGGAATTAAATCTTCTAAAAAGTGGTATCAAAATCTTGTCTTTTAAAGCTTAATTAAAGTCGCATCGCATCAAGTTTTTTGCGCCATCGCCGGGGATAAGATAAAGTAAAAAGTAAAAGTAAAAAATAAAAAAATAATAAAAAGAAAAATAATAAAAACATAAAAACAAAACAAAATTATTATCTTTAAATTTTTATGCATAGTTCTGAATCTGAAATATTACTACCTTTTGATCCTGAATTAGAAAGAATAATTAAAAGAACTAAAAAAAAGAAAACAAATTTTAAAACATAAAAAAATGGCTAACTTACATAACATAATCAAAATCCAATCGAAATTAATGAACAAGGTATTTCTAACCCATTAAGGGAATATGCAAACCCCACAGCTGATAAACTTCATGTTAGTATTCAAATTCCAGCTGTAGATGCTAATTATTTTGAGCTTAAACCTTCTATTATTCAAATGGTTCAAAACAATCAATTTGGAGTAACACCTAATGAGGATCCAAATTTACAACTTGCTAGTTTTTTATAACTCTGTGCTACCTTTAAATATAATAATGTTTCTGATGATGTAATTAGGCTTAGACTCTTCCCTTTTTCCTTAAAAGATAAAGCAAAGATGTGGCTTAATTCATTAGCAACTTGTTCTATTAAAACATGGGCAGATATGGCACCAAAATTCCTTGCTAAATATTTTCCTCCTAAAACTGCTAAATTGAGAAATGATATTACTTCATTTACACGATTTGATGGAGAAACAATTTATGAAGCTTGGGAAAGATTTAAAGAACTATTAAGAAAATGTCCTCATCATGCTTTACCAGATTGGTTAATTATTCAAACATTTTATAATGGACTTATTGGATTACTTAGAACAATTATTGATGCTGCTGGTGGTGGTTCTTTAATGGCTAAGCCATTTGAAGAAGCCTACACCTTAATTGAAGAAATGGTTAACAACAATTTTCAATGGCCTTCTCAAAGGGTTAATCCTAAAAGAATGGCCAGTATTCATGATAATGAAGCCTTTTCTATTTTAGCTTCACAAGTGGCTGCGATATCTAAGAAATTAGATAATTTTGCTAATAATATATCGCATGTGAATAATGAAAATGCTGCAAATTCTGATGATTCTCAAACAATGGAAACTTTGCAAGATATTGCTAGTAAAACTAATAATCCTTATTCTAATTATTATAAACTTGGTTGAAAAAATCATCCTAATTTTAATTGAAGTAATGGACATCAAACCAATCCAAATTGGAACAATCAAGGAAATTCAAACTATAGACCAACTTATCCTCCTGGTTATAATAATCAGCAGAAAAAGTTGTCTGTAGAAGAATTGATCTTGCAGCTTAGCAATCAGTTACAAAGTCAAAACACTTTTATTCATAATATTGAGAATCAAATGGGTTAAATTGCTAATTTCATTAATTACAGACCTCAAGGAATACTGCCTAGCAATGTCGAAATTAATCCTAAAGGATCTAGAAAAGAACATGAATAAGAAAAAGCTGTACAACTTAGAAATGGAAAGGAATTAATAGAGAAAACACGGAATGAGATTGAAAAAAAGAAAGAAATTGAAGAGATTAAAAAACCTAAAGATACTCTTTCTCCAAGTAAAGATCAAATTATTGTACCTACTGAATTGGAAGTTGAAAGACCACCACCACCTTTTCCTCAAATACTTAAACACCAGAAGCATGACCATCAATTTTCTAAGTTCTTTGAAATTTTTAAGAAACTTACCATCAACATTCCTTTTGCTGAAGCTTTGGAGCAAATGCCAAGCTATATAAAATTTATGAAGGATATTTTAAGTAAGAAGAGAAATTTTGAAGCTTATGAAACTGTTGCATTAAGTGAAGAATTTAGTACAATTATCCAGAAGAAATTACCTCAGAAACTTAAAGATCCTGGAAGTTTCACTATACCATGTGCTATTGGAGAAAAATTATGTGGAAAAGCCTTATGTGATTTAGGAGCTAGTATTAATCTCATACCATTTTCAATCTTTCGAAGGTTAGATTTAGGAGAGATCTCTCCTACCACTGTAACTCTTCAATTAGCTGATCGATCGATCACTTATCCTAAAGAGGTTATAGAGGATGTGCTTGTTAAGGTAGATAAATTTATCTTCCATGTAGATTTCATTGTTCTAGATATGGAAGAAGATAAAGAAATATCTATCATTTTAGGAAGACCTTTTCTAGCTACCGGTCGAGCAATGAATGATGTGCAAAAAGGAGAATTAACAATGAGAGTTAATGATCAAGAGATAGCATTCAATGTTCTGAAATCAATAAGGTATCCTGAAAAAGAAAAATGCTATCGATGGATATTTTTTATTATATAATTGAAAAGCATTACCATATCATTATATAATTGAAAGCATTACCAAGAAAGATGTAAGATCATTTTTTATAATAAAAACAAAGAATCTTTGTTATATGATGAGTTATTAAATGAAGAGAATTCATCTGAAGAAGCTCATTATATTCTTGAAAATTGGGAAATTTTATACACAACTCAAATGAGATATTATTACCCTCAATTGAAAAGCCACTGAACTGGAATTAAAAATGTTACCTACGCATTTAAAGTATGCATTTCTCGAAGATTCATTAACTTTACCTGTAATTATATCTTCAGAACTAAGCAAAGAACAAGAATAAAAATTAATTAGAGTTTTAAAGAATTATAAGAAAGCTTTTGGTTGGACTATTACAGATATAAAAGGAATAAGCCCTTCAATCTGTATGCATAGGATTTTAATGGAAGAAAATTGTAAACCCACTATTGAACCTCAAAGAAGATTAAATCCAATTATGAAAGAGGTTGTTAAGAAACAAATTTTGAAATTGTTAGATGCTGGAATTATTTATCCTATTTCGGATAGCCAATGGGTAAGTCATATTCATTGTGTTCCAAAGAAAGGAGTAGTAACTGTCATTGTTAATGAAAAAACTGAATTAATCCCAACAAGACAAGTTACTGGATGGTGAATTTGCATTGATTATCGAAAATTAAACAACACCACTAGAAAGGATCATTTTCCTTTACCTTTCTTGGATCAAATGTTGGATAAACTTGCTGAATATTCATATTTCTGTTTTCTGGATGGATATTCTGGTTATCATCAATTACCTTTTGCTCCTGAGGATCAAGAAAAAAGACAACATTTACTAGTCCTTATGGAACATTTGTCTTTAGAAGAATGTCTTTCGGTTTATGCAATGCACCTGAAACTTTTCAAAGATGTATGATGTCAATATTCTGTGATTTGATTGATAAAGGAATTGAAGTATTTATGGACGATTTTTTAGTTTTTGGAACTTCTTTTGAATCTTTCTTGGAAAATATAATGAAAATTTGGAAGATATATGAAGAAACAAATTTAGTTCTAAACTGGAAAAAATGTCAATTTATGGTTACAGAAGGCATTGTACTTGGACATAAAGTTTCACAAATAGGGATGGAAGTTGATCAAGATAACAAAACTTTATGTGAAACTTATTGCTGAATTGCAACCACCTACTACCGTTACTGATGTAAGAAGTTCTCTGGGTCATGCTGGATTTTATAGGAGAAATATAAAGGATTTTTCTAAAATTGCTAAACCTCTTTGCCCTTTATTAGAAAAAGAAACTAAATTTGAATTCAATGAAGATTGTCTGAATGCATTCAATATTCTGAAAGAAAAGTTAATCACTGAACCTGTCATTATTGCATCTGATTGGAATAAATCTTTTGAATTAATGTGTGATGCAAGTGATTATGCAATCGGAGCTGTATTAGGACAAAAATATGAGAAGATTTTCAAAGTTATATACTATGCTAGCAAAACTCTTAATGAAACTCAAATAAATTACACAACTACTGAAAAAGAGTTGTTAGCAATAGTATATGCCTTTGATAAATTTGACCATATCTTCTTGGAACAAAATGTATCGTACACACTGATCATTCTGCTATTAAGTATTTAATATCTAAAAAGGATCTTAAACCTAGATTGATCAGATGGGTTTTACTTTTGCAAGAATTTGATTTTGAAATAGTAAACGAAGAGGGATCGACAACCAAATTGCGATCATTTATCAAGAATCAAAAACAATAATGAGAAGATTTATGAAGAAATTATAAATGAAAATTTCTCAGATGAGCAATTATATGTCATTCAAGGATTACAAATACTGTGGTATGCATATATAGTTAACTACTTGGTTAGCAATATTTTACCATATGGGATGAATAATAAATATATTAAGAAATTCAAGAATGATTGTAAATCATATATTTGGGAAGATCCTCATTTATTTAAAATAGGAAGAGATTATGAGATTTGAAGATGTGTACCTTATGAAGAAATTTTTGCTATTATTCAAAAATGTCACGATTCTAAATTTGGAGGACACTTTGGAGTGGATAAAACTGCATTTAAAATTTTAAATTCTAGATTTCATTGGCCTACTTTATTTAAAGATGTTGGACATTATGTGAAAACTAGTGATCAATGTCAAAGAATGGGAAATATATACAGAAAAGATGAAATGCCTCTAAATTT
This sequence comes from Papilionanthe hookeriana x Papilionanthe teres, assembly GCA_022702705.1. Classification (NCBI taxonomy): domain Eukaryota; kingdom Viridiplantae; phylum Streptophyta; class Magnoliopsida; order Asparagales; family Orchidaceae; genus Papilionanthe; species Papilionanthe hookeriana x Papilionanthe teres. The sequence continues at coordinate 60,964,750 of CM040438.1, read as the reverse complement.
TATACTAGAAATCGAAATTTTTGTTGTATGGGGTTTAGACTTTATGGGACCTTTCGTACCATCATCTGGAAAGTTTATATTTATTAGCAGTTGATTATGTTTCAAAGTGGATCGAAGCTGTAGCTTTACCGAACTGTGATTCCAAAAGTGTTTCAAAATTTTTAAAGAAAATGATTTTTACAAGATTTGGAATGCCTAGGATAATTATCACAAATGGGGGAAGTCATTTCAGAAATATAAGAATTCAATCATTGCTGGAAAAATTCAGAATTAAGCATAGAATTGAAACTACTTATCATTCTCAAACAAGTGGAATGACTGAAGTATCAAAAAAAGAAATTAAAAGAATATTGGAAAAGACTATTAATACTAAAAGAACTGACTGGGTTGATAGACTTGATTCTGCATTATGGGCTTATAGAATAGCTTATAAGACACCTATCGGAATGTCACCTTATCGGTTAATTTATGGTAAACATTGTCACTTACCTGTTGAACTGGAGCATAAAGCTTATTGAGTGATAAAAGAGTTCAATTATAATTTGAATACTATAGGAGAAAAATGATTATTACAACTAAATGAAATGGAAGAGATAAGAAATGAATCTTATGAAAATGCAAAAATTTATAATGATAGAATGAAGAAATTACATGACAAAATGATTTCAAGAAAAATATTCGAGCCTGAACAAGAAGTATTATTATTTAATGCTCATTTAAAACTTTTCCCTGGAAAATTAAAATATATATGGATGGGACTGTTTATAATTGAGAAAGTATACCCTTATGGAGTTGTGGATATTAAAGGTCCCAAAACTGGAAAAGTATTTAAAGTTAATAGATTAAGACTGAAGCCTTATATGGGAAAAATGAAATTAAATTACAATGAGGCTTATGGACTGAGTCTACCAGATTAATTCAATTAATTAGATCGGGCTAAAGACGTTAAACCAAGCGCTTTGTGGGAGGTAGCCCATATTTATTAGTTTGAGTTTAATTATCGTTGTAAGGTTATGCCTTGATTTTGACTAAATTTGTATATAACTTCTGGAAAAGGAAGGCTAACAAGTCTGTATTGTCTTAAGCTAAATATTTTCTTGAAGTATATAGAAATTGGACTTGGACCACTCCATGACAAATGTCAGTAAAAAGGAGATCAAGTTAACCTTCGTTTGTGATTGTTTGTGATTTGAATTTTTCGTCATTATGTTCGTGTGTTGATCATATTCGTTTATTAGACTTATTTTTATGACCGAAACTTTGCAAAATTTAACGATAGACAAATCGGAGTCGATAGAGGTTCCAGCGCCTAAGTGCTAGAATAACTGGCATGTCGATGAATCTGGCTCCTAGGCGCCAGATTCCGGCGCCTAAGCGTCGCGGTTACAGATCGTGGAAAAATCGAATTTCTTCAGTTTTTCACACGAAGTCTCTTTATTTATAGCCTATTTTTCATCCCCAATCCCATAGACACACTAATTTCAACCAGAGCAATTCATTTTGGAGGAGTTAGGAAGGATTTGGAGGCCATGAATAGAGGAAATCATGGAAATGAGATAAGAGACAAATCTCCTAAAGATCCTCAGCCTTATTTTAATGGGTTTATTGCTGTTAGTTTAGAAAAAAAGTTTAGTCAAATGGATAAATTTGAAGCAGAAATTCAAATTATTGGTAATCGTCTCCATGAGATGTACCACCAATACGAACACTTGGAATAGCAAACCAAACTTCAATCTGATCACATGGCTGCCTATCAAGACGCTCAAGTAGAAATGTACGCAAAGAACAAATGGATTGATGAAAAGACGGCTTTAGAATTTTCAAGGGTGTTGGTGTTCTATCCCTAAGGTCCTAGCGAACTTCATTGCAAAAGAGATGAAAATTGAATATCGGTGTTAAATAGATTATATGTGTGTTTTAGGTGTGATTGAGTCTTGTTTTAGTGTGTTGAATATCTAATATGTGTATTTGCTTAAATTGTTTAATGTGTGTTGTTGGATTTGAATGTTTGCTTTTAATATATTGTTGATTGTGTTATTTATAAAACGATGAACCTTGATACAAGTCTTGTACGAAGATTGTTGAATTTGGAATTGATATTAGGATTTTGAATTGAAGAATTTGGATACATTTATGTGGATCTATGCTTTTATTTTAAATTGATTATGAAAATATTTTGAGGTTATAAAATGGATTAATACTCTCATAAGAGTAATTAGGAGTCGAATTTGATTATATTTGGTGGAAAATATTTAATTTAAATCAAATTTTTTGGAAAGGCGAGTCTGGCGCCTAAGCGCCAGAATTCGGCGCCTAGGCGTCGGTTCGGTCTAAACCCGAAAACTCATCTTCTTAAACCCTCTCATGCCATTTTTAACGCCTAAGCTTCCTTCTCCACAGTATTTTCACGAAAATACCACCTAGAGATCCCATTTAGAGCTGGATTTGCAAGTTTTTGGGCTTGAAATCACCCGATTTCTTCATCTCGAGGTCAGATCTACATTCTAAACTCATTATTTTTTATTTTTACCATGGATTTTGCTCTCATTAAGAAAAACCAAAATTTTGAGAAAAATTTTGATTTTTTATGATCAAATTCATGGGTGTTTAAGTAATTTCAAGTTTGAAAAGCTTAAATTAGTTTATTTTCCTAGATTCGTTGAATTTATTTCGCGTTTTTCTTTCACGTTTAGATGGCACCCAAATCTAAGCGAGGAAAGGAAAGAGAAAACTTTGATCTTTGCAAGTTCGTCACTGCTGCTGCACACTTCCGATATAATGATTTTGCTACGACTCGAAAGTTTATCTCAAAGCTAAGTTTCTATAATTCTGGAGGAAGAATTGAGGAGACAATCGTTGCACTCGGCGGCAACGATTTTGCTATTTCAACTGATGTTGTCATTATCCGGTGGTTAGAGAGTTTTATGCTAATTTCATGAATGCTGATAAATACGAGATTTTCGTTCGAGGAGTTGGAGTAGGATTCACTCTGAACGTATCAACATTTTCTATGGCTGCTCGCATAAACATTGAGTGTTATTACTCGGTTTTATCTCCATCTGAAGAAGATTTGGACATGATCATTGCTACTAGCGATAGTGCTTGGAGCCTGGAAGACTCAGAATGGAAAAAGGGTAAATTTTTCATCTTCTAAGCTTAATGGTATTTCCAAGGCATGGAACTACTTTATTTTTGCTTGTTTCCTTCCATCCAATCATCTGAGTGAAGTTACCAGAGATAGAGCTATTCTAACTCTTGCATTCGAGAAGAAGTACTATTGATGTAGGGAGCATTATTTATGATTTTGTGGAGGCTACGCTCGTTCTAGCACATCTATTGGACTTAGTTTTCCATCACTAATCTATTCTCTTTGTCGAAGTCTTTGGAGTAGTTCTTTGAGTTTTACGAAGAAAAGCTTAAGTCGACGAAGCCTATAGGAAAAGAGAGTGTCAGCATTTATGACCGACTGCGAGGTAAGAGTTCTACTGTACCTGCTGGTTCATTACCTACTTCAGGTAGAGCTTCTACTTCTAGACCATCTACTTCTGTTGAGCCATCATCAACATTTTGGGAAACCATGCATGATCAATTCATAGAGCAGCAGCATGAGTTATTCTTAACTCACTGCATAATAGATACCATGGACAGAAGATTGATCATCTTTACGAGTATACACGAAGAAAGAGTGATTATGATGCTTGAATATTCGAGTCTTTAGTGAGATTTACGAAGGGTGAGCATGATGTTCGGTTCCTACTTGTCCCAGATTTTCACCCTATGTTGATCCTAAGGATATGGAGTTCTCTTTTGGTGATGATGATGATGAAGCTACAGACAGTGATTAGTAGCTTGATTTATCTCTAGAGATTGTTGATTCTATTTTTAGAGTATTATCTTGTTTTTTGTGATGTTATTTATTGATGTTATTTGTGAACTTTTTATGTTAAAAGCTTGTTTTTAGATTATACGATGTGTGTTTAAGATTGAGATGTGAATGAATTTCTATAAAAGTTTATTTACATTTCAGTCTATCTTGTTTAGTGTTTATTAAAAGTTAGTAATTTCGCATGTTCTAAAATAAATTTTTTTTTTAGAAATTAACTCCTGCTCTTCAAAACTTTTCTATATATGCTTAATCATTTCTGTTATATTCATATTAAAGCATGTGTAGAAGTAGAGTATAGTTTTTCCTTACTACATCATTGTTATACTTAGATTAATTCCTGTTTATTTCTTTCTCTCATGCTTTAGAAAATTTCATAATTCATATTTATACTAAAGCTGAAGTTTGGGGGAGGGAAAATATTTATCAAATTTAAATATTATTTGTCCTTAAAGAACTAATATTTTCTTTAAAAATATATTAACATAACATTAGGAATGAAAATTCTATTTAAGAATACCTAAATTTTTTAATTTATAAATAATTTAATAAACTTAACTAAAATTTCAAAAATTTTGGTTGATTTTAAGAATAGAATTATTTAGCTTAAAGAATAATAAGATGAAAATTTTTCATTTATAGTAAAGAGAATTGTATTTTTGAAATACTAAGGAATCGAAGATTATTGCTTGAAAAAGAAAAGATTGAAATAAGTTTGGAAAAATATTAATCTCATATTTATTTAGTAAAAATGTATAAGTTTTTGAAAATAAGTTAAGAATAGTGAAGTTCAAAATCATTAACAGGCTATCCAAAAATAGTAATCCGCACTTAAAAAAATAAAAAATAAAATAAATAAAAAAAGAAGAAAAAAGGGTTAGGAGAAACTTGAGGAAATGCCTAATCAAAAATTGGCTTCACTTGAATTATCTTATAGTAAGAAAACTGATTACATTTTTAACTTAATTTCTATGTACATATATTTTTACTAGAAAAATAATTCATAAAAATCTTTTTCTTGTAAATATTCTGTGACATTTATATAATAAACTACAATTATTCTTAAAATAAATGAAAAATAGGAAGTCTTATGATTTGGTAGTTAAATGTTCTTTAAGTCTTAAAATTAAACTTAATTAGTGAAATTTGGTTAATGATTAGCTAAAGTATTTATAAAACCAAAAACTATAAGGAATCTTAAATATTTTAACTTCATTCCAAATGTTATTTATTTTATGTAATTAAAAGGGTTACTTGAGGACAAGTAATGTTTAAGTTTGGGGGAATTTGATCCACTTAAAAATATCCATTTTTATGCCTTATTTATGATTTAATTCTTAAGGATATTATGCTTTAATGAAATGTATTTTCATGTTTTTGGATGTAGATGATTAAAAAGAGCCACGAAGGAAAAAAGAGCAAAAAGGAGCGAAAATGGAGCTTATGGAACAATTTTTGGAATTATTGGCACGGCGCTGGGCACGCAGTACGGCGCCTAGCGCCGGTTCGATACTGTATGTTGTTAAGTTTTTTGATGACTTTGGACGAGTTATTTTAACGGTGTTAAGCTGTTATTGGAGCTTCTAGAAGATTGGAAGTTACTCCTAATATATAGGACATGTGATACAATGTATTTGGACACAAGGAAATGATCTGGATCGTGAAGATGTGCGACCCAAAGTGAAGAGGTGTGAACGACCTGGTCACAGAGTCCGGTGCCTAGGCGCCAGATCCCGACGCCTAGGCGTGACTGTTACCTTCTAGAAGATACATTGAATTTGGATGAATTTTGAAGAGGTTCCTTAAGCAACCCCTGGTCAAATTCAAAGCTCTATAAATAGGAGCCCATTCTCCAGAGAAAATCACACCAACCCCCCCCCTTAGTACACCTACTCATTTTAGCCTATTCTAGTTTAATTTAGTCTCTTTCATACTTAGGGTGCCACTTTATTTTGTATCTAGTGAGTTTATTTTGAGTGTTTATTGTGCGTAATTGATGTTGGAGTCTTTCATCATTGCGTTGGAATCAGTAGAAGTCAGCGGAGCTCTTAAAGGAACACTTCAGATAAGTATTTGTACTTTGGTTCAAAGTTTTATAAATATGTTTTGTTGTGTTATTTTAATGAGTTACGAGTAGTTAGTTATCTTTCTCCTTTCAACTATGAAAAGATTATAAATTAATTAAATTTCGTAGGAGAATTAAATATAAAATATTTTAAAATATTGTGATGACATTAATACCTCATCTTAGTTTACTTTTTAAATCGGTCATTTAATTTGTTAAAACCTGTTGAAGAATTTTGAGACCTATCTGGAGATAAATTCTTAACTAGTAGATATCACATGAATCATTAAGTTAATCGAAAGCTTTACGTGGATTATTTAAGGTGAAGTGCAAATAAATAGGAAGATATTATTTATTGGGCGTAGAATTAATTAGTTTTTAGAGTGACAGACTAAATTCTAATAATTTGGTTTATAGAAAGGTAACGGGTCACTGGTAGGGCCGACCATAGCCACCCTTGGACATCTAAGTAGTGTGAGCATAGATTAACCCATTCTACTTAATAACACGTCCGAGCCTAACTTATAGATTAGTCGATGTTCTTTGCACCGGACCAAAGGGTAAATAATATGAATGCTTCTATTTGGCACAATACTATAATCTTAATTCCCTACAAAAGATAATTAATCTATATTTCTTGGATTAGTTGAAAAAGGAGAAAGTCGTTTTTATAATTGCATTAAATTACTGCTTAATTTACTTTCCTGCTTATTGCTTACTTTCTTTTAGTAAAAGTTATTAGTTAATTAAATTTGAATATATATATATATATATATAAAAATATATATAATTTTCTTAAGAAAATTTCAAAATATTGTTTTTATATATTTTTACTTTTTATTTTAATTATCCCTATGGGATCGATAACCAGGACTCCACTAGAGCCCTGTATTACTTGAACGATACGTATACTTGAGTTTAAAATTGTGACTTTTACAATAATTAAATCTAATAAAATTATAAAAGTAAACCTCGCACATCAAGTTTTTTAAGCCATTTGCCAGGAATTAAATCTTCTAAGTGGTATCAAAATCTTGTATTTTAAAGCTTAATTAACGTCGCATCGCATCAACTATCTCTCTAGGATTCCGAATTAAATGCATAATGTCTCTATTTATCTCAGATATACTCATAGATACAACATTCTAAACATCACTATAGGTGATTTAGTGGTAGAGAAACAAAGGCCAAATGAAAACTTCTGTGATTACATACTTCGCTGGAGAAACTTAAGGATGAAGTGTGAACCACAACCGCAAGAACAACATGCAACAGATTCGTTTAAAAGCATTCACGGCCCGATAAAGACTTCTCCTCAAAGGGTTCACTATTAAGACTTCGAGAAGTTGTTAAGCAAGGACGGAAGCTTGCAAGAAGAGGCGAAGCAATTAAGTTTGCTGACAAGAGGACAAGCAGGCTTCGTGAAGACCTTCGAAAAGAAATCCGGGATCATTGCAAAGAATATTAAAGGCAAGCAAATCGATGCAAATACCACTTAACGGCCGCAAGAACCACAACAGACTAATGTTAACCCTGTCCAAATATCACGTCTCCGCAATATGAACAACCGCCTCGTCCGCAACGTGGCATTGCTGTTTCCGAGCAAGAGAATATCCGTTCAAAAATGAAGCAAAGACCGAAAATGTTCCGCAAATTAATGAAGACTCCGCATTTCCACCGCTTAACCTAAAAGACTGTGAGGAAGTCAACAAGAACGGTGATCCCAACTTTTGCCCCTACCAACGGGATGCTCGGGGCACAAGATAGAGGATTGCATTACCTTTAAAAGTTGGCTCAACGACAACCTTCGGAAAGGAAATATAACAATCCCGAAGGAGACAAGAAGGAACCTCGTAAAGAGCACCCATTAATGTTATTCAACCCGATCCCGTTACCTCCGATGTATCCCTATGCAACTCGACGATGGATGGACTACCGCCCTGACGCAGGTCTTCGAAGAAGATTTTAGACAAGATCCGAACCGCTTCGGTGCGGGCTTCAATTCGTAGTTCGAGACCTGTTAAACCGGTACTATCACTTGCGATAGAAGAACCACCTCGACAGAGGACGATCGAAGAAAAGAAGAAAATTGACGAAGAAGAGGGGACCGAGACTCCTAAGGCGACTAGGGGCCGCTTATCCTAGGATAGTTGTTTCCGATTCGGGGGAAAAATCCTTCAAACCTCTGATTTTGTATGATTATCCGTCACTTCGGTGGGATCATATAATGATAAGGGTGATGGCGTTGGCTACGTTTGACCGTTTCTAACGATTACGTAACTAGCGACAACCGACATCGACTTCGATGCCAACAACAATTCTCAAATCATACACGATCTCGACGAGCAAAATAACTTAAGAAGACATCCATCAAGGAGGCTACGAGAGTTCAACAAGCAACGGATCTATCCGCGAGTTTCGAGGAGCTCCGCTACGATGCAGTAAGAGCAAGCCCCTATAGTTAACTACATCTTAGATAACCGAAGTCACCCAAGAAAACTTTCGATAAAAATCAAGAAAAGTATTTTTTGGGACTTCAAAAGACTCGTGGATTTTCAATGAAATTATGATAATCGGAATCCAATAGGTGTGAAAGGCTCAAATTCTGGAACATTTGATTTTGAGGAATCCAAAGACGGAGGAACTAGGAGAAATCATGGATCCAAGAGGAGATCTTGGTGATTTCTCGATCTATCCTGTTGTTTGGCTTCAATTTAGGGAATTATTTATATTTCATCTTACCAATTTTAATTAATTGGGCTCACACTCACTTTAACACCGTTTAAGTGAAAAGCCAGGAAATTAGGAGGGTTTATGTCACATCTGATGACAACCTCAGAAACCTAAAACAGGTTAGGACTTATATTGCACTATGTGCAAATGCCTAAAATGTGAGGTGAGGATTTATGCTACACTAAGCAAGCTACCTCGAAGTCCTATGGTTTGTTGTTTTTTTCTAAGGAAAGTTAAGTTGATGAAGATTTGTTTTGCTGTTGAAGATGGTCGTGCTGCCCATTGTGCTTGCTCCGAGCTCCTCGTTGTAGCAGGTTTAGTTTAAAGAGGTGACAAATGAGGGGATGAGAGAAGTATCATGTTATAGAAAGTTGAAACTTGAGGTGACTTAGTGTCTTATTTAAAATAGATGTTTAAGTTGATTATGGCGACACCGGTTAAGATCTCACGGTTCCCTCGTTTCGGTATCAGCATTTTCATCGGATTCACTTAATTTGGATGAATTTACTAAATCCAACTTAATGGATTCCATACTTTCATCCAGACCGTGGGAGATCTCATTAGCAACACGTAGGTTATCTCCTCCGAGGGACTCCCGGTTATCTAATAAGACGTTTTAATTTAGTTTCACTTTTGATCTTTATTTTGTTTGTGATTAAATTTTGAGTTATTTTATATTTTCAATGTTGTGGCAGTGAATTTTTACTTTGTTGTTTTGATTTTAGTTTTGCGGCTATCCTAAAGGTTTTGGTTATCATGCAGGGTGGCATTGTTATTTAACATGCGAGTTTAAGTAAACAAGAGGTACATGCTACAGTAAAAGGTAAAGTAATAGTAACAAGCAAGCTAAACTAAGCAAGTATATATGCTCTGAAAAGTAAACCAAGCAAACTAAACTAAACAGGTGTATGTGCCAAAACTAAAGCAAGCAAACTAAACTAAACAGCTATATATGTGCTGAAAGTAAAGCAAGCAAACTAAACTAAACATGTGTATGTGCTGAAAAGTAAAGCAAGCAAACTAAACTAAACAGGCATGTATGTGCTGAAAAGTAAAACAAACAAACTAAACTAAACAGCTATGTATGGTAGGAAATCCATAGGAAAGTACAATGAACGGAGTAAAAGTCCAGAAAGACCGTAAGCACGATGGCGCGGAGGACTCAGAGTTGTGCTATACATCCCAACCATATGTGCTAACTACCATACCGTCTTTCTACAGAGGGAAGTCTTGACTCGATCCAGACAGTCAACAGTGGACCTTTGTAAATTTTTCATTCATTTAATTTGGAGTTCATGCAAGTAAAAATGTATGGGTGAAAGGCTATTTTTTTAGTGGGGAAGTTTTATGTTTTAAAATATATTTGTATATTTTGTAAAACAGTGTGATCCACAGGTTGACTACCCTAATCGAGTTAAGACTACTAGCAACCTAAGGGTGATGGTGGTAGATACCCCGAGGGTGGGTGAATAGTGTCATGAATTTCTTCTTCTACCCTCTCTAGGGTCTCTGAGTCAGGAGGCACTATTCCAGGAATTCTATTGTATCCTTCTCTGATGTAATGTCATCATCGTCCTCCCGAATCCATCCTACTTACAGCCTTGTTTGATGGCTCCACATATAGCGGAAGGCTATACATGCGCACTTATGTGTCCTGCATAAGCACGTGACTTAGGCCAAGAAATAAGAAGAAACAAAGGATAGGGGGATCAAGGAGAAGAAAAGGGGAGAAAACAATCCACCTAACACAATGTCGTAAAAGAGGTGGGTTGTTTCTCAAAATCGAAGAAAAACCAAAAAACGTGTCAAAGCAGCTAAACCTCTCCCAACATGGTGCAGAGAGGTAACGGTGAGACATGTGAAATAGGTAGGCTAAGCCCCTACATCATGATGCAAGGGGTCACCATAGAGTGTATATGGTAAAGGAGTCAAACCTATCCAAGATGGTGCAAGAGGTTATCAAGTAGTATGTGAGGTGAGAAAAACAACGAACTCCTCCAACATGGTGCAAGGGGGAATCGGTCGTGGAAGGCAACAAGACCGAGCCTGCAAATGACTAAGAATGAGTATGCAAAAGTCTTAAATCCTTTCACGTGTATAAGATCATAACAAAGACGATGTCACAAGTAAGGTGATGTAGTGAATGAAGTGGTGTAAGGATATGATGTGTAAAGTGATGTAGAATGTGAGATAGTGTGAGACTTGAGGCAATGCGGCATGTAGGGTGATGTGGTGTAGGGATGTGAGCTAATGTAGTATATGATGTGATGTAGGGATGTGAGCTAATGTAGTATATGACGTGATGTAGGGTAATGTAGTATATGGGATGATGTAGTGTAGGGATGTGAGATAACTTAGCATGTGAAGTGATGTGGTATGTAGGATAATATAGGGTAATGTAGCATGTGATGTGTAAAATGATGTAGCATGTAATGTGTAAAATGATATGAGAAGTGGAGCAATGTAGTATGTAAGGTAGTTTAGGATGTAATGTAGAATGTGGGGTAGGAAATGTGGTAATGTAAGTGTAAGGAGTTGAAGTAATGTATGGTGTGTGATAATGTAGCATGTGAAGCAATTTATGGTGTGATGTAATATGTGGAGTAGTGTAGGAAGTGAAGTAATGTGACATATGAGGTGGTGAGGTAATGTATCATATAGGGGTAATGTGGTGTAGAGTAATATGGCGTAGTGATATAATGAGTATGATGATATAGGTTATGTAGGATAATGTAGTGTATGGGATGTGGGATGTGTAAGTGGTGTAGTAACGCAAGGCAAAAGAAGACATTTAAAATCAAAACCAATGAACAACGTTGGAAAACCGAATTTGATTAAGAAAAATTGGGCGAATAACTGCTAAAAAATCAATTTTCCACACCTACACTTTGAATAAAAGAAGTGTCACAAGCATGCATATATATGCAACATTCAATATTTCCGCCAATTTCGAGTTTCCACATTCACAACAACATGAAAGTGAAGTAACATGAGCATATGACACTATTCCAAGAATTTTAGGCAAATGAAAGAGCAAGTGAAAGAGTGTAAAGACACCTAACTTAAGCATGTAAGTTGAGGGCATTTAAGCATATAAAACATATCCAAGATCTCTCTTTGAAGTGGTAAACATGCCACTTTTCTTCCTTCCCTTTTTCTCACTTAAAAGCAATTTAAACCACATTCATCCATGCATATATGAAATGAGGGCAGTAAAGACATGCTTCCAATTAGCCCTAAAAGATAGCATACAAGTGCACATTTCACCTCTAGGCAACTATACATATGATGTAAACCAACCCAACATGAAGATAGGAATGTAAATTTTGACATTTGGCATGTGTATAAATGATGTAAATCAATCCCAAGTTGATGTATAGGTGCAGATTTTTATATAAGAGATGTGTATACATGATGTAAACCAACTTTAACTTCACATATGGATGATGTAAGGCAATCCAAAAATTATGTATAGGTGCAGATTTTTAATTTAGATGAGCATAAGCATGATACAAACTCATCCAAATAATTTTCACAAGTGCAGATTTTGTACTAGGCATGCATAGGAACAATGATATTCCTTCTTATGTGCAATGGATACCACCATGAAGTGCTATGAGCATGTATATAACAAAGTCACATTCCTCTTTCAAATGCTAAAAGTATGTTTCATGTATGTGATGTGTAAATATCTTCTTTTATTTTAAAATTTGATGAAGTGTATACAAGTATTTTAAAACCATGAAGTGACTTGCATGAGAAAGAAGCATTTGAGTTCCTGACACCATTTTTTTATGCATAAGATGAGGTGAAAAGTGTGCTAAATTAAAGTCTTAATGTTACACATGTAAAGTTTTAGTGAAATAAATGGAAAATAAGCATGTATAGTGGTCCACCTTAAAATTACTTAGAATTTTAGATCAAATGTTTATTAATATTTTAAAGATATTACGCTTTAATGAAATGTATTTCTTATGTTTTGGTTGCAGTCCCACAAAGCATAATCCAATTTGATTGACTAATCCTTTCTATTTGGATTAACATACTTTTCCAATATTCTTTTAATTTCACGATTGGATAATTCAATCGAATCACTTATCTGCGGATGATAAGCAGTAGCAATACAATGGTTAATATGATATTTTTTACTAACTTTTCTATAATCACATTTCTAAAATGACTTCCCCCATCAGTTATGATTACTCTTGGTATTCTAAATATGCAAAATATATTCTTATTTAAAAATTTTGCAACACTTTGAGCATCACATCGAGGTAAAGCAACAGCTTATATCCTTTTGGATGCATAATCTACTGCTATCAAAATGTATGTATTTCCAAAAGATGATATAAATGGTCCCATGAAATCTAATCCCCAAATGTCAAAAATTTAAACTTCCAACATATAATTGAGGGGCATCTCATTTCTTCTAGAAATATTGCCTACACGTTGACATCGATCATAATTTTTAATATAAACATTAACATCCATAAAAATTGTAGGCCAATAAAATCCAAATTATAAGATTTTATATGTTGTTTTATCAACTCCAAAATGTCCCCCAAAATTAGAATTATGATATTTTTGAATAATTTCATAAGTTTCTTATAAAGGCACACATCTTCGAATAATCAAATTCTTTCCTTGTTTATATAAAAATAGGTCATCCCAAAAATAAGTTCTGGCTTTAGATATAAATTTCATCCTCTCTTGGTATGTCAAACCATATGGTAAAATATCACTGACAATAAAGTTTACAACGTCAGCATACCACGAAACACGCCACTCATTAACAAGGATAATTTTTTCATCACGAAAATTTTCATTAATTTCTTCAACATCAAAGAGAGATTTTTCAGTTTCAAGCCTGGACAGATGATCAGCAATTTGTTTAATAGCACCCTTCTTATCTACTATCTCGAAATTAAATTCTTTCAAAATAAGAATCCATCTAATCAATCTTGGTTTTGCATCCTTCTTCTTTATTAAATACTTAATAGCAGAATAATCAGTATGCACAACACATTTAGTTCCAACTAAATATGTTCTAAATTTATCAAAGCAAATACTATAGCTAATAACTCTTTCTCAGTAGTGGTATAATTAATTTAAGCTTCATTAAGAGTTTTACTAGCATAGTAAATCACTTTGAAAATTTTATCATATTTCTGACCTTAAACAGCTCCAATAGCATAATCACTAGCATCACAGATTAATTCTAAAGGTTTTTCCCAGTTTGGTGAAACTATAATAGGTGCAGTGATTAATTTTTCTTTTAATGTTTCAAAAGCATTAGACAATCTTCATCAAAATTAAAAATTACATCTTGTTCCAGTAAATGACATAAAGGCTTCGAAATTTTTGAAAAGTCTTTAATATAACTTCTGTAAAATCCAGCACATCCCAGAAAACTTCTAATTCCCCTTACATTAGTTGGGCAAGGTAAATTAGAGATCACTTCAATTTTTACAAGATCTACTTCCATACCATTTTCTGATATACGATGTCCCAAAACAATTCCTCCTGCTACAATAAATTGGCATTTCTCCCACTTAAGAACCAAATTAGTTTATTCACAGCATTTGAGATCTTTAGATAAATGTTATAAACATGATTCAAATGAAATTCCAAACACTGAAAAGTCATCCATAAAAACCTCAATTCCTTTTTCTATTAAATCACATAAAATTGTCATCATACATCTATGAAATATCGCAAGGGCATTACATAAACCAAAGGGCATTCTTCTAAAAGCAAATGTACCATAAGGACTGGTTAATGTTGTTTTCTCTTGATCCTCAAGAGCAATTTGAATTTGGTGATAACCAGTATATCCATCTAGAAAACAAAAGTATTTATGCCCAGCTAGTCTATCCAATATCTGATCTAAAAAAGGAAGTGGAAAATGATCTTTCCTGGAGGTTGACCCAATGTTATATATATGCGTACTAAAAATTCAATCCCCGGCAACGGCGCCAAAAACTTGACCCGCAATCCGCTGATGACAAATATAATAATTAATGCTTTCAAATATATATAATAGATAATAATAGCAACTAGTGTATACAAATATAATTTTATTGAAAATATTTTACACGCAAGTATACGTATCGTATCAAGTAATATAGGGCTTTGAAACAAAGACCCCAGTATCGATCCCACGAGGAGTGAGTTATGGATTTTTAAATATTTGATTTTTATTTTTATGTATTTCTTTTATAATTTATAAATTTGATATTTTAATTTACTAGATGCAATAATAAAGCAGTAATGAAATGATTGGTGTAAATAAGCAATAAGAACACAACTTTCTTCCTTTCAATTAATCCAAGATTTTCTAAGATAATGATAATATTCGTGGAGAATATAAATTTATGGTATTGTGTCAAATAGAAGCATTCATATTCTTTACCCTTTCGATCCGAGTGTAACGAAATCAGGCAACTTTATAGATCAGGTCCGGATGTATTGTTAGTAGAATGGGTTAATCTAGGCTCACACTACTAGATGTCCAAGGGTGGCTATGGTCGGCCCTACTAGTGACCCTTTTTCCTTCTCTATAAAACAAATCACAAGAATTTAGTCTGTCACTCTAAAAACTTATTAATTTTATGCCCATTATATAATATCTTCCTATTTATTTGCACTTCACCTTGAATAATCCGCACAAGGCCTTCGACTACCCAAGGATTTATGTGATATCTACTAGTTAAGAATTCATCTCCTTCTAGGTATCAAAACTCTTCAACAGATTTTAACAATACAAGTGATCAATTTGTAAAGTAAATTAAGATCCGGTATTAATATCATCACAATGTTCTAAAATATAAATAGTTTTTAATTTTCCATCGAATTTTATATTATCTTATTTATCTTTTCATAATTGAAAGGAGAAAGTAAACTAACTACACAGAACACATTGAATTTAAACAACAAAACATTATAATAAAACTTTGAATAAAATTACAAATACTTATCTCAAGTGTTTCTCCTACTGAACCTCTGAATTCTTCTGACTCCAAAGCAAATAAACTTCAAAAGCACCAACTCTTTAAACTCTTAATACACGCTCTAAATAAACTCACTAATTAATAAAAGTGGCCCTAAAGTACTTCTCTAATTCTCTCTCTAGATGGGGCTCTAGATAGGGGGCGTATGGGGGGCTATGGGGGCGTATGGGGGCTTTTTCTCTGAAGGAGTACACTCCTATTTATAGGCTTCAAGGGTTGCCTTGAGGCACCTCTTCAAATGTGTCCACATTCAATGAATCTTCTAGAAGGTGTGTCCTGGGGCTCAGGCGCCGTACTCGCGTCCGCGTTCTTAGTATCTCTTCACTTTGGATCGCACCTCTTCGCGATTAAAACCTTTTCCAAGCGTCCAAATACATTGTATCACATGTCCTATAAACCAGGAACAACTGCCAATCTTCTAGAAGGTCCAATAACCACTAACACCGTTAAAATAACCGTCCAAAAGTAGTCAAAAATCTTGACAGATCCCGTATCGACTTGGCGCTTAGGCGCCGGATTCTGGCGCTAGCGCCGGATTCCGAGCTCGGCGCCGACCAATAATTTTGATAATTTTGCATTTTGGCTCCATTTTTGCTCCTTTTTGCTCCTTTTTCACTTTTTTTCTTCTTGAACATTTTTCCATCACCTATATCCAAAAACACAAAAATACATTTCATTAAAGCATAATATCCTTAAAAATTTGATAAAAATTAATGCATAAAAATGGATATTTTTTTCATGGATCAAAATCCCCCAAACTTAAATATTACTTGTCCTCAAGTAATCCTTTTTACTATATAAAATGTATAACATTTGGAATGAAAGATAAATATTTAAGACTCCTTGTAATTTTTTATCTTATAAAGGCTTTAGTAAATCATTAACCAAATTTCACTAACTAAGTTTAATTTTAAGAATTTAAAGAATATTCAACTACCAAATCATAAGATTTCAAAAAAATTTCATTCATTTCGAAAATAATAGAAGTTTATTATATTAAGATCACATAGATTATTTACAAGAAAAATATTTTCATGAAATGTCTTTCTTAAATAAAGATTCATGCATGAAAATTAAGTAAAAGTATGTAACTAGTTTTCTTCATATAAGATAATTTAAGTGAAGTCAATTTTTGATTAGGCATATCCTCAAGCTTCTCCTCTTTCTCTCTTTTTTTTTCACAGTGAGGATTACTGTATCTGGATAGCCTGTTAATGATTTTGAACTTCACTTTCCTTAACTTATATTTTCAAACTTTTACATTTTCACTTAATTATTATAACATGAATAGAATTTTAAAAAGATTTTCAATCTTTTCTTTTTCAAGTTATAATTTTTGATTTCTTAATACTTCTAAAATTCAATTATTTCTGTTATGAATAGAAAAATTTCTTAATCTTATTCTTCTTTAAGTTAAATAATTATATTCTTAAAATCAATCAAAGTTATTAAAATTTTGGTTAAGTCCACTAAATTATTTATAATTTCAAAAATTTAAGTGATCTTAAATAGATTCTTCATTCCTTATGCTATATTAAGATTTTTTTTTAGAAAATATTAGTTTATTAAGGACAAATTAAATTTAAATTTGCATGTATTTTTTCTTCCCCCAAACTTAAGTTTTGGTATATCATGAAAATAATAAAGTACGAGAGAAAGAAAATTATAATTTAAAAAGAAATTTTATAAGCATGTAAAAAAAATTCTAGAAAGAAATATAATTTACTTCTATACATGCTTTTTATGAATATTACAAAAATAATGGAGCATATAAAAGTAAGCAGGCTCAAAAATTTTATATAGCAGTAGTTGAATTAAATAACTATATTACTAACAGAAATAAAATAACATTACTAACTATTCTAAAATACTAAGCAGAAGAAATGAAACAAAAAATAAACACAAATTCATTCAAATTTTAGTCCGCAACTAAATATCTAAAACAAGTCTCAACATCAAATAATTCATACAAAGTCTCATAAACAAATCTAAACTAGTAAACAACAAACAACAATCAGTACTAGCAAACAAAAACTAAACTAACAACAGACTCAGCACATCTCAGAGGTAAATCAGGCCACTAATCACTGTTTGTAGCCTCGTCATCGTCATCACCAAAAGAAAACTCCACATCCTTAGGATCAATAAATGGTGAAAATCTAGGACAGGTGAGAAAATGAATATCATGCTCACCCTTCAAGAACTGACTAAAGACTCTGAATACTCAGCATCATATTCACTCTTCCTCTGGGTGTAATCAGATAGGTGATCAATCTTCTTATCCATTGTATCAACTCTGCAGTGAGTTAAAAATAACTCATTCTGCTGCTCTATAAATTGATCATGCATCGATTCCCAAAAACTAGACGGTGGCTCAGCAGTAGAAGTAGAAGGTCTGGAAGTGGAAGCTCTACCTGGAGTAGGTGCAGATGTAGAAGGGCTATAGATCTCTTCCCACGAAGACGATCATAGATACTAACACTCTCCTGCCCAATTGGCTTGGTAGACTTCGACTTCTCCTCGAAATATCAGCGAAGTGACTCCATTGTTCACACATAAAGAATAAATCGGAGATGGGATTCCTAGTCCTACAGAAGTATTGGATCTAGCAGTAGACTCCACAGAATCATAAATAATACTGTCGACATCTATCGGCTTCCTCTCTTGAATGTAGTAGTTTAAGATAGCTCGATCTCTAGTCACTTCGCTCAGGTGGTTGAAAGGTATAAGTCTTGTAGAAATAAAGTAATGTCATGCCTTTGAAATACCATTTAACTTGGAAGATTTGAAATTTACCCATTTATCATTTCGGATCTTCCAAGCTCCAGTGTCGTCAGTCAAATAAGCAATAATCATCTCAAGATCTCCCTCAGATGGAGATAATCCAGAATAGTGGCACTCGATGGTAGGTGGCAGTCCATAAAAAACATTGATCCTTTCCGGAGTAAATCCTACTCCAACACCTCTGACGAAGACTTCGTAGTCTTCCGCATCCAAAAAGTTAGCATAAATTTTGTGCATGACTAGAATAATAGCAACAGCGGTGAAATAACAGAATCGTTGCCAGTTGTGCGCAACGATCATGTTCTCGATCATTTCACCATGATTGTAAAAGCTTTGCTTTGAGATAAATTTTCTGGATGTCGCAAATTCGTGATACCGAAAATGCGCTGCCGCAGTCGCGAATTTTCTCGTGTCAAAATTTTCTCGCGTCTTTCCTCCCTTAGATTTTGGTGTCATCTAAATGTGAAAGAAAACACAAATAAATTAAGGAATCAAAGATTTAAACTCTTTTTAAGCTTATGAAACTTAAAATGAGTTTATAAATTCATGGAGAAACACTAAAAATCAAAAATTTTCTCAAAATTTCAGTTTTTAGTCAAAAATAGGAAAAACTATGGTGAAAATAAAAAAATAAATGAATTAGACTGTAGATCTGACCTTGAGATGAAGAAATCAAGTTATTTATGGCTCAAAATCTTGATGTTTTGACCTCAAAATGGATTTATGATGTGGGTTTTCGTGAAAAAGAAGAAGAAGATGAAGCTTAGGCGTCAAAAATGGATAATGGGGGTTTAAATGGTGTTTTTCGGGTAAGCAGGCCGAACCTATGCGCCGAATTCTGGCTCCTAGGCGCCAGACTCGCCTTTCCAAAAAAATCTCTTAAAAATTTTATTTTCCACCAAAATTCATAAATTAAACTTCTAATCACTCATATAAGAGTATTGCTTCAGTTTCCATCTTCCAAAATATTTTTCAAAAATTTTAAAAATTAAAAATTAAATCCACCAATTAAACACAAGTTTAAATCAAACTCTTCTAATTCCATTCATGATTTTCAATTTTGGGATCAATACAATTCAGATAAGTATCATAACATGATTTAAGTTCTAACAACAATCAAACAAGACAAATTTGAAAGCAAATACAACACACATTGAACATGAAAGCAAACACACAAACAAACACAATCGATTCACTAAATCGATACAATGACACAATAGATAAATCACAATCTCACCACATCACTATCTAATTTCCATTCTCTTAGCAAGGAAAACTATTCAGCCCACTTGGAAAGAATACTAACGCCCTCGGAAAATACGTAGTCATTTTCTCATTGATCCAATTGTTCTTCGCATACATCTCCACTTGAGCATCTTGATAAGCCGCTAGATGATCAAATTGAAGTTTTGACTGCCATTCCAGATGTTCAATTTAATGATACATCTCATGGAGGCGATCTCCAATGCTTTTAAACTTTGCTTCAAACTTATCTAGACAACTAGAAATTTTATCCAAACTTACAGCGATGAAACCATTGAAGTAGGGTTGAGGATCCTTTGAAACCTTGTCTCTAGCCTCTTCTCCAAGATTTCTCCTCTCCATTTCTTCAAAAATCCTCTATAATCTCTCAAGAAAGGAGTGTATGGGTTGAAATAATGATTGCATAAGGATTGGGATGAAGATAGGGTCATTTATAAGAGAAAATCGTGTGAAAAACTGAAGATTTTCGGTTTTGACATAATCCAGTAACTGTGGCGCTTAGGCGCCAAATCTGGCGTCTAGGCGCCAGACCCATCTACACATAGTTTTACTCTAGCGCTTAGGAGCCAAATCTGGAGCCTAGGCACCGGAACCATGTTTGACTCTGTTTCGCCTAACGTCAAATTTCAAAGTTTCTTTCTTCAAAATAGGTAGTTTAGAATGGTAAGATCAATATAGACTCAGTAACACAAATTATAAGCAATCCTAATGAAGGTTAACTTGATCTCCTTTTTACTCATATATGAAATAGAGTGATCCAATGTCTAAGCTTTATATAATTCGAGATAATTTTCAACTTTAAGTCAATAAAGTCTTGTTAGCATTCAAATTTTCTAAAATAATATAAAACTAAACAAGACCGAGGCATAACCTTACATTACAAATGTAAAAACACACAAAACAACAAATAACTATGGGTTGCCTCCCACAAAGCGTTTGGTTTAATGTCGTCAACCCAACCTAATTAAGTCTTTTAATCAGGTAGACTCAACTCATAAGCCTCTTTATAATTTTTTTTTAAAATCTCCCAAATAAGGCTTCAGTCTAAATCCATTAACTTTAAAAAATTTTCCCATTTTGGGATCTTTAACATCCATAACTCCAAAATGGTATACTTTTTCAATTATATATGGTCCTATCCATTTTGATCTTAATTTTCCAGGAAAAAGTCTTAAACGAGTATTACATAATAATACTTCTTGTCCATGCTCAAATATTTTTTCTGAAATCTTTTTATCATGTATTATTTTCATTTTCTCTTTATAAATCCTTGCATTTTCATATGATTCATTTCTTATTTCATCCATCTCATTCAATTGTAATAATCGTTTTTCTCCTGCAGTATTCAAATCAAAATTAAACTCCTTTATCGCCCAATAAGCTTTATGTTCAAGTTCAATGTAAGTGACAATGTTTACCATAAACTAACCGGTAAGGTGACATTCGATTGGTGTCTTATAAGCTCGTTCTATAAGCCCATAATGCAGAATCAAGTCTATCAACCCAATCAGTTCTTTTTAGGATTAACAATCTTCTCTAAAGTTCTTTTAATTTCTCTGTTTGATACTTCGATCATTCCACTTGTTTGTGGGTGATATGCGATTACAATTTCGTGTTTAATTCCAAATTTTTCCAATAAAGATTGAATTCTTATATTTCTAAAATGACTTCCACCATTTGTGATAATTACCTTAGGCTTTCCAAATCTTGAAAAAATCATCTTCTTTAAAAATTTTGAAACATTTTTGGAATCACAGCTAGGTAAAGCTACAGCTTCAATCCACTTTGAAACTTAATCACCCGCTAATAAAATATAAATCTTTCCGGATGATGGTACAAATGGTCCCATAAAGTCTAAACCCCATATATCGAAAATTTCAACTTCCAATATATAGTTTAAATGCATTTCATCTTTCTTGGATATATTTCCCATCCTTTGACATCGATCACATGTTTTCACATAATGTCTCACATCTTTAAATATGGTAGGCCAATAAAATCCTGAATTTAAAATTTTAAATGCAGTTTTATTTACTCCAAAATGTCCTCCAAATTCGGAACCATGACATTTTTGAATAATAGCATAAGTTTCTTCATAAGGTACTCATCTACGAATTACAGAATCTCTTCCGAATTTAAATAAATGAGGATCTTCCTAAATATAAGATTTAGCATCATTTTTAAATTTCTTAATAAATTTGTTATGCAATCCATAAGGTAAAATATTGCTAACTAAATAGTTAACTATATCTGCATACCAAGGTGTTTGGTATTCCTGAATAACATACAAATGTTCATCAGGAAATTTTTCATTTATATTTTCTTCAGTAATAACATCATTCTTAATTCAAGATAAATGATCAGCAATTTGGTTGTCTGTTCCTTTTCTATCCACTATTTGAAAATCAAATTCTTGTAGAAGTAAAACCCATCTTATCGCTCCAGGTTTAGCATCTTTTTTCGTCATTAAATAATTAATAGCAGTAATGATCGGTATGAACTATGCATTTGGTACCAAGAAGATAAGGTCTAAATTTATCAAAGGCATATACTATACGTAAAAGCTCTTTCTCAGTAGTAGTGTAATTTCTTTGAGTTTCAGTAAGAGTTTTACTAGCATAATATATAACTTTGAAAATTTTCTCATATTTTTGTCTCAATACAGCTTCAATTACAAAATCACTTGCATCTCACATTAATTCAAAAGGTTTATTCCAATTAGGTGTAATAATTATAGGTGCAGTTATTAATTTGTATTTTAAAATATTGAAAGCATTAACACAGTCTTCATTAAATTCAAATTTAGTTTCTTTTTCCAATAAATGACAAAGAGGTTTAACAATTTTAGAAAAATCCTTTATATATCTTCTATAAAATCCAGCATGATCTAGAAAACTTCTCACATCAAGAATAGATAGTAGGGGGTTGCAGCTCAACAATAATTTTTACTTTTGCTTGATCAACTTTCATCCTTTTTGTGACACTTTATGACCAAGTACAATGCCTTCTGCGAACTATAAATCGACAATTTTCCCGCTAAGAACTAAATTTGTTTCTTCACATCTTTTCGAGAACTTTGGAAATATTTTCCAAACAAGACTCAAAAGAAGTTCCAAAAGCCGAAAAATCGTCCATGAATACTTCAATTCCTTTGTCAATCAAATCACAAAATATTGACATCATACATCTTTGAAAAGTTGCAGGTGCATTACATAAACCAAAAGACATTCTTCTAAAGGCAAATGTTCAATAAGGACTTGTAAATGTTATTTTCTCTTGGTCCTCATGAGCAATAAGTAATTGATACTAACCAGAATATCCATCCAGAAAATAAAAATATGAGTGTCCAGCTAATTTGTTAAGCATTTGATCAAAGAAAGGTGAAGGAAAATGATCGTTTCTAATGGCGTCATTTAACTTCTGATAATCAATGCAAATTCGTCATCCAGTAACTTGTCTTGTAGGAATTAGTTCATTTTATCATTGACAGTGATAGTTACTCCTCCTTTCTTCGGAACACAATGAATAGGACTTACCCATTGGCTATCCGAAATATGATAAATAATTCCAGCATCTAACCATTTTAAAATTTCTTTTTTTAACAACCTCTTTCATGATAGGATTTAATCTTGTTTGCGGTTCAATAGTAGGTTTAAAATTTCTTTCCATTAAAATTCTATGCATACAAATGGAAAGGCTTATTCCTCTTATATCAGCAATAGTCCAACCAAAAGCTTTTTTATAATTCTTTAACACTCCTATTAATTTTTCTTCTTGATCTAAACATAGCTCGAAGAAATAATAACGAGTAAAGTTAATGAATTTCCAAGAAATGCATACTTTAAATGTGAAGGTAACATTTTTAATTCCAGTTCAGAGGCTTTTTTAATTGAGGGTAAAAGTATATCATTTTGAGTTATGTCTAAAGTTTTCCAGTTATCTTTAATATAATGAGTTTCTTTAAGTAATTCATCTTCTTTTAGTTCTTCATTTTCATCAGTTAAAAATTTAATTTCTTCTTCAGAAATGATTTTACATTTTTCTCGATAGTGCTTTTCAATTATAAAATAAAAAATATCCATTTGATAACATTTTTCTTTGTCAGGGTACTTCATTGATTTAAGAACATTGAATTTAATCTCTTGATCATTAACTCTCATAGTTAATTCTCCGTTTTGAACATCAATCATAGCTCGTCCGGTAGCTAGAAAAGGTCTCCCTAAAATAATTGGTATTTCTTTATCTTCTTCCATATCAAGCACAATGAAATCCACATGGAAGATAAATTTATCTACTTTAACAAGTACATCATCTATAACTTCTTTAGGGTAAGTGATAGATTTATCGACTAATCGAAGGGTTACGATGGTGGGAGTAATCTCTCCTAAATTCAACCTTCGATAAATATAAAATGGCATGAGATTAATACTTGCTCCTAAATCACACAAAGCTTTTCCACAAAATTTTTCTCCAATAGTACAAGGTATAGTAAAACTTCCGGGATCTTTAAGTTTCGAGGTAATTTCTTTTGAATTATTGCACTACATTCTTCACTTAGTGCAACAGTTTCAAAAGCTTCAAATTTTCGTTTCTTACTTAATATATCCTGCATAAATTTTGCATAAGTTGGCATCTGTTCCAAGGCTTCAGCAAAGGGTATATTAATAGTAAGTTTTTTTAAAAATTTCAAAGAACTTAGAAAATTGATGATCAAGCTTTTGCTGTTTTAATCTTTGAGGAAAAGGTGGTGGTGGTTTTTCAACTTCCACATTATTAGAAATATCAGTTTGATTTTTATTAGGAGGAGTTTCTTTAGGTTTTTCAATCTCTTCGACCGCAATCTCTTTTTCATTTTCATTCTGCATTCTTTCTTTTAATTCCTTTCCACTTCTAAGTTGTACAGCTTTAACATGTTCATGTTCTTTTTCAGTTTCTTTTGGATTAATTTCAACATTACCAGGAAGTGTTCCTAGAGGTCTGTAATTAATTAAATTAGCGATTTGTCCTATTTGATTCTCAATATTACGAATAGCAGTATTTCGATTTTATAATTGATTACTCATTTGTAAAATTAATTCTTCTATTGATAAATTTTTCTGTTGATTATTAAATCCATGTGGTTTATAATTTGAATTTACTTGATTATTCCAATTTCCAGTTGGATGGGATTGATTATTACCCCATTGTTGTTGTTGATTATTCCAGTTAAAATTAGGGTGATTTTTCCATCTAGGATTATAATAGTTTGAATACGGATTATTTTTACTAGCAATAGCTTGTAAAGTTTCAATAGTTCGAGAATCTTCAATATTAGATGAGTTGTTATGTGATATGTTGATGGCAAAATTATCTAATTTCTTAGATATTACAGTTACTTGTGAAGCTAAGATAGAAAAGGCTTCATTATCTTGAATACTTGACATTCTTTTAGGATTAATCCTTTCAGAAGGCCATTGAAAATTATTATTAGCCATTTCTTAAATTAAAGTATAAGCTTCTTCAAATGATTTAAACATTAAAGAACCTCCAGCAGCAACATCAATAATTGATTTTAGTGATCCAATTAAACCAGTATAAAATGTTTTAATAATTAACCAATCAGGTAAAGCATGATGAGAACATTTTCTTAATAGTTCTTTAAATCTTTCCCAAGTTTCATAAATTGTCTCCCCGTCAAATTGACTAAATGAAGTAATATCATTTCTTAATTTAGCAGTTTTAGAAGGAGGAAAATATTTAGCAAGTAATTTTTGTGTCATTTTAGCCCATGCTTTAATAGAACCTGTTGCTAATGAGTTCAACCACATGTTTGCTTTATCTCTTAAAGAAAAAAGAAAAAAGAGTCTAAGTCTAATAGCATCATCAAAAACATTGTTATATTTAAAGGTAACACAAAGTTCTAAAAAACTAGCAAGGTGTAAATTTGGATCCTCATTTGGTGTTCCTCTAAATTAATTATTTTGAACCATTTGAATGATAGATGGTTTAAGCTCAAAAGAATTAGCATCTACAGTAGGTATTTGAATACTACTATGAAGTTCATCAACTCGTAGGGTTAGCATAATCCCTTAATGGTTTGTAAACATTTTGTTCATTAATTTCAATTGGGTTTTGTAAATTGTTATGTAAATTAGCCATCTCTTGAATTTTTTTAGTTTGTTTTCCTTTTTTAATTCTTTTAATAGTTCTTTCTAATTCCGAATCTAAAGGTAATAATCCTTCAGATCCAGCACTACGCATAAAAAGTAAATTAACAAGAAACAAAATCTCTACTTATAAATATATATATATATATATATATATGGTATTTTAAACTTTTGACAATAAAAGAAAATGAATAAAATAAAAATATTTAAAATCTACTCTGCTCCTCCCCGTGCAACGGCGCCAAAAACTTGACTCAATGCTATATATATATATATGCGTACTAAAAATTCAATCCCCGGCAACGGCGCCAAAAACTTGACCCGCAATCCACTGATGACAAATATAATAATTAATGCTTTCAAATATATGTAATAGATAATAATAGCAACTAGTGTATACAAATATAATTTTATTGAAAATATTTTATACACTAGGGGTACTACGAAAGTATACATATCGTATCAAGTAATATACGGCTTTGAAACAAAAACCCCAGTATCAATCCCACGAGGAGTGAGTTATGGATTTTTAAATATTTTAATTTTATTTTTATGTATTTCTTTTATAGTTTATAAATTTTATATTTTTAATTTACTAGATGCAATAATAAAGCAATAATGAAATGATTGGTGTAAATAGCAATAAGAACACAACTTTCTTCCTTTCAATTAATCCAAGATTTTCTAAGATAATGATAATATTCGTGGAGAATATAAATTAATGGTATTGTGCCAAATAGAAGCATTCATATTCTTTACCCTTTGATCCGGTGTAACAAACATTGACTAGCTTATAGATCGAGTCCGGATGTATTGTTAGTAGAATGGGTTAATCTAGGCTCACACTACTAGATGTCCAAGGGTGGCTATGGTCAGCCCTACTAGTGACCCTTTCCTTCTCTATAAACCAAACCACAAGAATTTAGTCTGTCCATCTAAAAACTTATTAATTCTACGCCGATTATATAATATCTTCTTATTTATTTGCACTTCACCTTGAATAACCCGCAAAAGACCTTCGACTACCCAAGGATTCATGTGATATCCACTACTTAAGAATTCATCTCCTTCTAGGTATCAAAACTCTTCAACAGATTTTAACAATACAAGTGATCAATTTGTAAAGTAAATGAAGATCCGATATTAATATCATCACAATGTTTTAAAATATAAATAGTTTTTAATTTTCCATCAAATTTTATATTATCTTATTTATCTTTTCATAATTGAAAGGAGAAAGTAAACTAACTACTCAGAACACATTGAATTTAAACAACAAAACATGATAATAAAACTTTGAATAAAATTACAAATACTTATCTCAAGTGTTTATCCTATCGAACCTCCGAATTCTTCGACTCCAAAGCAAATAAACTTCAAAAGCACCAACTCTTTAAACTCTCAATACACACTCTAAATAAACTCACTAATTAATAAAAGTGACCCTAAAGTATTTCTCTAATTCTCCCTCTAGATGGGGCTCTAAATAGGGGGCGTATGGGGGCTATGAGGGCGTATGGGGGGCTATGGGGGCGTATGGGGGGCTTTTTCTCTAAAGGAGTACCCTCCTATTTATATGCTTCAAGGGTTGCCTTGAGGCACCTCTTCAAAATGTGTCCACATTCAATGAATCTTCTCGAAGGTGTGTCTGGCGCCTAGGCGCCGGAATCTGGCGCCTAGGCTCCTGACTCTGCGTCCAGTTTTTCGCATCTATTCACTTTGGTCACACCTCTTCGAGATTAAAGCCGTTTCCAAGCTTCCAAATACATTGTATCACATGTCCTATAAACCAGAAACAACTGTTAGTCTTCTAGAAGGTCCAATAACCTCTAACACAGTCAAAATAACCGTCCAAAAGTCGACAAAAATCTTGACAGATATCGTATCAACCTGGCGCTAGGCACCGGATTCTGGCGCCTAGGCGCCAGACCAATAATTTTGAGAATTTTACATTTTGGCTCCATTTTTGCTCCATTTTGCTCCTTTTTCACTTTTTTTCTTCTTGAACATTTTTCCATCACTTATATCCAAAAACACAAAAATACCTTTCATTAAAGCATAATATTCTTAAAAATTTGATAAAAATCAAGGCATAAAAATGGGTATTTTTTTCATGGATCAGTGGTAAGGTTTAATTTTCTATAATCAATGCATATTCGACATCCTGTAACTTGTCTTACTGGTATTATTTCATTCTTTTCATTAACAGTCACAGTAACTCCTCCGAAGACAGTGAATATGACTAACACATGCACTATCTGAAATAGGGTAGATAATTCCAAAATCCAATCACTTTAAAATTTCTTTCTTAACAACTTCTTTTATGATAGGATTTAATCTCCTTAAAGGATCAGCCTGAGGTTTGTAGTTATCCTCCATAAGGATTCTATGCATACAAATAGAAGGACTGATTCCTTTAATATCAGCTATTTTCCATACAAATGTTTTCTTATATTTATTTAAAATTTCCAGCAAACTTTCTTCTTCTCTTTCAGTTAATTGAGAGGAAATTATAACTGGCAAAGTTGAGGAACCACCTAAAAGGCATACTCCAAATGATTAGGAAGCATCTTTAAATCAGATTCATGAGGTTTTTCAATTGATGGACCAAAAGATTCATCTTTTTCAGTCATGTCCAAAATTTCTAAATTTTCATGAACATAACTTAAATCTTCCTCATGAAAATCATCAGAATCTTGTAATTCCTTTTCTTACTTGTGTTCCAATTTTTTACTTTCAGATTTCTCTTCATAAGTTGACTTGAAATGAGATTCACTAAAATATTTGATAACATCCATCCTATAACATTCATCATCTTTACCTCTTGTCGGATATTTCATTGAATTTGGAATATTGAATGTAACATTTTGATCATTAACTCACATCGTCAATTTC